>JAJEJO010004166.1:3068-37614 GCA_020662805.1 Glaucomys volans
TCTGTATTCTGATGGCCTGCGTCCTCCATTTCTGCAGAGGCTGGGCTGGTGGTCCACAGTGGCCTCCTAGAGTTTGGTTCTTGTAGTTCATGCAGATGGGCTTTGTCCAGTTCGGCCTGGAGAGGCCTACACAGTGCCAGTGGCTACGCTCTGAGGAGTTACCAGCACAAGCTGTGCAAGCAGCCCTCCTGAGCTTGGGTAGAGTCCATTCCCATAAAGGGACCCTCAGTGACTTCCTGGTGAATTCCTATTTGGAACTCTTGAATCTTTTCTTATAGGCCTTGGGATAGAACCTCTGTTCTTCCTGACAGATCCTTAATTTTGAATGTCTGCATCTGTCTTTTTTTCCCCCAGACTTTGGGATCTTTAAATGAATTTCTCAAACCCATCTCCGGAGCCAGTTCTTCATAGCAGGAGGAGGAGAGGATGGGCTTTCCACCCAGAGGAGGCCCTTAAGGGACTCTGTACAAGGAGAAGGAATCTGAGGTGACAGGGTATATCTGTCCCCACAAAGAAGTGTGTGGTTGTGGCCATGGCCATGGGGTACTGGTGGCTGAGTGATAGCAGGCAGTGATGGGAACTCAGTTATATGAGATTCAAAACCACACAGATAATGTTTTAAATCCAGCATTCATGATCTGGGGACTGCAGAAATTTTGATCTCTCTGTAAAATATTCAATAAGAAAAAGCCTCTTAATTATTGACTGGCAAATTGACACACATTTATAATATTTTAAAATTGGTTTATAACATTTAAATAATTCCTTTCATGAGAATAAGTTCTTCAAAATTTAGGGACTATTTCTTTAATGGTTTTTGAGTGACCTACTTAGGTTACAAGGTTTATTTTTTTAAAGGTGAGAATCATACTTGTTTAATTACAAATGAATGTCTGTGAATGGTTACGAATACAAAAGAAGCTTTAATGTAACTCATCAATTAATTCAATAACCAATAAGATGTTGCAACCAATTCCAAACATACGCAGACAAAGGCAACTGGGACCACAGAAGAGAATTTAAAAATACATGCACAACTCATCAATATTCACAGAATAATAACTGGTTGCACAGCCAATAAACACAGTTTGCCTTCATAAGGACCAGGCGGTTTGCATTGTTATAGTTTTCTATACCTTACAGACGCAGAGCAGCTCAGAGACAAAGGCTGGCTAACCTGCATGGATGACCTAGACGAGACACATGGTCGTCTTTTTGCTCTGCCATTTCAATGACTTGCATAATTTTCATGCTCTCTCACCTGGTTCCAGGCTCACAGAAGAGATGATGGATCACTAATAGAACATTTTAATGTTGATAGTAATTGATTCTGGTGCCCACACTGTGAATCAGCTTCCATGCAATCAAAATAGCACATTTCTGATATGCTTTTAATGGGTCACTTATAGCCATACTCTGCTCCTCATTTTCTGTACAGGGTGGTGGAAAGGACCCTAGTTGTGACACAGTGCTGTGTTCCAGGACCACCTCTGCATCTGCTGCACCCTTGAACTTCCTCTTTGTGATTTGGGACTCCATTCCCATCAGCCTTTCAGAGGCCGTCCTTGACCATCACTGTGGGTTGTCATGTTTTGTCTCACTGTCTTCAACGCATGTCTTCCTCTGTCTCTCTTGCTGTTCACCTTAACCTTTCCCTCCCCTCCAGTCTTCCTCTCTCCTCTCCCCTTCTCTTATTTAACAGACCATGCCATGCACACCATTGGGCTTACCTAGTTTGTGGCTTCTACTGAAATAATTTTGTGTGCCCCTTTCTTAATTTTAAAGACAATGAGTAAAATTACTCATATATCTTTGTCTCTAAAAAATCAGGCATACCCAGCCCGTATTCAAAGACTTCCACATGTACAGCTCTCTGTGTGGTCTGCAAGTCAGTGGCTCCTAATGGAAAACCACCAGCAACAGAAAGCCCTTCCCTGCTACCCCAGACAGAGGCCTTGTTCTCATCCTTAGTAGGAAATTCTGTAAAGGTACGTTTTTATTATTAAAAGTAAAACGGAATAGAAGTGTTCTGTAGGGGCAGGCAGCACCTCGGGCTCTCAGGGCCTTGCCTGGCCTCTTCTCCTTTGTGAATCATCACACTGGCAGCCTGTCTTTACAGTTTCTTCCTCTCCCCCAGAAAGATAAAACCTCATAAGATACATATTAATTTTAGAATTCTTAAATAATTAGGAAAACCAGGTGAGATAACTATAGAAGTCATTTACGAATTTGTAGCATAATTATAGAAGAATTTTACACTTAGAATATTTCTTTGTAGCCATAAAAATTGAATCATAAAAACAACTAAAAATAAAATGGACAGTAAAGAAAGATGACTGTATATGAGCAGGAAGTCACTACTTGAAATTGATAAAATAAACTCTTGCCTGCAGTTTCTGAAGGTTGCTACTTACAGAATAGTGGAGAATTCCAGTCCTTCATATGGGATCTGCACCTCATGAGCAGGTGTGAAATGGCTTAATTCCTCTGAAGTTCGTCAATTACCTTGCTGACATATCTAGGCTGTGCTATGGTTTATATATGAGATGTCCTCAAAAGCTCATGTGTGAGAAAATGTAAGCATTTTCGGAGATAAAAAGATTAGGTTATGAGAGGTGTAACCCAATCAGTGGGTTAATCCACATATGGAATCACCAGGTGGTAAAAAAAAGGCAGTCACTAGGTGAAGGCCTCTGGGGTTTAGAGTTTGGAGCTTTCTTTCTGCTTCCCCGCCGCCTTGTCCTGAGCTGCTTTCCTCCACCATGCCTTCTGCCATGATGCTCTGCTCACCTCAGGCCCAGACCTTTGGAATTGGCCAACCATGGACTGAACCTCCGAAACCATGAGCCAAAATAAACTTTCCCTTCTCCGCATTGTTGTCAGTTTTAGTCACATTTGTTGACATATTGACATTTTAGTCACAGTGGTGAAAAAGCTGACTAATCAGCCCGATTGCCAGTGAACGCACAATGCACCCTGAGGGAGTGGGACTCTCTGAAGTGGAGCCCAGGTCTCATCCCAGCACCGAGCATTCCATCTGTCAAGTTAATCTGGCTATTGGAGATTTTCTCCATATGTACTTTACAAGAGTAAGCCTGAGCTTTGCCATTGGAGCTGAGGGTGTTTTGGACACCATTTGGACCTCAGGCGATGCATCTCCTTTGCACAGATGTGTGTGGGGATGATGCAGAATTGTGGGTCTGAGGCACCTCAGCTGGAGCGGCATTTTAGAGTTCAGTTTAAAATTAAGTTCTTGGAGATCATATGAAAATCAGTTTATTATAATTTTTTTTCTGGATTGAATTGCAAGTTTGTTGTTACTTTGGTTTTTTTTTTTTTTTTTGTCTAACTTTCCTTCTTCCCAGTTGGTACCTTCTCCCTCTCCGCCATGGTTTGAATGCAAGTTCAACTTTCTTCCAGTTGGAGAATAGAGAGGGTGGGCACCAGATTTCTTCACCTTGGTATTTCTGGGGCCTTGCTCAGGATCAGGAGCACATAAATCTCGTGGCAAGTGCTTACTGAATAAATGACAGTGCATGTCAGTGATCCATGGCTTAAAGCCAAAGGGGACTTTTTGGACTTCAGTGCCAAATCAAGTTCTGCCTATGGCCTGGAAAGACACACAGAAGTGGTTATAATTTTTCTGTTTTTGGTTGTAACATGTTAATGTTGCTACTTACGTTTGGAGAGTGTCCAAGATCACCGGAAGGACAAAGGCACTGCATTTGAGAACAGACTGGAGGGAGGCAGGATCAAACAGTGTGATGTGGACGATGCAGAGGAAACCACTGGGGTTATTCAGTTGAAGGTCGCATAACTACCCTTAAATCTGGACCAGCCTCAGGTGACCCCTGCAGCAAGCCCACTTTGTTCTCCCTCATGCTCATTCCCCAAGTCCCTAGGACTAGACCATGGACCGAGAGAGAGGAAACACAGATACACCTGAGGGGCAGTGGGAAGCCCCTTGACTTGCAAGAGGCAGATGATAGCATGCAGTTCATACTGTTTTCACTTGGATTAGATGGCATTTTTATTTTATTTATTTTGAATGAAATCATACATGTGAGTCAGGTCTGGCACCTACACAGAAGGACACCAGTGATCAGACCCAAGCGATGGGCCTCATGTTCCCATTACCCACTTTCTCTCTTGATGCATGTTGTGTGTGCTGATCCACAAACTCAGCAGTGCTTACTTGCCAAGGACCTGCTGTGAACCAGGGGCTGCTCCAGAGGGGACTGTAGATACGGAAGTGTCACTGTACGCCGGCCTGGTTGTGTGTGGCAGGGGTGAGCGGGGTCCCTGATTCAAGGAGGTACACAGGTGAAGAGGGAAAGCCCGTGTGGGGAAGAGCCCCAGCACCAGTTGGAGGTGCTGTTCATGGCATGTGGGTGACTTAAAGATTCTCCCCAATCTCATTAAGAGCGAGAGGATCTGTGATCTGTGGGCCAAGTAGTGCTATGTCCGCTGGTCTCGTTCCTGTGTGGATTTCTTATGGATTTGGTGAAAGTGCATGATTTGATCAAAAGCTGCCCTCCACTTTATTTCAAGGTCCCCCCCCCCCCCCCCCCGCGTGTGTCCAGCACAGCCTCCCACCAGGTGCAGACCTGCGATGAGCTCTGTGAACAAGGTCGCCATGGTGATACAATGTGGGGACACCTTCGGGCTCTGACCCCTCCCAGGGGGTCATGTTGCACTCAGGTTTGGGAGGATGCTGCTGTCCTGAACCCCAGCCTTGTGTCCTCCTGGGTGGTGCTGGAGTGGGGAAGGTGACATTATCAATATTCATTTAGCTAACCTCTGTACTTGTTGACAAAAAGCACAAAATTCTTGTAAGTTAAAACTTTTTAAAAAATAAAACACAATAATCAAAAAAGGAGTCCTGGAGAAGGTTCTGTTGTACCCAAAGAAAATAAAATCATCCAAGCCGATCACGTAAAGCCAAAAGAAGCCTTTATTTTTAGCTGGCCAGCGACAATTTCCCTTACTCCTAAAAGCAGGGTGCTGGGAAACTGTGCGCCAGTTCTGTTATTGCCAACTTTTATAGGGTGCGGGAAGGGACCAGGGTGGGGCTATAGGGAGGGGAAGGGGTTGGGGTGGGCTATAGGGAGGGGATTTGGGACTGGGGAGGGCTATAGGGAGGGGATTTGGGATTGGGGTGGGGCTGACTCTCCCAATCGGGATGGAGAATCTCCCTGGGGAACATCAGCATTCCAATCTGTTTTCTGTGGCTATAACAGTTCCCTGATTCCCCACAGTGAGGGAAGCCAGCTGCCCTGAGCTGTAGGGAAGACCGCTCTGCAGAGAGGAGCCGCTCTGAGGGCTGCCCGTCTTCCTTGGCTGCGGCATCTTAAGCAGTGGGGCCTTAGAGCCAGAGGGAGTTCAAACACGGCCCCTCGGCCACATTGTGCTAGGAAAAAAGTGCTGCCTTTCTCAGGAGGTTGTGTGACTTACCGCAGGCCGCACAGCTCATCTCCTGGGCCAGGGCGAGGGGCTTCCTGGAGCCCGCCCGGGTTGAGGAGCGGCACCCTCCAGGTTGGCCTCAGGAGTTTCTACATAATACATTGCAGCCTAACTTAGTGGCAAACTCACTGAAAGCCTGGCCAGATGTAGACTTTTACAACAGATAGATGGATGGTTCTTGGTCACAAATGGCATGTGGACCATGCTCACATTGGGCCAACTTAGACGCAGGGGCAACCCAACGGCCTCTGTCCCTCACTCCCACTCTGTCCACAGACGCTGCTGCTCAGGCTGCTGAGAGGTGCTCTGATCCTCTTCTGGTTCTGAGTGAGGCCCACGTCCTGAGTCGCCCTTCACTCCGTTCAGCTCTGATAAATTTAATTCACGTTTCCGTGTAACACCACGCTGGCCCTGCAGCGCCAACCAGGAACGATGGTGCCGTGCACAGGTGGTGGCTGCTGGGAAGTGCCATCTCCAGCCTCTCGGAATCATCACTGACACCTGGGCTCGGGCCCTGCTGTCACCCCTGGGCTTAGACATATTGTACTCTTTTGTCCCAAAGGACTGCTCCATCAGGAAGGGGTCTGGTGAGGGCTGACTCGTGGCTCCTAGGCAGGGCCACTGCTGCCTCCAGGCCTTCCATCTGGACACGCCTTCTCCTGGCTTCTCAGGGTCTCTGCAGATACTGCAGGGAGCAGGATGCAGGAGTGAAGGACGTGCAGCATCTCCCTCCGAGGCCAACGGAACTTTCCATGGGGAATGTTGGGGTTCTTAGCCAGCTGCTTCTAGCTGGTCACAGAGGCGCCGAGCTCCAGGACCTGGTAAAGGGCAGACTTGACTCCACGTAGGACCCAAGTGACACACTGAAAGGAACTGTGGTCACAGGGAAGACAATAGGTGGCATGCTGTGCATCCGTGGACAGCAGAGGGGAGAGTCAGGTATTTCAGTTTTGGCATTCTTTAGTTTAGAAAATGTAAACGAAACAGAACACGGCTGGGGTGCTGCTGGAGAGTGGGACGGAGGTTCCTGCAGGAATGACAGCCAGCTGGAGCCATGCTGGATGGGGAGACGGGTTGGGTGCCTGCAGGGGGGTCACCCCACGCCATTTACAGTGGGTAAGAGGTGGCGCAGCTCCAAGGGCCCCAAGTCACTCTGCAGGGTGACTTGTGAGGAAGAGACTGGCTGTAAGTCAAACCCCTTGTGTCAAGGGGCCGCTCAGAGCTGCAGATGACTTACGTGCCACAAGAATGGGGACAAATTGCAGGAGGTGACCATCTACAGGCGCCATGGAGTTGGACTTCGGATTCCAGCCAAGCACTGCCCCTGGTGATCTGCCCACCACTATAGAACAAGTGTCCCAGGTGCAGATCTTTGGGGGGCCAGTGACAAGCGAGTGACAGGTCTTCAGTCAACAGGGAGGGTGGCTGAGGGGTCCCTGGTTCAGAAGCCAAGGAATTAAACCCTTCTGAGGTTGGTGTGGTGTCATTAGCTCCAAGTCCTGGGGGCTCATTACTGTGGAGTGGGTTCTGAGCGCCCAGGAATCTCGAGCGGCTGCTCTGGGCGTAACCATGGCAAAGAGGGGAAGGCAAGACTGGGGGCAGGAGAGGAGTGACTCCGGCCTACACAGCTGGCATGTTGTCCTCTGTCCCCAACACTTGGTGGCATCTACTGTCTTGGTGGCTCATAATTATTTCACCTGTCTAAACCGCTCCAGAGATGGAAGACATCCTGGGTGGAGCTCAAGCCTCTGATCCTCTGGTGTCTCTCAGGGTGCCCAGTGCTTTGCTTGGGGAAGGACAGATTCTCAGGACGGGTTGTGCCTTGCATCGGGGACCCGTGGGACCAGGGGCAGGCCTCACAGGGAGGACCAGAACCCCAGGCTTCTTCCAAGTCCTCATTTCGGCGTTTAAGTTTAGCTCTTTCTCTCCAGGCTTTTATCAGAAGCACCACCAGAAGAAGAGAGTATTATGACGTCATCGCTGTGCTTCTCTGACCCTCCTGAAAAGTGGCCAAAATGGCAGAAAGAAGAGAGGCAGACTCAGAGGCAGCCTAGGAGACCAGCTGGAATGACTCAGACTGCCGCCCTTTCTAAGCAAGACTTATTTCTTGTGAAACTCGAATCTCAAGGTCTGCAAATTGCAGAGGCTTTTTTTTTTTTCAGGTTTGGGGTAGTTTTTGCAGGGGAAGCTCTTTTTCACCCATTTGCATGTGTGGTTTCACATATGTGCACATTAGGGTTTCAGGTTGAATTTGAAGTCCATTCTTTCAAAGACAGAAGGGATTTCCTAATGGTGAGTAGACAGTCAAGTCAGGACAAAGAGCTTCATCTGCATGCTGCTGTGGATCTGAGTATTCTTGGAAGTTTTTGTCCTTTTCCCCCCTAAAATAAAGTCTTCTTCCTGCATACAAATGTCCTGTTTCTAGTAAAACCAAGGAGCATGATATGCATCTGTTAGAGAGTCCTATCGCTTACAGATATCTGCACCGCATTGTCACATACGAGGTGGGCGCATGATTGCTGTCAGGGAGAAACCCAGAGTGCATGACCCGGCTCAGTGGGGTTCAGCTAAGATGGAGACCAGCTTGCAAATCCCAGAGGGAGATCTGGGCTGAGCTGGCTACAGAAAAAGCAGGCCATTTCTGGAATTGCTTGTTCCTTTCTTTATCAACCAACTCTGAAGGGCCTATTGCAGTGACATTGACAATGCACCTGTGCCCCAAGGAGCTCTGGGACCCTCAGGCGAGGGACAGGTGCAGGGTATTCCGGTCTGTGGAAGGAGCTTCACAATGGCTGGTCCCTGCCCCGGCCCACCAAGGGGAGTAGGAAAGGAGGGGTGTTGGGACAAACGTCTGAAGGCAAAGACAAAATCTGTTTTAGCAGGAGATGTCCCAGGCAAAGATGTGGGGAAGGTGTTTCAAGAGCACAGACAGATGGCAGGATCTGGGTAAGGTGCACTTTCAACACTTAAATAGGGTCCAGTTAACCCTTTTTGATTTACGATGTTCAGACGTTGGTCAGTGGCATATCAGAGAAGGCTTCAGACTGTGACTTACTCAGAAGAATGACCTCTGGCCTGGCTTCTTGTGTGTTCAACAGTTAGCACTATCTTCTGGCACAGAAGAGAGGCTGAATATGAGTTTGTAGAGGAATCACTCAGTCTCCTACATTCTACCAGGGATTGAACCAACTACTGAGTCACATCCCCAGCCTCTTTTTTTAAAATTTTTTTTTCATTGTAGATGGACACAATACCTTTATTTTATTTATTTATTTTCATGTGGTGCTGAGGATCGAGCCCAGTGCCTCACACATGCTAGGCAAGCGCTCTCCCACTGAGCCACAATCCCAGGCCTCCCCAGCCTTTATTTATATTTTATGTAGAGACAGGGTCTCACTGAGTTGCTTGGGGCCTCACTAATTTGCTGAGTCTAGCTTTGAATTTGTGATCCTCCTGCCTCAGCCTCCCAGTACCTGGGCACCTGGCATTACATTCTTACTTCCTTGATCGCCTTCTAACCCTGAGTGATCAGTAGTAGACGAGGAGGTGAGTGTAGTTTGTAATTTAATGTCTGTCTCGTGGATAAGGATGGGATTCTTCAAATCTCCAAGAAAACTAACTCCACTGTGAAAGCCTCATTCTATGCAAATCAGTGTGAATCTCTTAAAGGACAAACATGTTACTAAGTGACCACTGCCCCACTGACCCCTGGAAGGACACAGAAGTTTGGTTTTTACTTCAAGAGTCTGAAGCTAGGGGCACCCTTGAGCCAAACTCAGACATACAGTGCGTGTCTTGCTTCCCAGTCTTTGGAACTTTCCACACCAACACACCCCAAGTGGGGAATTAGATCCAAAGGGCGCAGCCAGGGTGGGCTGCTCTTCCAGGCGGGCAACCCAGAGGGCACTCAGTAACGCTCACACACATACCTGGCTGACATGTGAAAATAGATGTCATGTTTTATATCATATTGAGAAATCATCCACCTATTCCTAAATTTGAGAATACTTATTAAAAACATATGTTGATGTCTAAAATGTCTCTTTCATGTATAGAGATGATGATTTTTCTTTTGATACATGTATGTAGTGGAAACAGCTGGCCTGAGAGCCCCGGAGGGGGAGAATCCACACACTTCCCTCTGTGCCCCTTGCCTTGGACTCCTCCCCTCTCCTCTTCTATGAGAATTAGTTCATGTAATCCTCACCTTGGCCTGTAATTTACAGTCGGGGCCTCTGGGACATAAGGTTATGGATTTGTGTCGTCCCCTGGTGAGTAGCAGAGCTGAATGTGGGGTCATGTCTGGCTGGGTGCAACCTGTGGTCCTGCCCACCATGCTCCCCGTCTCCATGCTGAAGGGCACAGCAAGCTAAAGTGAAGGGACGCCAGAGCGCAATATGCTAGGAGGTTTTGTAGGTAAAAGCAACACATAATATATGACACTATGTTTTCTGTGAGTTTAATGCAAACTTAATCATTATCCAAGAATAATGATCAGAATGGTTTTTATTTTTGTCAACAGTTACCAAGATAAGAATTTTGAGACCCAGAATTTTTTTTAATTTAATTTTTAATTTTTATTTTTTTACAGACTGCATTTTGATTCATTGTACACAAATGGGGGACAACTTTTCCTTTCTATGGTTGTGCATGATGTAGATTCACACCATTCATGTAATCATACATGTACATAGGGTAATGATGTCTGTCTCATTCCACCATTTTTCATACCCCTGCCCCTCCTTCCTCCCATTTGCCTCTATGTAATCCAAAGCTCCTCCATTCTACTCTCACCCCCACCCCCTCAACCTGATTATATATCATCATCCACTTATCAGGGAAAACATCCAGCCTTTGGTTTTGGGGGATTGACTTATTTCACTTACCATGATAATCTCCAATTCCACCCATTTATCTGCAAATGCCATAATATTATTCTTCTTTATGGCTGAATAATATTCCATTGAGTATATATACCACAGTTTCTTTATTCATTCATCTGTTGAAAGACATCTAGGTTGGTTTCATAGTCTAGCTGTTGTGAATTGAGCTGCTATAAATATTGATGTGGCTGTGTTATTGTAGTATGCTGATTTTAAGTCCTTGGGGTGTAAACTGACAAGTGGGATAACTGGGTCAAAAGGTGGGTCCATTCCAAGTTTTCTGAGGAATCTCCACACTGCTTTCCAGAGTGGCTGCACCAATTTGTAACTCCACCAGCAATGTACAAGTGTGCCCTTTTCCCCACATCCACGCCAACATATTTTATTGCTTGTGTTCTTGATAATAGTCATTTTAATTAGAGTTAGATGAAATCTTAGGGTGGTTTTAATTTGCATTTCTCTAGTTACTAGAGATGATGAGCACTTTTTCATATATTTATTAATCACCTGTACATCTTCTTCAGTAGTGTCTGTCCAGTTCCTTGGACCATTTATTGATTGGGTTCTTTGTATTTTTGGTGTAAGGTTTTGTAAGTTCTTTATAAATTTTGGAGATTAGTGCTCAATCTGAAGTGCATGTGGAGAAAATTTTCTCCTATTCTGTAGGCTCTCTCTTCACATTATTGATTGTTTCTATGCTGAGAAAAAGCTTTTTAGTTTGAATCCATCCCATTTATTGATTCTTGCTTTGATTTCTTGTGCTTTGGAAGTCTTGTTAAGGAAATCTGGTCCTAAGCCAACATGATGAAGATTTGGGCCTAATTTCTCTTCTATTAGGTGCAGGGTCTCTGGTCTAATTCCTAAGTCCTTGATCCATTCTGAGTTGAGTTTTGTACAGGGTGAGAGATAGAGGTATAATTTCATTTTACTACATAAGGATTTTCAGTTTTCCCAGCACCCTTTGTTGAACAGGCTCTTTTCTCCATTGTATGTTTTTGGCTCCTTTGTCAAGTATGAGGTAACTGAACTTATGTGGGTTTGTCTCTGTATCTTCTATTCTGTACCATTGGTCTGCCTGTCTATTTTGGTGCCATTACCATGCTGTTTTTATTACCATTGCTCTGTAGTACAGTTTAAGGTCTGGTAATGTGATACTTCCTGCTTCACTCTTTCTTGCTCAGGATTGCTTTGGCTGTTTGAAAGACCCAGAATTTTTGTGAGCATTTTAGGACTCCAAAGATAAGAATCTCTAAGAACTTACCATGCAATGAACACTGCCAGGAAGCATCTATTTCCTTCATATTGGATAAAAAATAGTTTACTTATATTTTGGATCATTCTTGCCTGTGTGAATACCATGTTCAAAGGTAAAAAGGAGCACAGAGGAGAGTGAGCCCCTGCCATGTCTGAGTTCCAGTCACCTGATTATGTTCCTGTGGACGCAGCGGCCACGGGTGTCTCCCATGTGACTGGGTAGAGAGAATCTGTGCATCCGTGCACTATGTCTACTTGGTTTATTTTTTCCTTTCCGGGGTGGGTGTTCCATGAGTAGGGGAGTGTAAGGTACAGGTAGCTCCGCACACGGCAGATTTCACTCACTCACGAGGGTGCTGGAGTCCCGTGGGAACTTGGTCCAAAGCAGTACATTGAATCTCCCCATACCGATTTTTATTTGTACAAACAACTGACTTTTTAAAATACAAAATGTGCATCCAGCTATCATTTTTAGTCCCTAAGCCAAAGGAAATACAAGCTGGATTCCTCTTTCCATAGTTATACTTCAGGTAGATTTTCCTTGTTAATTAGATGGATTCCAACAGGCCAATGCTTGGGATCCTGGGTGTTCCTAGCTTTCTTGACTGAATTGGAAACAGCTAGCTTTTCTCTATTAAACATATTATTTCTGATTTCAATTTTTTTTTAGTAGTCGGTACTCATGGAGCTATTTGAAAAGAGAGAGGATCCCTTATATGTTTATTTAGCTGGATTTCTTTAGACTTTGACTCCCTTTTATTCTGCTTTATAAGGTATTACGGGACTTTGACTTTTAAGCCAAGCATCTGAATTTTTGATTATATGCTTCAGCTGCTCTTTAAAGACCAGGTTACCACGGGGCCAGGAGACCTGAAAAACCAGACTGACAGATGCTCCCTCAAGTTTGAGAAACGGGCAAAAGCAGGGCACTGTCACAGGATCTGGACTCTCCACCTTTGCCTGCAAACGCCCATTGGGTGTTCATAAAGGGACTGAGGACCTGGCACCTCTCCTCCATTTGAAACCCTCTCTCTGCTCTTGACCCTCTCTCTCTTGACTTGGTTTGAAGCTACCCACTTGGCAATGGCAACTTTCTTTTCTGGGACAGGGCCAGCCTGACCACTCCCAAGATCCTGATGGACAGCCCACACCTAACCAAGACCACTGGCAGCCATGAAAAGCCTCTAGCTCCTCAACTTCCCACCCCACTGACCCCGCCCAGCCAACCTTTCCATCTTCCCCCTTTCTATAAAACCTTAAAGTCATGGTCAACCCCCAGAGGGTGGGGCTGAGGGCACGGGTCCCCTTGTCTTCCTGGTCTACCTGCACTGGTTAAAGACTTTTTCATGCTTTGCACCAGTATCTTCTGTTTGAGTTCTGGGGCGATCATCTGACCTGATTTGTGGGATCCCCAGAGTCAGGCCTGTGGCCTAGGCCTCTGGTAACACTGGAGAGCACAGTGAGAGTTGAAAGGTGAGGGAAACTCAATAGAGGTTGTGTTAGTGGTCAGTTATTGGGGACAATTGTAGCTGAGACCCTTTGACAAACTTTATTCAGTATTGTCCAACCAAAAGGTAATGCAAATCACATAAGTGATTTTAAATTTTCTAGTCAATGAAGTTAAAAAGCAAGTAAAAAGAACCATGTTAACTTTTGGTTTGATACACACGTGAAGAAATTATACATGTATACATACTAAATTGCCATTTAAAAAATAGATGTTATTCTTGCTAAGTGAAAAAAACCAGACCCAGAACATCAAAATCAAATGCTTTCTCTGCTATGCAGAAGCTAGACCAAAATGGGGGAAATAGAGGGGGATGGATTCCAGGAATAGAGAGAAAAGAGATCAGTGGAGAAGAGAGATCAGCGGAGAAGAGAGATCAGTGGAGTAGAGGAAGGGGTGGGAGGGAGAGGAAAAGGAAGAGTAGAGGAGTGACTCTGCCCAACTCTGCCCAGCACGTAAGTGAATACACCACAGTGAATCTCATCTTTAAATCCACCAGGCACTAATTAAAAAAAAAAACAAACAAATAAATAGGAGACACATCAGTAGAGCAGAGGAAAGGGAGGAAGGAGGGCAGGGAAAGGGGAAGAACTAGGGACCAGAGCAAATTACATCTCATGGTCTCATGATCAGGTCAAAATGAGCCCTAATGTTATGCATAACTAGAACAAGCGAACAAAAAGAAATAAAAAATAGACACTTCTTTTATCATACTGAGGAATTGTCCACCTGTATTGAAGAATTTTTATTAAAAGTGGATGTTGATACCTAAGATGTCTCTTCATTGTTTATGGAGATGACAATTTAACTTCTTAGTATATTTATATGATGAATGTATGTTACTACTTTCAATAATGTTGCAGTTCAATAATATTCAACCAGTCTTGCATTCTGAGATTAATATTACTTAACTGCTGTATCCCGTTCTTTTGATGTTTTATTAAGGATTCTGCATTGTTACCCATGAAGGAGATTTCCCTTTTTCTTTTTGGCTGATGTAAATGAATGCCATGATAGCTTAGAGCATCTGAGAGGGTCCCTTGTTTTCCGTGATCTAGAGTATTTTGAAAGAACACTGGGGCAATGTGTTTTGTTTTGACTTTTGGGGTGCTGGGGACGGGACCCAAGGCCTGGACCTGCTGAGCCCCTGGCCCCGCTCCCGGAGTTGTGTGTTTCTTTAGGGTTCGACAGCACTCTCTCACCAGATCATTGAAACCCACAGCTCAGGGGATGTGTGACTTTGGGGAGCACTTGAGCAACTTCCTCCATGTTCTCTAGAGCAATTCATCTACCTGGAATCCCTAGGTTACTTGGTACATTTTCAGAATTTAAAATTTCCAGAAAATAATCACATTTACTCAGGTTGTTGGTTAGAGCTGCATGCAGCTCAGAAGAGTCCTCTCGTATGATTCCCAAATTTTCTCTCCCTACAATTTCTTAGTGCTTTTTGTGCTTTTTTACTTACTATAATTAGACTAGTTGGCTTATATATTTATGTATTCATTTATTCATAGCCATTGGATTTATCATTACTATCATTTTCAGTTTTCTAATTGATCGATTTCATATTTTATGCTTACTAATTCATTCCTTCTGCTACTCTGGGGCTTCTTTTATCCATTTCCTATTATTTTTCATTAGATATGCTATTCATACATTTAAAATTTCTTTTTTTTAACACATGTGCTTACTGCTATGCTTTTTTTCCTCTAAACTCTGCTCTAGATGTAATCCATTGGTTTTGCTACATATCATTTCAATTATTACTATTTTCTAATTATGGTGAAATTCCAGTTTTTATTTCTTATCTCACTACAAATTGAGAAAGAAATTAAGTTTCCAAGTAGTAGGGTTTTGTTTGTATATGGGTTTATTCTTTTTATTTTTTTAGTTTCAGTATGAATTTCCAGTTTTTTTTTCATTGTGGTCAGGGCATTTTTATCTTATTATTTCTACTTCTGGGAATTAACTGAGTTTTTCTTTGTTGCCTAATATTTTGGTATGTGTATATTTATTTCAGTAATTTGCAAAGTTTGTATTGTGTCCCAAAGATTTTTTACATTATTTTATAGAATATACTTAGTCTTCTATTTTTTCAATATATTGACTGCCTGTCAGTGTTCCCTGGGACATGTATTTTAATTCTGTAGATTAAGACCTTTATTTCTGGGAAGTTTCCTTAATGTATGGCATGTGTGTATGCATGCAGCCAGCTATCTATCTATCTATCTATCTATCTATCTATCTATCTATCTATCTATCTTTAGTTCTGTGGGGAAACCATTAGACATATGTTGGATCTCTTGGTTGTCTGTCTGATTTTCATTTTCTTCTTAGCCCTTCTAGATTCTTTGCTTCTTTAGCTCACTTTGTTGGGCTCCCCAGTCCTTGTTTGCTCCATCCTCTGCCAGGTTCCAGCAGCCGCCCTCCCTCAGTGCTGCTGCCAACATGGTCTTTACTTCTCTTTCTCCCCACATCTTTTCTGGGCTCCCCCCACTGTTCCATCTCCTGGTCCTGGTGAACCACTTTCCCTGAGCTACTGTTTCTACTTTGAGACCCTGTTGTGTTAGGTGCTTGCCTTTTAATTATTCCAAGTACACGGTGATGGATTATATGTGGCAACCTTATGCTTCTTCATGTGGCATGTATTGTTTGCTGTTTGGTTTTCGTTTATTTTTTTTGAGCTCTACTTCCTTGACCTGCAGTATTTCTTTTTAAGAAATTGATCTGGGTGCTGGCTCCTTTTTGGTCATTAGTTACATTTGAAGGAGGTAAATCCTTTGTGGTCCAGTTAATTGCAGGGCAGCATGCTGGAGGGCAGGGCCACGGACCTGCCAGCAGAAATCCTTC
The DNA here is from genome assembly GCA_020662805.1 of Glaucomys volans. Classification (NCBI taxonomy): domain Eukaryota; kingdom Metazoa; phylum Chordata; class Mammalia; order Rodentia; family Sciuridae; genus Glaucomys; species Glaucomys volans. Next base: position 19,026 of record JAJEJO010004166.1, read on the forward strand.
ACAGCCACGGGCCTGTTTGAGAGTCATCTTTCCAGCCCTTACTTTGAAAGTTACCTGAAATGTTCAGATGGGACTCTTTCTCTTTCTCTCCTGCTTCTGCCTCAGGGACAGACTGCTTCCTGCAGATATGGGTGGACGACTGGTTTCCCATCCAGACCAGCACATTCTGCCTTCCTCCAGTGCAGGACTCAGCCAGTGCAAGCTGCCGCTCCCCACCTCCTCCTCTCTCCTCCAGACCCTGTTTGGAGGCTGGCTTGCCTCCAGTATGCCTCCTTGCTTCCTTTGGGTCCTGGCCCTCCTGCCTTGCCCAGGGTCTGCAGCATGGGCATCCCCTCCTGCTTGACCACCTCACATTCAGTCTCCACTCCTGACCTCCTTCTGGGGTTACCTATGCCTCAGAGTCTTGCCAAAACCTGCAGGTTGAAATATCTCCTTTTCTCCACTGTATTAGAATTGAACCTCTTCATCATAGTTTTTAAACATCTGTATTTTGGTAATAGAAAAATACAAATTTTGGAAAGCATTTTCGCATTGAAAAATGTGTAACATTTTTGTATTCTCTTGACATACATTGCTTAGCAATTCAAGAAATTTTGTATGAGTTATGAATCATAATTTAGATTATCACACAAAATGTTAGGGTATAAAGCAATGATACGATTTGTAAATTCTTATACTCAGATAGTTATATTTTGTTTTCTATTTAAGTACAATTTTGGTAGATTTTATATGACAATTATTTCAAATTTTCAATGCATAGGAAGACCGGTGTTCATGCTAAAATCTCCAAAATATTTTATTCTGTAAAACACATACATTGATATGAAAAATCACAGTTTCCCTTTCCATGATTAGAATGTCGAGGCCCAATGCCTCTCTCTCTTTTGTACCATCAGGTGGTGCTAAATCTGTCATATTTTAATGGTAATATTTTCAGGAATAACCTCTTCAAATGAAGTTAGGATGTTTTGGTCCATTGACATGATTATTCTATTCAAATACAAAATAGCCTGATTGGAAACACAACAGTGTAATGTAACTGCGTGGGCTGCAGACACATACTAAGCATCAACGGCCTTTCTAATTCTTTGGTAAGAATTGCCTCACTTGCAAAAGTGAATCTGTAGCTTTTGTAAGGAAGTCCTTGTGAGTCCCGCATCTCGTTTCTAACATGGAAGTTATGTAATAACCTTTCTTTAATATCATTCGACTCTTTGGTTCCTTGGTAAGTTAAAGTTTGCTTAGTTTGTTTGCCTAACCTCAGCAGATCTGATTTCTCTGTGTCCTATTTGATTTGGGTTTATTGCATTAATCTTGACCCTTGGATGAAAGATGATTTCTGTAATTTGCTTCCCTGGACAACCTGGATGTGGAACTTCTCAGAACTGCTACCTCGACAATTTTTCTTCTCTTGCATTTACACTTGAGCTCATTATGAAGGTAGAAATGTAATAGACCTTCCAAAGGGGAGCAGGTGACTTTGAGAGTCTCCTGATTAAATTTCTGTGGCCAGACAGCGTACTGAATAGTTTCTGTTTAGCAGCAACATAATTATTAAATTTCCTTACTAACGGGGGAAGAAAGAGGAGACGTGTGTGATTGATTTCTAGGCCTCTGAGGGATGCCTGCATTTATTCAATGTTATATTCTTTTAATGGGTTTTTCTCTTGTAAAAATGCACATTCTTATATTTCAAAATGACAGAAAGGCTGAGGGCAAATACTGGTGATTCTACATTATCTCATTTTGAATGAGAGACTTTCAGGTGGTCCCAGGCCTCCGCAGCTGTGGTGTGCAACTGTCCAGCCTTGGGCACCGTGGAACCAGGAAGTGCGGATGCCACACCTGGCCTCTTGTGCCGAGGTGGCTTGTGCACAGAAAGGAGGGGACAAGATTTGCAGAATAATCCCCCTTCCCTCCTTCAGTCTCCATAGCCTCTCCCTGGCCCTGCCCTGGGGCTCTTGGCCTCCCTCACCTTCTGGGCCTTGGTCTCCCTCTGAGACTTGCCTCCTGCAGGGGCAAGCCCTTCATTCTTCCTGCTGACCCTTGCTGACCTGCTCCTGATGGCGGAGGCCACAGGAGGCCGAGCCCACCTTAGGTACTGTGCAGAACAATACCTGGCAGAGGGGAAAGGGAAGAGGAAAATGGAGAAAGGAAAGAGGGAAGGGAACCAAGCAAGAGGCCCAGACGCACTTCGCCACACCTCCTGCCTCTCCTTGAGGGCACAGCCTCCCACCAGCACCTGGCTCTGAGCCTGGGAGGTCCAGGGAAGCTGGAGGTGGAGGTGGAGGCCTCGGAGCCCACGCTGGTGCTTGGATGATGACCTTGCTCCCAGCCAAAGTGCACTGGCTGGGCTGGGGGCAGAGGTTGGGTGCCTATCACCCTTCCTATCACTCTTGGCAGCTGCAGGTCCATGTGAGCCAGTGGCCCTGTTCATCCCTGTGCTGCCACCAGGAGCTTCGGCAGCAAGGAGGCATCTGCTGGGAGCTGCTCCCAGAGTTGCTCATAGCTCAGTTCTAAGCAAAGCATGTGAAGAGATCCAACCTGGCCTCTCTCAGGGACCAGAGGGCATGTGCAGGTCACCGCAGGACCAGCATGCAGAATTGAAAAGAAAGCAGCACAGGGCTTTTTACCAACCGTGCTTCCCGAGATATTTCATCCACAAATGGCACATTTCATTCATACCCACTTCCTGGAGTGTTTCTCTCATTTCTGGGTGCTTTCTGCCTGGTTCTCTGGTTTGGGGGATTACCTCTGGAACAGGAAGTAGAGGGATTGAGTGAGACTCAGATTCTGTGTGGTGACCAGTGGCCCAAAAAGAAACACTGGGAGGCATTGAGGGGAGGTGGGAGGCTCCAGCTTGGCTGCAGAGCAGGTGGGATGCCCTGGGCAGTGGGATGGGCGTGGAGGAGTAGGATGGAGAGGCCCTTCCTTACAGGCTGGGAGGACTGATGAGTAGGAGGCCGCACCTGCACCCTCTGAGGGTGAGGGAGGCAGCTGGATTCTGTCTGGGGAGAATCAGGGGGACTACACTTGATGGCTGGTTGGATGAGGTGGCTTCAGTTTGGGAACTTTCTAGACTGGGTGGGAGAAGGAAATGGGAATGTAGAGGTGGACAGAGAGTTTGGTGGGGGTGGCAGCAGGCCAGGACAATGTCCAGTGGCAGAAACCAGGGCAGAAAGCTGTCCAGGCTTGGGTGGCAACTGGGTTGGGGATGGACGTGGGAAAGAGCCACTTGGAAATGCCCACTACTCATCACTTTTTTTTTTTTTATCTGGAAGTTAAAATTTATTTAGATCTGGAAAAATCACAACGAAAGATAAATTTCAAAAATTCATGTATTAATCAGTTTTCTGTCACTGAATTAATTAAGTTGTAACAAGGAAAGTTTTATTTTGGCTCTTGGTTTCAGAGGTTTCCATCTGCAGTTGATTGGCCCTGTTGGGTTTGGGCTGTGGCAAGTCAGCACCCCATGGTGGGAGAAGGCGGTGGAGCCAGCACTGACTTCCTGGTGTCTGGGAAGTGAAGAGAAGGATGGGAAGGGGCCAGGGCCCCAGTGTCTCCCTCTGGGACGTGCACCCACGACCTACCTTCTTGGCCCAAGCTCTGTCTCTCATGGGTTCCACCTCACTGTAGGGGCATGGACTGGCACCAAGCCATAACGTATGGCCCTTTGGGGGACATTTCAGATCCAAATGCAGTGGTTGACACACACCACACTCATGCAGAAACCCAGGACAACCCCACCTTACTGTGAGTTGGCTGCCTGTCACCCTTCCATAGTGCTATTCTCCCTGAATTCTTCAGCTCTGCTTTTTGATCGCCACTTATAGGACAACAATCTTGAAATACTGTTTTCTGTTGAGTGAGTAGAAACAGTCCCATCTTTTCTGGAGAGGGAGCTGAGCCTCATGGATTTTGGGTAACTAGGGAAGTGGCTCTGGGCTGTAGGGCTCCCAGCTGGGGAGGGCCCAGCTTCCCACATGGGCAGAGACGGTTCGCAGGGCTGACCGTGGAGCCCTGGACCCACGTCGCATGGCTGCCACTCTGTTGCCTTAGCAGGTCAGCCCAGCACCCCTACCTCAGGCTCCAAACTCGGAGCAGAGCCACATGGCTTCTTGTTCAGATTCTTGTCTTAGTGTCGAGATGGGGTCTAGACGCTGAGTCAGGGCCAGGAGGTTGCAGGGACTGGGCAGTAGGGATGGTGCTGCAGACTGTGGCCTCTGCCTGTCCCTAGAACCATCGCAGGGCAGGGAGGTCCCTGTGCGGGGGAGCAGGCAGGGCTCTGGAAGGAGCCATGTGACCTGGGAGTCCTCACGCTCAAGCTGCGGGAGCCGGTGGCCCCTGCTGATAAAGCCATCCTTGGTGTCATGACCTCCCCTGAAAGGGGAGATGGAGGGGGTTCTTTCCCCCGTGAGCCTGAATCATGGCAGGAGAGCTGAGATGTGTGCGTGTGCAGCTCCGAGTCTGTCTCATGGCGACTCTCCAATGACTGGCAGCTATCATGGTTATTAGCAAGTCACCATCTGCTTCCATCATCCTCCTGTGGGTTTCATCGGATCCTATTAGCTTCCCAGAATCTGCTCTCACCTGGGAGAAGTCCTGCGGCTGAGGACCAGCTCTGAACTGGGTCATTTACAGACCTTTGCTGGAGTATCTGGAGCCAGTTGCGGATCCTGCTCCGTGAACTTACCCTGCAGGGTCCTCACTAGGGCGTTTGTCCTCTCAGCAGATGCTTACTGAGAGGACCCTCAGGGGGCCCTGTGGTAGGGCCAGTGAAGGACCCAAGAAGATGCAAGGGTCTGGATCCCGTCAATCACCCCAGCGCTGAGAGAATTCAACAGGGTTAGTTCAGATGTTTCGATTGTTGGTGGCAGAAATTCTTTACAGCTTAAACCAAAGAAGCGAATTTTTTGGTTCATACAATTGAAGAGTTGTGGGGTAGAAGTAATGGCTCAAGGTGGTGGAAGCAGGACAGTCACTGAAATCCTGGGGACGCAGTCTTGGCCCCTGGAGCTTATGCTCAGGCACACATCTCCGTGCAGTGCAGATAGGCAAGTCAGGTTTTCTTCCCCTGGTCACACACCCCCTTGGGAAGAAAACTTGGGTCTCCGTGTTCCTCCAGGACCCTAGACGCAAATACTCTGATTGAAATTGGCTCTTTTTTTTTTCTTTTTTCTTTTGGTATTGGGGATTGAACCCAGGGACACTGGACCACTAAGCCCATCCCCAGCCCTATTTTGTATTTTATTTAAAGACAGGGTCTCACTGAGTTGCTTAGGACCTCACTAAGTTGCTGAGGTTGGCTTTGAACTCGTGATCCTCCTGCCTCAGCCTCCCAAGTGCTGGGATTACAGGCGTGCGCCACCACGCCCGGCTGTAATTGGCTCTTTGAGGGGAGTGGGTCACATTCTCCCTTGATCCAGTCACTGTGGCCAGGGTACGGAATGTCCTGATTGCCCAGGCCTGGGCACACCCTTCCATTCCAGAAGTTGAGACTGCTTTGCAGGCCCCTTAGCACTATTTGGACTGAAAGGGGCTGGGCAGACTCTAAAAGGTCAGCACGGTCCTTCCCCAGAGAAGAGGCCATGGGTGCTAGGTAGGCTGGTATTTCAATACCACAATAGAACATTGCACAGCCCTGTGTGGTCAGCCGGTCACCCTGGCACACAGCATTCTCTGTAAACCATAAATCTGGTCACAGTGCTCAGCAAGTGATCAATGGGGTTTCCTGATCGGGTCTGCCCCCAGACTCTAAGTTCTGGGAACACGTGCAGCTGTAGTATGGCCATCTCGCCTGTGGCTTAGCTTGCCGGGTTTCAGGTGGTGGATGAGTTTGCTCTAGGATCTCTCAGGGGGGAGACCACAGGAGGACCGAGCCCTTCAGCTCGGCCCCCTGGGAAGCAGACTGCAGGCTGCCTGGGTGGCAGGTCTCTCTGTTCTTTTGGAAATACAAGGCAGAAGTTTTCAAATTAAAATTTGAAAAGAGCCATGAATTTCTGGCTGCTGGTAACAAATTGCCATTTTTTTTTGAATATTCGTCAAAGCTATTTATTTATGGTGTCCGGGCATATCGGCAGTTTTTAGTTTTAGACCAATTTCCTATTGCAGTATTTGCTAGAAGACCGTGGCAGGCAGATTTCAGCATCTGTCCCCCGTACGAGCAGTGTGCTCGTTATGGCTTCCCTGGGTCCCGACCCTGGCTGTCTGACCTTCATGCTCATCCTCGGCACCTGTGTGGGAAGCTGTGGGCAGCAGAGTTCCAGGTTTCAGACTGGCTGCTCCTCACCGGGCTTCCACGCAACCTTGTCCTTCATTATCATCTTTGTCACGTCGAGGGGCAGCCATTTGTTTTCTCTTCTGTCTCTTTCTTCAGCTAGGCCATGAAGACAAGTTGATGGCTGTGCCACATGTACCCAGTACCAATGCCCAGCACATAGTAAGCACTCAAGAAAACAGGCAGCGATTGAATGAAGGCATATGCCACTTTGAGGAGTGTCACTTTTATCAGGCAGGGAGCAAATACAGGTTGCTTTGGGAAAATTCCATCAATGAAGACAGCATGTAAGCTGATGCTAGGCAGTATGCAAACAGAAAGGCGTATTTATGGAGCATTTATTAACTCAGTACTAAGTAGGCCCTGTGGGAGTCACAGACGTTTATAAAATTAGATACCTGCCTGGTTGATGAGCTCAGGATTTATTCATTAAGGCACTGGAAAAAAATACCATGCAGCAAGCCCTTCAGCCTGCGGTGGAGTGATTCAGGGGATTCCTTCAACCCTGTCACAGACAGGTGTCAGTCCGTTTTGTGTGACTATAATAGAATACCCGAGGCTGGGTGATTTATAAAGAACAGAGATTTATTCTTACAGTTCTGGAGGCTGGGACATTCAAGATCGAGGGGTCCACCCTTGGTGAGGGCCTCCTTGCTGTGTCCTGTCATGGCAGAAGGTGAAGGGCAAGGCAAGAGGTCACGAGATTGACTTTCTAGCCTCAAGTACTTGCAGAATGGGGGTGTTATGGCTTGGATGTGCGGTATCCCCCAAAAGCTCACGTGTGAGAAAATGCAAGAAGTTTCAAAGGAGAAATGATTGGATTGTGAGTCTTAACCCAATCAGTAAAGCAATCCCTGATAGGGATGAACTGAGTGATAACTGAAGTGGTGAGTGTGGCTGGAGGAGGTGGGCTCTGGGGCGTGGCCTGGGTGTCGATTTGTATCTGGTGAGTGGAGTCTCTGCTTCCTGAACACCGAGTGAGCCCCTTCCCTCTGCCACCGCTGAGCCCAAGGAATGGAACTGGCCTCCTATGGAGGAAGGCCTCTGAGACTGTGAGCCCTCAAATACACTCCTCTCCTCCACGGTTGTGCTGGTTGGGTCATTTAGTAACAGCAGCGAAAAAGCTGACTAAAATGGGGGGTGGGGTGGCACCTTGATGTCTAATTGCCACTCAAATGTCCCCCTACACAGCTGCATGGCGCAGTGTAGCACCCACTTAAGGCCTAAGGTTTTGAACCTGCCCTGCCCCTGGATGCCCAAGGCCAAGAGTGGGCTCAGGCTTATTGCAGAGGCAAGTGGGACTTGTACCCTCAAGGCTCGGCCAGTGTTCCTGATGAACTGCTGCAGAGGCGCATGCGTTTCTGAGCGTCAGCATCCTGGCCTGAGTCGGTGTGGCACAGGGTGTTGCTGTGGAAGCCCTCCAGGGTCTCACCCACAGTGCACAGTGGGTCACCCCAACGTCTCACCCTTACCGTTGACACATGACTGACACAGCCAGCTCCGAAAGTAGGCTGCTCTCTGCAAACAGCAGGACCTGGCCCATGGCGTCTGCTGCCTCCTGTAAGGTCTGTTCCCTGGGCAGCAGCCTGGTCTTGCTCATGGTGAACTTGCCTTCTAGAAGGTCTCTATTTGAGGGGCTGCTCTGCGTACATCCTCTGCTCCCCCACTTCCCTTTCTTCCAGAAGGGCTTTGAATGGAAATCCTATTATAGCCACAACTAGCTGAGAGATGGTGAGCGAAAGTGCAGATATTCAGTGTGTCATGTTGTCATCGATGGCGCAGGGGAAGAAGTTCTTACAGGACACTCCTGTATTCACCTGCCAGCATTTCCAATCCATCTTTTTAATACCCTGTGGCAGTCTTCCCTTTGTTATTTGGTATTAATCAAATGACAAGTCTAATCAATTTCATCTTTGGGATCTCTTGAATCTCCTCTTGCTTGGATTTCTTTCCCAATCACCTAGCTTGTCTCTCTGTCTTCAATTTTCTCCCATCCATTCTCCACACTTGGGCCAGTGTGATCTTACTGAAATCCGAATCAGTCTGACTAACATTGGCTTCTCCTTACCTTTGTGGGAGGTCCTAGAGGGACCCATGCAGCCTGGAGGGACTTTCTCTCTGCTTCTGTTCATGGCCCTGGTTCTCTTCTGCACCTCTGCACAGGATAGTTTGAAAGGAAAGTTATAGGCTTTCTGCAGAGGGCCACTAGGATGACCTGGTCTTTGCACCTTGGATTTCCTCCCTGGAAAGCAACCAGACCCAGGAACATCACGGAATCAAAGGCTGACTGAAGTCTGATGGGCAGGAGAGATGTGGCTCCTAATGGCTCCATCTACAGTGAGCCAATCTCCACAGCTTTTCCCTGGGGGTCCGGGTGAAGCCAGGCCCTTCTCTTCTCACTCCAGTCTCTTTCGCCTGGCTGCAGATTCCTCGTGGCCTCTCTTGCGTGTGGGTCCTCAGTTTTATTTTGTTCATTTAAGGATGCTTCACAGGTAGCACGGCGCCTGTGAGACCAGGAGGTCAATGTAGGTCAGTTTCCTTTCAGTCCTGAGGCTTGGTCTGCTGTGCTTTGCTCGGTCCTGCCTTTACGTCTTCCCTAAATGTGAGCTGTGGTTTGATCTGTTCCCAGCTGCGTTATTGACCCAGATCTGGATCTTGGCAGTGCCCAGCACAGAGTTTGCTCTTCTGTAACAAAAAGTTCTGTAATCACACTCGCTGTCTCCGCTCAGCAGCCAGCTGAAACCACCTTCCAGAAACCGCAAGCAATAACGTCAGGTCAGTGGCTGAGCGCCAGAAAAACTGATTAGGGTGCAGACCTTGACACCTCCCAGAGCCTGGTTCAAATCTCAGCTTCCTGACAGGGACCTGCGTTCAGACAAGGTGGACGTGTTCCAGAGCGTTCTGCAGCAAAGCTCTCGAGCTCCTGGCTCCGCATGCACAGCTGGGTGGGTTCTAAGCCTCGAGTACAATAGGGGCGATAATAACCCTAATCCCTGCAAATCGCCCCTCTTGCTCAGTGGTGCCGCCTTCAGTTCATGGCACTGGCTCCACCTGTCGTCACAGCACATGGTGAGAATAGAAGTGACACTGGGGAGGCAGGACAGGGAGGGGACAGTGGTGCGTGTGTGTCAATGCTGTATTGTAGCTGATTTCCTCCTGTGCTTCGAAAGGTGCGAGGGCTCCTCGATTTCACGAGTTCTGTCCTCTCTGTACCCCGGTCCCCGTCAGAGGTTGGTGATTACATTCTTGGCAATTGATATTCCCCAGGGATTAATGTTTGGTGCCAGCTTTAATGTTGGAGCCATGATTAGAATATTCATAATGCTAATAACGCTCCACCACTCGTCTGATGTGTATTTATGTCTGAGGAGGTAGGATAATTCTGGGCCACTTGCTCGGGAGCAGGTAGAGTGGCGTATCACGTGCAGCCTCTTTTCCTAACCAGCAGAGACGGCAAAGGAGAGGAAAGGAGCATCACGGAGGACCTGCAATGCGCCCAGAGCTGGTCAGTGCCCTGGGGGTGATTCGCCCCGCTGAGGAAGTCCTCTTCTGAAACACTCACTCCTGTGGTCTCCGTTTTCTGGCCAGAGTGACTTACTCCATGACACGGTGCTCAGCCGGGGCCTAAAACAGGGGTTGACCTCAAGGTTCTTCCGAGGCACCACGACCCTGTCCACGGCTGTTCCTCTTCTCACTGGTTTTCATCCCCTTCCCAGGGAGAGCCACAGGTCTCAGTTATTGGTTTTGCAAGTGGCTGCAAGCTTGCAGCGAGAGAGGTCGAGGCAAATATGAAGCATTGTGTGAACTGACGCAGGACCTCACCGCTCAGTCTCTTCATTAGCGGGATGGAGATGTCCTCCCTGGTTCAGACTGGAACAAAACATCTTAATGGTTATGTATCATCATCTCAGGAGTTTGTGGAATTCTCAATGTTTTTTATGATTGCTTAAAATTTTTTTTAAAAAATTTGTTCTAATTAGATATTCATGACAGTAGGATGTATTTCGATAAATCATGCATAAACAGAGTAGAACTTGTCATTTATCTGATTGTACATACTGTGGGATCACATGGGTCATGCACTCAGACATGCACATGAGGTAAAAATGCCTGTTCACTCTACTCTCCTTCCCACCCCATCCCTTCCCCTTCACTCCCCTCTCCCTAACTTAAACTAACCATTCTTTCCATGTTTTTAAGAGATGGCTCATAGCTATGGAGATTTTTCCTCCACTGTGAATTTAGGGCAAAGGGGGGACTCAGGCTTCCTGGGACGATTCTGAGTGCAGGACATCGGGTGGCCCCCACATCTGCCTGGGACAACTGGAGTGGCTCAGTGTGGACAGGCCAGAGCCCAGGGGACCTTGTGCAGCTACTTTCCCTGCCTGGGCTCTGTCCCCACTTGTAAGATGAGACTATGTCAGGGTTCTTTCGGTTGCAAATGCAGAAAGTCTGGGAACCTGAGCTTGACCTCTCCCAGTACCTGGGCCTGCAGACCAGCGTCCCCAGCAGCCAGAGGAGAAGCGGGGCCAGTGCAGCTGAGGCCTCCTCCCACCTGAAGACCCAGGGAAGAGCTGCTCACTGCTGGCGCCCACACAGCACCTCCGGAGGGAGGATAGGGACAGTGCGAGGGCACCACAGGGCCAGGGGGTGGAACCTGTGCTGGGTAATACAGGGAAAGGGACAGCCGTAATGCTGGCGGATAGAGGAAGTCACCAGGAATTTCAGGATGAGCCCAAACAGGTTGCTATTCTATCAGCGAGGTATTTACTAATTTCTCCTAAGGAAAACTTCATTCTTGGCGTGTGTTTTCCTTCGGTGTGGAAAAGTCGTTTTCAGAGTAGGAATGAGTGCCCACCTCTGTGCAGCCATTTCTTCTGTGAAGAATGTGTTGTGGGGCTGACTGGCTTCTCTACTCTCTGTGGATTCAGGGGATCCTCAGGATCCCGGGTCCTTACCCCAGAAGCTGGGAGGGACCCCATGGGTACAGGTGGTTCTCTTTGTCACTGCCGAGATGGAGCATGCTTAATCCTCTCTCGCAAAAACACATACTGAAGGTAAAAGAAATCTAATTTGAAATATCAAAACTTATTACATAACTTGACCGAAAAGAGTCTGAGCCTCCCCCCAATCCCTCAGCCACGCACACACTCACAACACACACACAAACAGAAAATCAACCCGCTAACCGACCCAAACAGCAACAACAATCATGACTAAGTTTCACAAAACCAAAAAGAAATAGAAATTTAAGGGCATGTGGAAGGGAAAGAGGTGGAACACGAGAGTGACACCAGCCAACACGATTTCGCCTCCTACTCAGCCAGGCTCCGGGCAGCCAGGGCAAGGACAGAAGCACTCTGTGACGTGGGGAGCCCATCAGTGATTCAGGGCAGGAAAGGTTTCCCCATGGGGTTGGGCGTCATGACATCCGTCTTTTCTAGTTCTGCCTCTAAAAGAGACTCCAGGTCTGGACTTTTGTGTAAAACAAGGGACAGATTCCTCAGGACAAGCAGCGGACTCCACAGGGCAGGTTTGAGGACTCCTGCTGGAAGGAGCAGGCGTCCCAGCCCGACGGCCAGCTCCACGGGGACTTCCGGCCAGTCTGACTGGACCCATGCTGGAATTCATCAGGGGCCTCGGAGGACACGTGTGGAGAATGAGGCACAGTCACACATGGGCGCACGGCAGTGCAGTCCCAGGCAGACTGTTTCCTGCCCTCATCTGACCACTCCCAGCCTGTCTCCACAGTGGCCATGTGCCCCCTTCCCAAAGGCCCTGTGCCTTTGGTGTCCTGCCAGTGTCCCTTCTGGAAAAGTGCCTCCGACTTGTCCTGGGCTGTCGGCCCTCTTCCCTGCCCAGGTCCTTCTCCACGCCCTCCGTGAGCCCCACTACCGCACATGGCCTGTTAGTAACTGTGACTTACTACTTAGTAACTCAGTAACTTCACCCTCTCTCAAGCGGGTGAAGTCCAAAGATCCTCAGAAAGACAGCAAGGAGCAGTGCCCAGGCAGACTCAGGGGCACCGCCATGTGATCTTGAATCAGAACATTTTTAACACACACGGGGAGAAAATGGAAAAATGTGTCCCATGTGCCATGGAAATTGGAAGTAGGAATATTCCAGAAGTCTGCATGCTTGTCACCTCAAGGCATTCATCTATGGAGAGCTGAAATACCAGAGATGTTCCCAGAATCTGTAACGCTGGTGCTGGTCTTCATAGTGTGCCTCCCTCAGGCCAGGGCAGTTCCAGGTGCCAGGAGAAGATGTCCTCACAGGAGGAGGTCAGTGAGCCCAAAGACCCGGAGACCCTGGTGGTCAAATTTGACACTGTGTGTGTTGGGAACTCCTGGAATTTTTCAAACTAGGGAACACTGGCTGCTGGGGGCAGAAAGTGGGAGTGAGGCAAGAGGAAGCAGGAGAGGGGCAGTGTTGGGAGCCTCGGGCTAGAGGTGGCTGGGAGCACGAGGCCCCACGAGAGGCAGGAGTTGGGCTGAGCAGGCCCTGGCAGGAGCTGCCGCCCTGAGTCACCCCACAGCAGGCTGATGGTGGGCCACTGTCGGGGAGAAAAGATAAGGTGGGGGTCGGCCTGGGAGGTCAGGGCTCTGGGCAGGGGCCAGGCACGGGCCGCTTACTGGGTGTTTTTTTTTTTTTTTTTGGTACTGGGGATTGAACCCAGGGGCACTCAGGCACTGAGCCATATCCCCAGCCTTATTTTGTATTTTATTTAGAGACAGGGTCTCACTGAATCGCTTAGGGCCTTGCTGAGTTGCTGAGGCTGGCTTTGAACTCGTGATCCTCCTGCCTCAGCCTCCCAAGTGCTGGGATTACAGGCGTGCGCCACCGCACCTGGCCTTTACTGGGTGTTTTGACCGTGTTCACTGAGCTGCCTGCTGGACCTCCAGCTGGTCAGGGTGAGCAAAGTCCCCTTGATCACCAGCATTTTCTTTTTTTCAAAGACCTTTCATGGAGGTCTTACTTTTCTGTGATTTCTAGGCAACCTGATGCTCTTTCACAATCATGCCTCGGCACACTCCTCCTGTCTTCCTCTCGTTGTCTCTTTACTTTTCTTGCTGTCACCACCTCAGGTTGGGAGGTTGAAAGCCAGGTGCCTGGAGTCCCACCCTCAGCCCTCCACCGACTCCCTGCTCTGCACTGGGGTAACAGCAGAGGTGGACAAGATCAGCTGCCAGCAGAGTGCAGCAGGTTGGAGGACCCCGTGGGGACACAGGATGGACCCAGCCATGAGGACATTCAGTGGCACACATACACAAGAGCGGTGGCTCTGGCTAGAGGAGCCACTGCGGATGCTGGGGGTGCTAGGGAGCTGGAGGGCTCCTGGAGGCCTCCCCTTCTCTCATGCACACCCATCCTCCTGTCCCAAGGGGTCCAAGTCACACCGTGCCTCCCTCTGCGGAGCACTCTTGCTGTCCCCCAGGCGCCCTCAGCTCTAGAGCTGCCTCCCCAAGGAGCCTTCTGAGGCTCTCACCCTAGGACTGTCCTTCATCCCTGACCTGGCCACTCCAGATGGCCTCTGCTTTTTACCCTGAAATTGCATAAGTAGTGTCCCTCAGCCTGTTTTTCTAAAGATCATGGGCCTTTGACTTCACCTTTTCTTAGACAAACCATTGCTGAGTGGGTTCACAAGGCAGAACCACACTATGCCCACCCTGGCTTTCAATTTTGGAGGAATAAAGTATAAAATGCACAATTGGTGGTAAGATGGCCACCTGCTGTCTGTGGCTAGGAAGGAGAGCGCCCATCTGCCAACATTTTGAAATGAGGGCTCCATGTTTTACACCTGGCCAGTCCCCGCGCGGGTGAAATGCCACAAACGTGGGTGTCCACGACGTTTTATGTTGGTGTGGTGTGTGTGCCCACGGCGGCTGCCCTGGTGAACCTGCTCTGGAAGAAGTCGTACCAAAGTCCAGACAAATGCTTGTCAGGATGATCTTCAGGCAAGGAAATGACCGTTTCTGTTGTGAGGATGTTTTCAGGCCGTTGAGAATGAGCGACTTCTGGAGACTATTGAAAGCTGGCCGAGCATGAACAGAGGTTTCCAGACTCAGATGGAGGGCACGGGAGCCAGAAATATTTAGCGTGATTACAGGCAAATATTTATTAAAAACACGAGGATTTATTTTAAAGGATTCCCGGGCTTATTGTGCCTGATGTCAACAAATGTTAGCAGGTACGGCTGCACCTTTCAGAGAAGAGGTTCCGCAGTGGGCCTCGAGCGGCATCCGCACACCTACACGCCGCAGATGGCTTCGTTTTATAAGAGATGAAACTGCATTTGGTGGAACTGATTAAATATAAAAACACCACCATCTGCCATTTATTCTAATATGAAATGGTTTGGGCAGATGCTGACATCTTTCGAGATGATAGATTCATCCCTGACAGGGGAAGACGCTGAGAGGGTTCCAGCTGCCCAGGGCAGAGGTGGCCCAGTGTGCCTGAGCCACAGCCGGTCCCAGCAGGCTGACGTGGACGAGGCGGGGAGCAGGGTGCACTTCATCAAGGAGAAGCCGCACTCCCAGCCCCCGATGCCTCCCTCTCCCCACCTCCCTTGACTTCTGGCCCGTCGTTAACTGAGAGAATATTTGATGCACATTCTGCCTTCTATTAAAGAGCCCAGTGCTCCTGAGCTGGGACGGCTGCAGGAGTGGTATTTTCAGAAAATAGTGAGCACATTTACATTTTAGTGGAGAAAACTTTCAAATGCTCTGAAAATATGCTACCCCTGGGTTTAAAAAATTTTTTTCCAAGTAGATGAGGGGGTTTCACTAAAACAGCTATTGTTTACCAAGAGGCCAGGCCACATGCTGCAGAGCGGCGTGGAAACAGCTGCATCCGCACCGCTCAAGCGTCCGTGGTGGTCTGACGCCCTTCGGAGGGCAATAACGTGTACCTTTTATGGAGGAATACTTTCTAACATTTTTTTAACCACCTAAATGATTTTAGGGAGAAAACTAGGGATCAAAACATTTACTCCGTGCTCTGTAAAATATCTTCCTGTTCCCGTTGGATGTAAGTTTATTTTTTCTCTCATTGAACTGAAGTCCAAAGTGAAGCTCGGTTTCCCCAACTTGCTCATCACACGGTAAAACACTTGAATTCATTCTGAATAATTAGGCAAAGCGATTCAACAACAGTTCTGGATGTCGTTTTTAGCTAAATGCAGCTGAACTCTGGCCGCGGCGTGCGCTGGGGGTACGACTCAGGTGTGCACACTCGAGTGAATCTGCACAGACGTGTGCACGTCTCGGTGCTCAGAGGAAGATCCCACTACTTTGAAACAGAGGCTGCTCCATTTGTATTCTTCCTGTTTCCTCTTGTCCCTTCTTTCTGCCGATGCTCTGGTCCAGTGATCAAAGACAGGGATTTGGCCTTGGGGAGCCTCTGATGGGTTTCCAGGACCCTGTGCCCAGGGCTCCTGGGACCTTGGCCCTGGGCCTGCGCTGTGCCCACTCTGCCTCTCCCTGTCCTTCTGCTCACACGTCTGTCTCTGAAGTACTCTTCTTGTCCTCCCTGAGTCCTGCTTCCCCGTTTGTCCATCTCTCTTCTCTTCCTGTTATATCTTGCCATCCTCTCAGATTGTGGGGAACGCCAGGAGCCACGTTTCCCCAGATGCAGACGCTGGCAGGACCGTGGCTCTGTAGCCTCAGGGCCCACCCACAGCCTCTTGCCCTCCTTAGGTTCTCTCCTCTGACCCCATCCCTACAGCACCTGCCTGCTAAGTTCTGGAAACAGGGAAGGAAGGATACAAAGGCTGAATTGCGTCCTGCTAGTAATTTGGGAGGTAGTCTGAGTCCCAGTAGGATGGCTTTGGACAGCATGTGGAACATCATCCTTGGAGAGGTAGGTGAGCTAAAGTGAGGTCAAAGGTGGCTTCTGGTTCAATTTGACCTGTGTCCTTGTGAGGAGAGAGGATCTGCACAGAGACTCAGGGGGAATGATGATGGAAGAGACGCAGGGAGAGGATGGTCATCCGGGAGCTAGGAGGAGCTCCTCAAGGCCAGGAAGGAGCATCCTGCCCACTCTTGGGGCTCACCTCCAGGCTCCAGAACCCTGAGGAGGTGGCTTTCTGTCCAGGTCGCTCAGCCTTTGGTACCTTGTCACAGCAGCCTAAGGAAATTAGCTCAGATGCCGCCCTGTCCTCCAGGCCTCCAAGGTCCTGCCTAAATGGGATAAAGATGCAAAGGAGCCCCCAAGGCAGCCAGGACCCACACTGAAGTAGGCTGGACATCAGACAGCCTGAAGGGCCACCCCCAGGTGCAGGGAAGGCTTGGGGGAGGGAGCATAGGTGTCGCCCCATCTGAGAGCAGCAAGAAGTTTCCAGAAGGCATTTGGAGGGCGTGCTCTGGAAAGCCCAACCAGGGGCCAGAGTTCACAAGTAACCAAGACCTGAAACGCACCTCTGGCCAGTTCGACTGCCGCAAGGTGAATTGATCAAGGACGTATTTGTGAAGCCTTTAGGCCTGACTTCAGCAAACACTCTGCTCCTTCCTAGGGGAGGCCTGAGCCTCTGCTTCTACATCCACATGCAGCATGGGGAAGGAGGGGGTGTCTTTCAAGGAAATCCTCTTTGAAGCCAGAGCAACTGCAATATCAGTTAAGGTGAAAAACTAAACTGGCTGCTAATTCCTTCTCTGAGGTATCTTTCAGTCATGGTTAAAAGGATTAATTCTTCAAAGCAAACAGCTTTGTTTGCTAAATCACTGCAAGAGGCTCCAGCCTCGCTGGGCAGCAGGGAGGCTGGGTTTTAAGTGGCAGGCAGAAGCCAAGCGTGGTCTGAGCTTTCTGCATGCAGCTTCATTCTGGTGCTTTCCCTCTGTGTCCTCGTCCCCCGAATTTGTTCCTCGGGTTGCTCCCCTTCTGGCCACACAACCATTGCCTAATTGGAGCCATTTCCATGTGACACTCATTTTCATTTCCCCCTTGCAGACGGAGTTCTTCTGCCATATGCTCATTGAATCCCCGTGGTGGCTAGTGAGCATCTTGCGTACTTCGTGCTCTGTCTCTGGAGTCTCCGTGCACCGAGTGCTGAGTGACCCATGAAGCCGTGTCAGTGGCATCGGGCAGCTCCTGATAACTTGGGTCTCTCATTCCTGATTAAAAATTGTATGAGTCCAGACTTTCTTTTGCACCTTAAATAGGAAAGTGAGGTGGTTTGATTGCTCCTGTGTTGCATCT
This sequence comes from Glaucomys volans, assembly GCA_020662805.1. Lineage (NCBI taxonomy): Eukaryota > Metazoa > Chordata > Mammalia > Rodentia > Sciuridae > Glaucomys > Glaucomys volans. The sequence continues at coordinate 36,502 of JAJEJO010004166.1, forward strand.
TGCTTACGCACCTGGTAGGGTGAACTATCGCTGTGGTTTGATGTTTATGTCCCTCCAAAATTAATGTCAAAATGAATCCTCCAAGAGAGGGGACTTGGGAACTACCACTTCTGAGGGCTCCGCCTGTGTGAGTGGAGCTGACAGACAGCAGAGGGCCGTGTGCCCTCTGTGCTCCTCTGCGCCATCCCTGAAGCTGAGAGCAGGCTCCTCCAGGCCCCAGATCTGCTGGTGTCTTCATCTGGACTTTCCAGCCTTCAGAATGGTGAGAGATAAGTTTCTATTATTTAAAAGTTACTCAGCCTCAGGTGTTTTGTTACAGTAGTCCGGAACTGACTGAGAGAGCCTTAAAACACAAAACCTGGTGTCTGTGAGTACAGGAGCCCGCAGTTTGGAACTAGCAAGTGAAGGCTGAAAGAAGAGCACTCCATGTCAGAATGCTAATGTTTCAGTTCCCCGTAACCAGAACTGGGAGTGTCTCAGGCCCAGCAGTGGACAGGATGCTGACGGTTCCCAGCCGGGAGCATGGAGGCACACTTGCTTTCCCGAGGGGTCCTTGTCGATGGGGAGCTTGGCTTCCCTCCATTCAGCATCACCCTTCCTGCCTCTGATGGAGGAGGAGGGTCTGGGCTGGCACACCTCCCTGCCTGGTGGCACTGTGTTCCTGTCTCACAGTGAACAGAGGGGCCGAGGGAGGTCTGGGCTGGAGGGTGGCATGTCACTCTGGGACACTGGAAAGCCTCTGTTCTATGTTCAACCAACAGTGAACTTGCCCTTCCCTTTCCATGGCCTGTCCTGGGCAGGGCCTCCCTTGACTCCTGGACTTCTGAGTTCTCTGCAGGTGCTGATTTCCCGTTGCATATGGTGACTACCTCCAGTGGTCTCTGCCATCTTAGAAGAGGGGTGAGAGCAGCTTTGTTACCTGTCCAGCTGGAGGTGGTGGACCCAGGCTGTGGGTTCAAATCTGTAATGCCCCTGATGTGAGGAGCTGGCGTCTAATTCGTATTTATTTATTTATTTATTTATTTTTAATTTTTTTTTTATTTACTTATTGATTCATTGAACACAAATGGAGTACAGCTATTGTTTCACTGGTTGTACACAAAGTAGAGTCAC
>JAJEJO010004166.1:37714-131203 GCA_020662805.1 Glaucomys volans
TATGTGCTTTGAATATAAAGTCTCGTTGAGAGTCATATTCCTGCTGTTTGAATCCCGAGCAAGTAGGAATCCACGGAGCAAGTAGGAATGCAGCCTTCCTCTAATCCGCCATCTTGGATCTCCTGTATTTATTTTTGAAGTGAAGCTTTGACAGGCTTGTTGGTCACTCCAGGATGGTCGTCCGTTCTCTCTGTCTTCCGTGTTCTCCTCTCCCTGTGCACCGAAAAGACTCCTGCTCATTCCTACGGCCCACAGGGAGGCCCCTTCCCTGAGCTGTGTGACGTCCACCTGGCAGAGAACCTTCCAGGCCTTCACCTGGCATGTACTCTTCGTAAGCCCCCATCCGTTCCGTCTCCATCCTCTTATTTCTAGACTCTACCTCACACAGAAGCTCGTTGTCAGGATTATTTCCCATGGTCGCCTCCCTCCCTTTCTGTCTGTTGAAGGCTTCCTGTAGAAAAGGGCTCTGCGTGGACTGAGGGACCTTGAAGACTCCGGGCCGGTTCCCAGTCCATCTCTGCTCTCTCTCTCTTTCTCAGTCCTCGCCCATTTGAGACAAACTCTGCTAACCAGCAGCACCCAGCTCTTGGTTCTTCAGGCAACGACTTTTCTGAAGCTCTGGAGGGGTTGGTTTCCTCCCCCAAGGGCCTGCTCTCTGTTCCACCATCCTCATTAGCAGCTGCTGGTGAGAGAAGCTCTGTGCACCTCCTGAGCTGTGCTTCGGGTCAGAGGGCACCATCTCCATCATGGGTGCACGGCCACCATCCTCCAGACGCCAGGCAGCCACGTGGCTTCTCATGTGATGACTGGGGTTTCGGGGCCTCTGCCAGTTTGGGGCCAGGACTGTGAGTTCTGCTAAATTCAATCAAATAATGAGGATCAAATGGAATGATTTTTGGAAATCAATTTTTTTCTTGTATTAGTATATTTATTAGTGTCCTGTTGATAGTAACTGTGAGGAATAATAGTCACATTCAAGTAGAATATTAAAAATTATCAAGAAAATATTTCATTCTGAAAGTAAGAATTAGAAGAGAACCGTCGACTCTCTGAAGACACACACACACTTGCCCTAGGAGGTGTGCAGTGCCCGGTTCCTGAGGTCTGTGCTCTGGGGCTTCCCAGGACTGTCACACTGGGACTTTGCTAGGGGGATGGGCACAGGCTGAGAGTGGCCTGAAGGGCCTAAGAGTGGCTTAAGGACACTCTAAACACAAGGGAAATTCCAGGCAATAGGTGACCTTGAGGGTCAGATGTGGCCTCTGTAGTCCTGGCCTCTCACCCAAATCCCCATGCCAGCATAAGTTGCTACCTGGAGTCGGGTCAGTGATTTGCAGGGACTAGCAAGGGACTTCCTTCCAATGATCTCACTTTCAGGAACTTAGGTTAAAGAAATAACAAACAAGGATGCTTCCTGTGGCACCATCTAGAATTCAACAGATTGAGAAAGACTTTAATGTGTAGCAACGTGAATTTGGTAAGCAAATGATGGTGAATGTATAAATAAACGCCATGCCAGCTCTTGACCTGTATCTGTTGAAATGGGAAACTATGCATTAGATATTGCTAAGTTAAAACAAAAGCTGATCATGTAAGAGCCTGTGGGTATAAATACATTTTTGGGTAAATTTGCAAATGTTTAGGCATCAACAAAAACTATGTGTGTGTGTACGTATAGGGAAAATCTGAACATGTTACAGAGGGGTGGCACTCAGGGAAAGAAGCGTTAGTTCACTTTGTTCTTGGTTCTATCCTCTGATTTTGAACATCGTGCCTGCTATTTCATTACATGGATGAAAGCCTTGCAGCTGGTGGTCTCCTCTGCCAGGTGCAGGTCTGTGTCCAGGACCCTGAGCTCCCTTGCTTCAGCTGGTTCCCTGACGGTGCTCAGAGCTCTGTGAGCTTCGTGCTCGGGATTCCACGTTCTGGAACTGAGAGCACAGAGCTCGCTTGGTGTGGCTCTCCACACCTCTGCCTTTTCAGTTTTAGTGCTGGTCCTTGATGCTTTCTGCTGGTTCCTGTCCTCGAGTCCTCGTCTTGTCATTGGCCAGCATCCCAGGTCTTCCAGTACCATCTCACACTTGTTTGTTTTCCCTGGATCGACATGAGATCTGGGGTTCTGGGAGCCCTGCCACTGCTCACAGGTGCTCTGCAGAGTCACCTTCCTGCATCTGTCACCCAGAGGATGGCTACCTCACTGCCCACCTGCTGCATGCTCGGGATATGCACTGTGCCCACCAGGCTGGGCTGCCTCTCAGCCCCTGTGGGGACTCCTTCCCCATCATCACTGTGCCTACTAGTGCTGTAGATCCTCATCCCAATCTGGCCTACACTGTCCTGCCTGGGGACTGTCCATTCTCAGCTATAAATCTTGGAGTTTCTGCCCACCGTTGGGCTGTAGGCAAACCAACCTGGAACTAATGAGTGTGTGTAACTGTCAATAAATGTGGATGAATTCACCCATACCTGGGAATTCCATGGGAACCAATGATGCATGGGGCTCAGGAATCATTGAGAATCATTCAGAAAGGTGTTTTTGGATCATAGACCCTTTTGACTATTTGAATTCACTGACGGGTCTTGTGTGGTTGGAATGTATCTTCTCCAAATATAAGGCGCTCCCCTTGGGGCAAGGAGGCTGCTTCTCCTTTGGCTGGATAGTGTGTCCTGATAAATCACAGCCTCCAGCTGCTCACATAATGCTGTGTGTGATCATGTTGAACTGGAGTCTTTGAGAGGTGACTGGGCCATCAGGTCTGCTTTGCAAGTAAAGTTAGACGCTCTTGTAAAGGGGCTTCCCGGAGGGAGTGGGTCCCCCTTGCCCTGCTGCCCTCCACCATGTGAAGATGCAGCAGGAAGGTCCTCACCAGAGCCTGGCACCTTGAGGCTGGACTTCCCAGCCTCCAGAACTGTGAAAACGGATTTCTGTCCTCTGGAAATCATCAGTCTATGATTCATCGGTGGCATCCTGTCTCAGGGGCAGAGTCCCTCTGTCCTCATTTCCACTCATGGAGAATTTTGAGGAGACATAATTCACCTCATAATAATCTACCCTCTGGCCCCTAAAACTTCATCTTCTCAGTCCAGACAAATGCACGTCCACCCAGGCTGTTGGCTCACACTAGGATCTGACACGAGGCCTCTCAGCAAGTAGATTTTTCAAATGGACTTATGATTTGCAGGTGCGTCTTGGGCTCTTCCAATCCCTACAATTCCAGGCAGAAAAACCAGGCCCAACACAGACAGAGAAGATTTTAAAAAAATCAGTGTTAATATGGAAGCAAGACTCAGGGGCCTTGGGTGTGAATTCAAAGGTGCAGAACGTGGGGCTGCTGGGCAGGTCAAGGCCCTCCAGGAAGCTGCTCCTTCCCTCTTAGCAATCATTTGTCTCTGTCTTGTCCAGAGGAAGTGGTCTGTCCAGATGTGGCCACAGGACTGGAGTGTTTCTTCGGGAAGGACACCTAGCTGGCATGGACGGTGCGCAACTGGTGAAAACCAGGAATCTGGGAAGTCCAGACCTGCTGAGAAACTGCCCTTCTGGGCTTTCAGAACCAAGGCTGTGTCTGACCTCAGGGGCCCGGCCTGCTGACGTCAGCCTGGGGTGCACACTGAGTCTGCTCTGGGCTCCTGTCCTGCCCAGGAGCTCACCCCTCCTGGCTTGGTCACACCGGGATCACACCTGGGCTGGGCAGGGCTCCACCCCTTGGGGCAAGGAAGCTGCTTTTTCCTTTGACTGGAGAGTGTGTCCCGATAAATAACAGTCTCCAGCTCTCACATAGTGGTGCTCGTTCCAGGTGACCCCTTCTTGTCTGTTTCCACTGTTACTAGCTTTGCCTCAGTAGGTAAACAGAGAGCACGAGGCACAAGCAAAACTGACCAAGCAGGCTGGGCGAACAGCTCGCCAGGTAGATGATAGTGAAGGACCCCTGGGTGCTCTTCCCGCTGGGACCAAGATCTTTGGCAGTCACTGCTTGCAATTTATTTAAAATTATTTTCCCTCCATGTTTTTATTCCTTCCCCTTTTAAAATTTATTTTGTAGAACAATACTCTGTCTCCTATGTCAAATAATTGATCCAAATGCCTTTTCTTGTTTAGAGGCCATTTGCAAGGCAAAAATAATTTCTTGAATGAAAATCAAGCTTTAGAAATTTTGCTGGGGTGTTATAGAAATGGTACTGTTAGAAAATTGTAAGTTATGCAGTTGTAGCACTTAGAGTTTATTAAAGCCAAGCTTTACCTCACAAAGCAGATTTTGGGTTTTGCAAGTGGCACTTACTTCTTTTGTATCCCTACATAGTCTGCGTCTTTATGCAGAGTTGCCTAAGGAAGACTCCCCAGTAGTTAGGCTCCCACAGCGAAACTCCAGCGTGCATGAACACCCAGGAGACTCCTAAGGCTGGTTTCCTGTTATTTTTCTCCTACTAGTCAGCAGAGAGGGAAGAAGGTGAAGACTCGCCCATCCACACCTGGAGAGGTTAAGACAGATGCTGCCTCTCCACCTCCACTCCCCCAGTGGTTGACCTGCCCTGTATTCTGAAGAGCCTCACTTCCTCATCGGGGCTTGCGTCATTCAGCTGTTGGAAGAGTAAGTGAAAGAGCCTGTACGATGCATTTGAATGAATGTCAGGCCTATGGGAAGCACAGTCAATGTCAGGCACATAATTACTGTCATTCCATCAGCAGCCCATGTCAGGTTGGGTCCTGCTCCTTGGAGACGATGCTCAGAACAAACTCTATGTCAACCTGGGCCTTCCACACCAATGCAGGCCTCCAGAACTTGATATAGTACTTTGGAACTGGGTCACCAACTGGGAATGATTGACCAACTGGACCTCCCTGTTTCTTGGAGTCTGAGGGCCATCCAATCATCTTGAAGCAAAATATGCTCAGGGTGGCTGGGGCAACTGGAGCCTGAGGCCTTCTACCCACGTATGGGGAGATGAGGTCCTGCAGAAACTGTACAAATGTTGATCATTTTATACAAAACCTCCCAAATGTTAGGACGCGAGCCTTTTAAGTCAATGGTATTAACATACACAGTCATCTCTGGTACAGTGCTCATGATTGACAGCAATAGCTGTCACCCTTTCTGTGGCCTGTGTTCATGAGATTGATGCGACTGACTCTGGAGACTCCCTTCTCCTCTATTTCTTGCTGTTCCTCCTGAATGCCATGGACACTTTGGGGAAATGCTTTCTCAGATGGAGGAGGAAGGCCTTTGGTCTCCACTGCTTATCAGCCTCTAACCACACGCCCAGGGCTGTCTGCCGAAGAGCATGGGATTGCATTACAAACATCAGAAGGTATCTGAGTGTCCCTCACACACCTGGCCCTTGGGAAGAGCGACTACATGACTTGTAGGGAGACGTGGTCATGGCCGCAGCAGAGGTGAGAATCTCAATACAACCTGGAGCCAAAGCTCATTTCTCTGAGAATGTGCAGCTACCTCTCCCAAACCACAAGTCACCGCAGTTGTTAACAAGTCCCTCCAGGGACATGTGTTAGTTTCGTTTGTAGTAAGACGGTGTGAGTGGGGCCTTTCTTGTGCAGTGGGACCCACGGTTGGAAGCAGAACGTGCGAAGTGCTCCCATACTCCAAAGAGGGGGCCCTCCCAGCGCCACCGCTGCTGCCACACCCGTCCTCAGGCTCTGAGGGAGGAGGGAAGGGCAGAGGAGGGGAGCCTGTGGCTGGGCTTCTGGGGTGCGTGGCACCTGTGTCATGGGAGTCCTCTTCTCCCTTCCCATGGCGGTGGTGGCCGCTCCCTCCCTGAGGTCGTGGGTAGTGCCCAGGGGTCCCTGGGGTGGTGAAAGCCTGGCGGTCCTGAGGCCCAGTCTGGGGCTTCCATCAAAGGGGAACTGGGGACTGTGACACAGGCCCTTGGGGCTTTGCAGACGTGCTGACCTCGGAGACGCTGTCTGTTTGGGGTCCAGATGCTTCTGAAGGCAGGAGGCAAGCTGGAATCACAATATGCATCTGGGAGGAAGGGGGCGGTCCTCACTCTATCTGGATTTCCAAGGTCACTGGTGGGGATGGAGGGATGGGGAGTGGCTCCATGTGGAGGAACTTGGGGGTTGCTGGCGGCTGGGGAGATGAGGCCTGGCTTCCCTTGCTGGGGAGGCTGGGAGGAGCAGAGCACTGCTCTCTGGGAGCCGCCGAGGAGCGTGCCTTATATAGAAAGCACCAACACCCACTTTACCCCCAGGTGCCTGGGCACTGGCTCCTTGCTGTCTTGTGTGGCTGGGGTCACTCTTCTCCACGCCCCCAGCTCATCCCCTAAACTCAGAGGCTGCTGACGTGCGGCCTCCTCGCGCCCACTCTGACCCTCCCATCTCTTCCTTTCTCATCCCGCATGACTGGCAGCCACCAGCACATGCTCTGCATTTCCCTGTCCCAGAATCTTCCCACCGCGGACCCTGGAGACTAAGGTCCAAGAGGGGGAGAGCTTCCACCCAGGCACCACTCTCCCCACCGCTCAGCAGAGAATGCGAGTGCTGGACGTCGCATTGGAGAATGCGAGTGTCGGAGCCACACTGAGCCTGGCAGGGCCGTGGCGCTGTTCCCTGCAGACAGTTCCCAAGGGTCGGTGTCCTCCGCCTTCTCCAGACCCATCGTCTGCTCGCCTCAGGCCTGGCCCTGCTTAGGTCTGTCCTGCCACAGCAATTGGGGAGGGAGAGTTGGGGGCCCATGGATCCTGCTCCTCTCTGCTGGGCTGTCAGGGCAGAGGCTCTTCCTTCTCTGAGGCCAGAGAATAGCCTGGAGACCCCTTCACCGGGGGCCAGGGACTCTTCCTTGGGACCCAGACCTTGGTAACAGCTTCCTGTGTGCTGGTCCTGGGTCTTCCGCTCAGCCTGGGGCTCGCTTCATCTGAGCCACCTTTGGAAACAGGCACTCCGGTCCCCCCTGCAGACGTGTCCCTGGTTCTCCTTGTGTCTGAGGATGGCCAGCCTCTCCCGTGCCTCCTCACCCAAGCTCGCTTTTGGAGCTTGACCTTGGAGCTGTCCTCGGAGCAGCTGCAGCAACAACACTTGGGGGTGTGTGTGACCCCCGCCCCATCTCGTGGGTCGGGATCTGTATTCTAAGAAGATTCATGGGACCCACATGCAGGTCTGAGGAGTGGTGCCAACTGGAGATGGGGAGCAGGAGTGTGCAACGGAGCAGGCCCACCTCCCCTGGCCTGTTCATTCCCCTGCCAGCCTCCCCTGCCATGGGCAGAGGGGTGCAGCGGGTCTCAGGGTGCAGCTGCCTGGCCTCGAGTCCTGCCTCTCCCCTCACTGCACAACGTGGGTGCTCCCTCACCCCGTCAGTTGTGCCAATTTCACTGGGTGAGATGACTGAAGAGCAGGGTGCACGAGAGCATGGGAAGGGCCACGTGGTGCATATGGAAGGACCATCCCGCCTGGAGGGACAGCAGGGAGCCAGCAGGACTGGGATGTAGGGTTGCCCCCAGTGTCATCCAAAGGGGTCAAGGAATATGGGGTGCCGTTTTGGGCACAATGGAGATGGAGGGCTTGGGTAATGAACAGACAGGAAACTCTGAGTTTATACTTCTACTCCCAAGTCCAAGGCAGTCCCCTGACAGGCCCGTCACGGCGACGTTGTATTTACTCTGGAGTTGGTTGGCCTTTCAGAGATCCGACACAGCCCTCAGGAGCAGGAGAAGCTGACCCAGGGAAGACGGATCCAGCCACGCCGTCCAGGGGAGCGCCTCCAGAGCACAGTTCACTGTAACCGCGTCCCTGCTTCCAGATGTGATTCTGCAGATGCACTTGGATTTCACAGCCATTGATCAATAATTCATTTGGCTTGTGACTGCCGAGGACATGATTTAATATGTCCAGCTAAATCATGTTCCCCCAGGAACGCTCATGCATACCAAAGGAAAACTACCATTACCATGGCGCCTGCACCCCGCCTGGACTTGTGTCCAAGGAGGAGACAGCCTCCAGATCAAGAGCGCACAGTCTGGACAAGTCCGGAACTGCTGAGGGCTTTCCAGGATCCCCCGCCTCATCAGGAGCACCTGCATCCCAAGCCCACCCCGAGCTCAGACTTAGGGGCAGGGCGGCAAGCACCGGCACCTCCCGACTTCCCAAGGAGTGGCTTAACTGCCGAGCGGAGCCGCCCTCCTGCTTCCCAGGAAGGGAGAGGCCTTGGGTGAACCGGCAGAAGTAGCCAGGCACGTGTTTGAGGCGACCTTGACCGTGGGTTTGTGACTTGAGAGACAAACATTATAAGGCTCGGTTTCTATTGAAAAGGGGGTCTGGCCGCTGGGGGGTTCGCGGGACACACACACGGGGAAGACCTGGGATAAAGACGTGCCTCCTTCATTTTCACAGTGGATAGATGCTCAGAGTCATGCACGACATTGTTTTTCCTCTCCCTGGGGTCTCCTTCTTTTTCTGCTGCCACTGTCCTTAAAAGTAAAATGCAGTACTTAGAAGCACTGGACCTGGCCTCGGGCTCCCTGGGCTCAAATTGTAGCTTCATTACTCATTGGCTGTGTGATCTTTCAATTTATTTAACCTCTCTGTTTTTATATCTGTAAACAGTCATATCATCTTATCCTTGTGGTTGTTGTGAAGATCTCTAGTGTAATGACACTCTTAATGCAGTTCTTGGTAAGTGTTTATGAGAAAAAAAGTTTTAATAGTGTCTATTATTGTCATTGTTCTTATTATTGCTGTTCTCACCAATGGTGTCCTAATAGGTCATCACTCATTTTCTATCCCAGCCAATCCCTCTCATGCCACCGTCAGCCACACCAATGATGTGACTCACCGCAGTTGGAGACCCTGAGGGAGGGGATGGTGGGCTGGGTCCCTGGAACCTGAGTTGGAAGGGGCAGGTGTCACTCCTGCCCCTTGCGTGACCCAAGAAGGCACATGGGCCTGGACGACCAAGAGGGCCTGGAGCACCACTCTCGGTGGGTCAAGAAGGAGGAGAAGCAGCACTTGGTGATACGCTCTGGTCTCCGAGCAGGCAGACAAGGACGTGGAAGGACAGTCAGAGGCGCGGAGGTGCTGTGTGCTGAGACCAGGCAGACCAGGGAGGTCGGCAGCCCTGTAAGTCGCTCACCTGAGTCTGGGTCTTATTCCAGGAGGGACAGGAGCCTCTTAGGAAGTCTTGTGCTGGGGAGCAAGGCTGCACCTGGGGAGGCCGACGGTGAGGTGGAATGCTAGCTCCCATGGCTGTCGGGACACCTCACCACTGAGGGCCTTCGCAGCACCCTGGGGTGGGTGCAGCCTGAGGTTGGAAGCCAGGTCTATGCAGGCAGGGCTGGGGCTCTTCTGGGGCTGTGGGGCCTGGCACATGCCCCTTCCTGCCGCTGGAGGCCTCCTGTGCCCGGCTCAGAGTCCCTCCCTCCTCACGCCCACCCCACCTGTGGCTCTGTTGGCAGGGCCTCCTGTCCCTCCCACGGGAGTCCTGCCTCCCTGGTACATGAGTCCCTGTGTGCACATGAGGAGTCAGGTCCCCACTCCTCAATTCAGTTGCCACTGCTACGTCCCTTCTGCGCGTAAAGTGTCATGTGCACAGGCTCCAGGGGTGGGAAGTGACCACAGGGAGCAAAGAGGTGCCAGGAAAACAGGTGGAAAGGTCACTGTCAGGGTCCTGAAGCCACCTGGGGGCAGGTCCAGAGCTCTGCCCTCGATAGGCTCCTGAGAGAGTGGAAGAGGGAGGAGGAGAGGCTGGAGGAGGAGAGGCCCAGATTTCAGGCTCGGATGTCACGTTGAAATAACGACCGAACCATCCAAAGGGTCTGTTTGGCAACTAATGATGAGTGAAAATTCTCAGGCTGCCTGTGATTTATAAGGTCTGGGACGAGGAAAGAACTCGTAATTATAAACTGGTTATCGCTGGATATTACACACTGATTTTGTCTGAATCATTAATTAGCAAATGAATCAACAGCTGCTGCTATTTCACAAACAAGCTCTTCTAAACTATTTTTTAAGAAGTATCATGCTGTGAAAGGGAGGATCCATAAAGGTGAAGATCGGGAAATATTTCTTGGAATCATTTTACATTTCAGTGCATGTTTTTAAGTCTGTATTTGAGAACTATCAACTTTCACAGAGAAGCCTAAAGTAAAGGCTGAGCTACAGCAGATTACACCAATTAATTTAAAAATTGATGTGGAGTAAATAGTGTACTGGAGACCTTCATTCCTCCTCGGTGGCTGTGGGCCTAGTGCTCACGTCCATTCTCCCGCGTCTTTCTCTTCCTTTCTGTCACAGGTGTCCTTGGCTGCACGTGAACTACCCTGCAAGGTAGTGGAGCCAGGGAGGGAGCTGGTGGTGTGGGCAGGGACACCAGGCAGGTCTGACCCGGGTTCTCTGCTTCCTGGGGCTGGCGGGGTTTGCTCAGTGCCATTCCTCTGCAGCTGGTTGGATCTGGACCAATCTAGATGGCTCATTCACACACTGATAGCCCTGGCAGGGTGGGCCACATGGTCAAGCTTAGTGGGACCCTTCCCTCCATGGCCTCTGATGACTTCTTCCAGGTGATCTTTCCAGCAGGACAGTTGAGATTTCTTACACAGTAGCTTGGGATTGAAGGGAACTAAGCAAAAGCTTCTAGCTCTCCTCAGCTGATCTGGGAAATTGGCTGGTCTAAGGTGGCCAGTGTTAGGTAATAAAGCTAGAGAATACCCAGTTCAATTTGAATTTTAGATAAGCACCAACCATTATCAGTCTGAGTCTGTCTCAGATATTGCACGGGACACACTTGATTGTGTGAACGCAGTGGCTATTCAACCGAAATTCACCCTGAGCAGAGCATCCTGGTCTGGAGCATCTTCCACCATCTTTTATCTGTTGAAGCAGCCACACATCAGCCTGGATCCAGGGAGGGCGACAGAGCCCAGCTCTCCATGACGCAAGTGTCAAAGATCACGTGGCTTCTTCACTCTGCTGCCACTCTGCAGCTCCTGGGCTTTGCTTGCCGTCTAGGACATAGAAACTGCTGGTGCCAGGCTCCCTGTGACCTTCTTCAACGACCCCAGGTTCCCTTTGCTTTAAACCATAATAAGCTTAACACAGCAGGCAACATGGTTTGTGGTGGAAAGAACCGGATAGTTCCAAGCATTAAACTACCTTAAGCCCAGGGGAGTCCCAGTTTCCCCGAGATGTACAGTTATCACCAGAATTGCCACATGGGTTTCAGCAGGGTCCAGGCAGCTAGTGCACGGATGGAAATCGGCCTGGACAGCAGGCACGCCGCCATCAGCAGCAGCTGCCACTCCTGTCATGGTGGGGTTAGCAGGTGCCAGAGACGGGAAGTGCAGGTTGGCAACGTGGGTCTCTGCAGGGAGCCCCTGCCCCTCTCTGGAGCTCTCCAGTAGCCCCGAGTGCTGATGGGGCTCATTGGAAGTGGACAGAATGCAAGAGGGCTCTCAGGGCCCTTCTCCAAGGAACCCTGCAGGCACAGCATTTTCAATATTTATTTTGTGGTATCAGTGTCGGTGACCATGGTAAAGAAGGAGTGGAAGGGGTTGCCCCTTCTGGGGACACTGACTTTCTTTAACCCTAACCCCAGCCTCCTGATGTACCTAAATTGCTATCATTGTTGACATGTTGATCTTTTCAGTATTTCAGATGATTTTTCTGCCCATGACACTGGTGTGCCTGCATGCTGCAAATTAAATATATCTAGGCCATGTCTGCGCACAAAAGTGTGTTTCCAGCCAGGCATGGTGGCACACCTCTGTAATCCCAGTGATGCGGGAGGCTGAGGCAGGAGGATCACAAGTTTGAGGCCATTCTCAGAAACTTAGCTAGGCCCTTAGCAAGTGGGTGTGACCCTGTATGAAACAAACAAATAAACAACCAAACAAATAAAAAGAGGGCTGGGGATGTGTTTCAGTGGTAAAGTGCCTCTGGGTTCAGTCCCTCCCCAGTAGCCAAAAACAAAGAAAGTGCATTTCCATGTGGTGGTTCTGGTTGTAATTTTGGAGCTCACATTTTCCCAAACTGACACTTGCTCCTGCTCTTCCCCCTGAGCTCTGAGTAGAGTGAGTGCCCTTCAGACCCCCGGGAGGAGACCTGCAGGAGGACAGCCAGGTTTACTTGGATCAAATTAGATCCAGGCAAAATATTTGATAAAATGTATTCGGGAAAATAAAAATGTGTTTTAGGGCCCATAAATCCCCTCAGATGAAAGGCCCTATGTGTAATAAAAATGTCTCATTTAAGAAATTAGATGGTCCTGTCATTTGTAACAAGGATTAATAGAACTTTAAAGTGGGATGAGCTCAAATGAAGCGGGTGAGTCACAGTGGCCCCTCGTGAGAGCATTCCTCAGATCATTATTAATTAACACCAGAAACTATTTTAATGCAACATTATGGTGCAAATGGAAAATGCTTCTTATTAAGGTTTCTCATCCTTTCTTAACATTAAAATGCTAAACTAATTAAAACCAAAGTTACTTTAAAAACAGTTTGCTTCCAGATTTTTAATATATGCCAAGCCGAATTCAAGCCTAGAGCTATTTTTTTTTTGCTAGAATCAGAAATCTATTAAAAATGGAATTTCTAATAGATGCCCGCAGCCTTCTTCTAATGTGTAACCTGTGTGGCAAAGTCATTGATGCCACTCATGGCGGGATTTGGAGCCAGCTGTGTATCTTTTAAGAGCAACCGTTGGTCAGTCTTTCTAACAGGTCAACCACACGTCATCACTGTGTTGCTTCAAACGTCTCCTTGTCCTTCCTCTGCTTCTGGTGTGAACTGCAGTTTCCTCGCGCGGCCTTTAAAGTCTCCCATGAGCTGGCCTGTGCCTCTTTTTCCTCCCTCATCTCATTTTGCATGTTTGTTATTACCTTTACAGTTTGAATATGGTACATCCTAAGCTCCCGGGTCAATTCAGGACTATGGAGAGGGGAAATGGCTGGACTGTGAGAGCTGGAGCCTAATCCTAGTTTGAAGGGACTGACTGGTGGAGACTGAGTGGATGGGGTGTGGCTGGTGGAGGTGTGTCACTGGGGGCATGCATCTTCCCTGAGGCCACTTCCCTTTCTCTGCTTCTTTGCAGCTATGAGGCGGGCAGCTTCCCTCCTGACCACCCTTCCTCCATGGTGTTTTGCCTCATGTTGGGCCCAGAGCAATGGGCTCTGCTCATCACGGACTGAACCTCTGGCACCATGAGCCAAAATACACTTCTTTCTCTAGGTTGTTCATGTTGAGTATTTTGGTCACAGAAATGCAAACTGACTAACACATTGTATTTCAGTCATTTTCTAATTCTTTTAGCTTTTTCAACATGCCAAACTGGTTTATGGCTCAAAGTAGTTTTGTATTTTCTATTCCTTCTGGAATGTTCCTACCGTAAATTGTCACATGGCCTCTTCCTTTTCACCAGGCTGGCTCTAATCTGTCCTGCAAAATATGATTCCAGTCTAACACATTCCTCTGTGGTATATTCCTTAGGGCAGACATCACTCCTTGCAAATACCTTCATGTTTGGGTCCTAGTTTATAATCTGTCCCTTCAGCTGGAGAGCAAGCTGCGTGAGGGAAGGGCCTCTTTTGCTGTTCCAGTCTGAGTCCTCCTTATCTCTAACAAGCCCAATAAACCCTGGCTGAATGGACAAAGGCACTTGTGTCACCTGGAATCGCACCAAAAATCATTCCAGACGAACTGGCTGAGGAAGAGGCGAAGGTTTTGAACGAAGCTGCTGGTGTCTCATTGTGAGGCCTTGAAGAAATAAATAGATAAAAGGATGTGGGCAGGATGTGGGGAACACACAGAATATGCTCAGCTAATCTCTGGATCAAAGAGAAAGAAAAAGAAAGAACCGTCACACTGAAAAAACAAACCCCACGGCGTGAGGCGCAGGGGAGATCGCCGCTAGGAGAAGGGCTGATGCTTCTTTCAATATGAGTCTGTTTCTTCTTTCTTCTTAAGGCCCAATTTATGGTCTTTCTAGGTTTGGAAGTATTCAAGAGCACACTTTTCCCAGTGTTCTCCTGTTTCTTGCTCCTCCCAGCTGACACTGATTCCCCCGAGCTCACGCCACCGACACGTGGCACCTCTGCAGGATGGCACGGCTGCTGCACTGGGCCCTGCTCCTCCCTGCCCCGGTGTGGAAGTCCCACCTGCCTCACTCCTCACCTCTGCTGCCTCTTACTCTCTGATGAGCAGCTTCTGGAACCCAGGGTTCATCTCAGGTGTCGATGGACCTCACAGGCCTGGGAAACTTGCTGTGTTCTGGAGGGACATTTTGTAGGGAAATGTTCATCTTAAGAGTCATGGATAAATGATCTGTACGTATTTTTCATATTTTAAACTTGTGAGTGCCTTTTTTCCCCTCTTCTGTCTAAATTATTCTCCCATATGTATCCTGAAATCATGCATTTGTGGGTAATTTATAAGGAGGCTCTAAGCCAGCCAACGAATAGCATGTGAGGACATAAAGATGCTCCGAACAGGCCTGGCATATAGAAGGGTTAAGTATATGGTATTTCTTAACAATAATAATAATAAATGTAAATAAAATGTCTAAAGAAGAATAAAAACTATCATGGCCCCAACCTTTTCATTGGCCTCAAAAGATCAATAGTGAGTGTTAAATTATATATTAAATATTTATATATTATATAAAATTTATTAAAAATGGAGACAATCTATTTATCTGCATATGAGTATATCTTTGTAGAATAAACTTATTTAATGGGCAATTCAACAAGCACATGGGGAATACTCCTGGGCCCATGCAGGATCCTGGGCCAGGGGAGTGGGTCCTGCCTCCTGCCTGGGGAGTTGGGCCTGTCCACGGATGTGCAGGCACTGAGAGCAAGCTCCACCACTCCATTGTGCTTCTGAAGTTTTAAAAGTAAAGTTCTGATGGAAGAGCTGAGCCACCACTCACTGTTCATTCTTAATAAATTTTATGTCAAGAAGAACAGTGACCAAAGACAGAGTTTATGAAAGCGGTAGGCTGCGACAATTCCATATCGTTCACCTCTGGTCAGGGCAGGAACCCAGGGATCCTGAAAAGGATGTAAGCATTGGTTTTAGGGGAGCTCCATCCAGCGGAGCGAGCACAGACTCGGGGGGGGAGAAGGTCCTGCCGGAAGCCTGCAGCCTCCAGGCTGTTTGGTTTGGCTAATCTGCCACCTCTCGCTGGGCTTCTGATGAGGGGGATCATGCAACCCGAAGTGCCCCAGGGCTGTGCAAGGTGCCACGTGCCAAGCCCGGCTCCAGTTGCTCAGCAATCAGGCCCTTGCGGGCCGTTTCCAGGGGTCCCGGCGAGGTGCGAGCAGCCCCTCTGTGCTGCACTCTTGTTGCCTCCAGAGCCTGCTCAACACCGACCCCTTAATGCTCAGTTCCTAGGGGCTGAGCTGAGCCGCGTGTGGACCAGCAGCCGTCCTCTCACAAGTTCATCGAGCAACTCCGCAGACTCTGCTGGCTGGGAGGGTCATCTGTATGTGGGGAGGCACAGAGCTGTGACTGGCCCACTTTCTGCCTTCAGGAGAGTGACCACAGGTCTCGGTGCAGGGCCAGGTCTCCTCTCGCCCTCCGTTGGGGACGGGAATGTTTGCCGCTAATCAGGACACTGTGGACAAGGGGCTCCGTCGTTCAGGCAGGTGTGCGTGACAGTTGAGGTGGGGATGCTGGTGACACATAAGTGCAACCACTGTTTCTGCTGTCTTTGTCCCCGGGCAGGCCGAGTGCTCCCAGGGTCCCCGTGGCGGTGGCCTCAGGGTTGGCAGTGCCGTGTGCAGAAGGCCGTGGGCGTGGGCCTGCCACGCTGGCTGCTGGCCACACTCGGGGAGATAAGCATCTCAGGCCCCTCCGCCTGCACTCAGCTCGCAGCCACGGCTCTGGACACGTTTGGGTTCTGCGGTCTCAGACCACTGGCTGTTTTCTAAACTCCGCTCTCTTTGAAATGGAGTTTTCTCGCTTTTGACTCCCGAACATAATTGCCTCTTTACACCGAGTTTTCTGCTGTTTTTATCACTTGGGGTTTGAGGCCATATACGCTGTCGGGAAACCTCTTTACCCTGGGCTTGTTTTGCAGTCTCTTTTCTTCTGTTGAATGCATGACCTAGTTTTCTTTCCTTTAAATCGGTAGCAAAGGAGAAGAGGAACAAAAGAGCATTTTCAATAATTTCATGAGGATTTTCAGGACCGATTGAAATTTCCCATTGGATTAGCCCAAGGGAAATTTTGTCTTCTGTTAGTTGATACTGGATTTTCCAAACAACTTCCAGGCTTGGATATTTGTTTTTTAGTATTTGATGATTGACATCATTTTCCCCCAAATAATTATAAGAAATTAGTGAGCACAAAACAGATACAGTCTTTGAGGTGGTTTTTGTCTTTCTTAATATCTCTCCTCAGGTAGGATTTTTGTCTGAATAATGTTTTTGTATTGCAGAAATTGACACTTTTCTTCCCATTCCCCATGAAAATAATAGTAATAATAATAATAATAATAATAATAATAATAATTGCACTGAGAGTTTCAGGGGTTTGTATTTATGTCAGAATCATTTTTACATTCATTTGAAAACATCATGAACCCTCTGGGCCTCTGCTATGGGGGTCTTTTGTCAAGGTCTTCACCAAGAATTCCTCGTTTCCTCACTGCAGCTCTCGAGGGATTTTCTCCCCACTTTACAGGTGAGAAGACTGAGGCAGGAAGGTGTGAGCGGCTTGCCAGGTCACGCACAGGTGCAGTGGATTCCCTGCCTCTGTCTTCATTTCAAGCTGGCAGTTATAGCCCAAAGTTCTCTGAAGGATCACCGGCAGGTTGCTGGGCACCCAGCAGATCATGGATCACTAGTGGATCACCGATGGCCTCATGGACCTTGATCACCCACGGGATCATCAAGCAATGGCAAGAGCTGTGACTACTCCCTGCCCCAGGTCTGCAAGCAGAGGGTAGGTGTCCACTGCACACAGGCAGGGCATGGACTTATTTTCGGCCCCCGGGAGCCTGCGAAAGCCCTCATTTCTGAGATTAAAATTGCTGGAAAAGCCAGGGCCCCACCAAGACAGGTGGAGACCGGTTGAGCAGCTGGTCTCCAGGGAAGAGGACCCTGGGCGTGTGCGGCCCCGGCTCCTTCCTTTCGGATACAGCAACACAGGCTTGAGGGCACAGTCTGTATCCAGAGCTGACCTGGGACCCTGTGTGGCCAGAGGTGCTAGGTCACCAGACTGAGCTGTTCCTATGGGCTCAGTGTTACAAGTTGGAGGTGGGATTTTCCTTTCCCTCCTCATGTCTCCCAATGGTGGAGAAAGAGCTTGAATGGCCATTGGGGAATCTCTTGGGTTTTTTTCTTTAAAACATTCCCTACTTCCATGTTACAATATGAATCTTTTGCTGTGTCAACTCGAGCTGTATCCATGAAGCCCACTTGCTGGGGGTGCCTGAGATAGTCCAGGAGAGTGGGTGCATTCCTGAGCAGGTGTTGAACGGTAAGCCAGGTGCAGGGTTTGTGAGGGGAAGAGTCGCCCATCCAGTTGGGGCCACCTTCTCTGATGAGGTCCCTCCTGGGCACAGATGTTCCCGAGGCCCGTGTCTCCCTGGTTGGCAGCCAGTCCTGCCCGTGATGCATCTCTATGGACCAGCCTGGTTCCAGGGCACAGGGCACCTGCCGGTCTCCGAGCCGAGGCCTTGCTGCCTGGGGCATGTAGGACAACTGCCTGGTCTCAACTGCTGGCTTTGCACTGTTGTTGGAGTGTGTGACAGCTCCTGTCCTCCCCACCTTTTGTTGACGTCAGCACTAACTTACTTATTTCTTCTGAATCTGAACCTGGATCAAGGGCAGCTGACAGGACACCTGGATGTTCTCCATCCTAAAATCCTGCCCGTGTCCAGTACCTTTAGGTGGCACACGTGGTGTCCCGCACTTCCCACGGTCATTGCGTTTAATCCTCACGGCACACAGAAGGACCCTCACGTCCAGGGAGGAGAGAACCAGCGTCCACGGAAGTGTGGTCACTTGCTGTGGTCACACGCCAGTAGTCCAGTGCAGAGCAAGGACTCTGGGAAGCATGGGTTATGAAGGAATCAAATGCTCAAGGGGCACACAGGTAGATTCTGGAGGGTGACGTCCCCTCTCCTCACAGGCATGGAAGGTGGCACTGCTCACTGCCTGGAGATGCTCACCATCTGGGTCCTTGGATGTGTGCTGACAAGGCCACCCTGAGTTTGGGGAGAACAAGGACGATGCCACTCTGGGTCTCTGGGGCTCCCTTTGGTTGGACTCAACTTGCAGAGGGGTTTTCAGGGTGGAGGACAAACTGGGATACGCAGGCCTTCATTTTCCGCCTAGTGGGATGATTAGCACTGAGCCTCGCTCCCAGCCACAGAGCAGAGTGTGCAAAGGGCGTGGCCCCGGAGCAGACCTCCATGGCGCCTGTGAGGTGGGCAGAGGAGGCCAGGGCCTCACCTTGGTCACATCCTGGCCCCATCTCCGCACTTGGTTCCGGGGTCCAGGAAGCATTTCTTTGAGACTGACTTAGTGAGAAGCAAGTGTCTTCTTCCGTCCTGTCCCCTTGCAGAGTGGACTGCCAGGAAGGCCCTGGAGGAGGCCTGGGTGGAGGCAGCAGGCGCGGCCGCAGGCCCAGCAGCGCCCTGTGCTCGGCTGCTCCCCTGCCGCTTTGCAGGTTTGACTCAAGTCTTGATATTCAGAGCCCAGGGCTCCTGAGAGAGTGACACACTCAGGTGTGTGAAGTGGGCAGAGAGAGGATCTGGGAACACGTCGGTCCCTGGGAGGGGACGCTGGTGACGTCTGATGGGCCTGCTGCCAGCAGGAGCCTGCTGCCCGCTGCCAGCGTGGAGTGATGCTGAGGTGCTGGGAGCTACGGCGCTCTTCCCGAGGAGCAGGAGAGCCATTCGTGACGCAGGGACCGTGATGCAGGGACCCAGACTCTGGGTCTGCTGGCTCTCGGAACCACAGTCAAGGAACAGGGGTGTCACCTGCAGGTCACAGGGAGTGCACAATGTGGAACGTCTGAGATGTCGACCTGTCGTCTTCTTAGAATTTGCACCAATCACTGAAAGTATCACCTTCACCGTTAGAAAGGACCCTGAGGTGGTCAGGGCTTTCCACTGTCCATTCTTTGTATCCCTTTGTCTGAACGTAGGTTTACATCTCCAGCAAAAGGACTGTGGGTGGTCCTCCGAAGGGCTCCTCTGGGGAAGAGGTGGGTGGGAGCTCACCAACATCTCCCTTAGGTCGTGGCAGAGGCTTCTGTACCTACTGAGTTTCCTCAAGTTCTTCCAGCAACTGCCCTGAAACTGCTGTTGAAAGGATGGAAGGATTGCTACTCATGCTGGGTCAAGATTCTGTGTACATTATCTAGATTCCTCTAGATTCTTCTGAAGTCAGATAAGAACGCAAGGCTCAGAGAGGCCAACTCTCTCAAACCAGGATTTGACCAAGGAAATTTCCAGAATCCCCCACGAAACCCTTTGTCTTCCTTTGGTATTTTTTTTTTTTAACCAACCATTGAACTCAGGGACACTCCACCACTGAGCCACATCCCCAGCCCTATTTTGCATTTTATTTAGAGACAGGGTCTCACTGAGTTGCTCAGGGCCTTGCTAAGTTGCTGAGGCTGACTTTGAACTCGCGATCCTCCTGGCTCAGTCTCCCAAGTCACTTGGATTACAGGCGTGAGCCACCACGCCGGGCCTTTCCTTTGGTATTTTTAACCTAGTCAAGGAGTCTATCTGTTGGCCTTTCAGTCGACAGGAAGCAGTTCCAGCAGCATTTCCAGCCTCTGGACTGGGAGCGGTGCCATGAACAGGAGCCCCTGGGCCACGGGGCTGGGGGTTGTGGGGCACAGGGGACTGACCCTGTGGGGCAAGGCTGGGAGGCAGCTGAGCTCTGAGGCTGCCTCCTCGGAGGCCCTCTGTGGTCAGCCCTGTGATGGGCCGCGGGAGGGGCGGGGGACCCGCCCAGCTGTGCGACACACCTGCACTCCGCTCGCAGCTGCAAGCCTCCCCAGCTGCAGGCCTCACGCGGGGGCTGCTGGGAGCCATGGCCGAGGGTTCACACCACCGCCCACTCCCCAGGCTCTGTGACATCTGCTGGCACCCACCACCAGGGTTGAACCGCTTTGTTTTATTTATTTTTATTTTTAAAGGGACACCAGGATTCTCAGGGCTGGGAGTGAGCCAAGCTGGCCGGCGCTGAGTGCAGAAATATTCCATCTCCCTTCTGTGCCCAGAATTATTTTTGTTTTCTTCGATACACAACCTAGATACGGTGACAGCAAGGAAATTGGTTGATTTTCAAAACCAAAACTCCTTTCCTGTTTATCAGTGTTTAAAAAAAAAAAAAAAGAACTCACCGTTGTCAATCACGAGGCCAGTTATCTCTGTGGGTGGCGTTGGGTCCATTTTCTTTTTCGCCTGGTGTGGGCCCCAGTATTGAACCACGAGAGCTGCCCTTCTAGCTGAGTCAGGAGTCACTAATTTATACTGTTATTAGAATGAACGGGATCCCTGACTCATGGGGGACCCGATGGGGGCTTGGCCTCAGCTGGGCCTGGGTGGGAATCCTGGCCTGGTCACTGAGCAGTTGGGCTGCAGCTGTGACTCCCTAAGCTCCCAGTGACCTCACGGCTTCATTGTCTGGTCCTGGGAAGGGCTGCAGGCAGGGCCCTGGCGGTGTGGGCTCCTGGGCCCATGGTCCTGGGGTGGAGGGAGTGCAGTGTGGCTGGGGTGCTCGTGGCTCTATCCTTGTGTCTTCCCTCCATGGGAGCGAAGGCTCTGTCCCCAGGGTCTGGTCTGGCACAGGGCAGACACTCAAGGACTTGTTTGTTACAAGAAAATTATTTGAAGAGGAAAGCAATGAATGAAGGCAGCCTGCAATCTGCAGCCACCTTCCCGGGGACGCTCTTTCACCAAGGTACAGTGAATGCATGAGGACAGACACGCTGAGAGGAGAACCAGGTCCCAGGAGCCTTTGCACTGACCTTCAGTCGCCCCCTCCCTCACCACTGCCCTGCCCTCACTGGCACCAGGACCAATATTTTGTACTATCTGTGTGTATATGGCTTAGCTAAGTTGCCTCTGTCTTTCTCCCCGGAACTTGACGGCCAGGTGCACATGTGGAATCCACATTCCAGGCTTCAGCCAGGACTGCTGCAAGGCCAGGGCTTCACCCCACCTACTTGGGGGCCCTCCTGGCTCTGCTGTGCCCTGGCAGGACCCGCCTCACCCCATCTCAGTGTAGACTGAGTCCAGCTGCTCTGTGCAGACTCCACTCTCACCCAGAGGGGCAGCGCCTGAGCCTCCATGGGCGTGGGGTGTTCAAGAAAGGGCGGACTTAGTCCCTGGTTTGGTGACCTCTGAGCTAGGAATTCTGAGGCTGTGGTGTAGGTGGAGTCATGGGCCCCCTGGGGAGATGTGTGCCCTGCCACAGGGCCTCTGCTGCCCTCTTTCCCTGGGGGCAGGAGTGCAGGACCAGGGTCCAGCCTGCCCTGTCCTGGGAAGGACTGGGCTGCTCAGGGACTACCCAAGGGAAGGCCCTCACCAGCAAAGGGCTGGTCTGTTTCCCTCAGATTTGAAGTGGAGGCAAGACTCTGGTCTTATGGGCACCAAGAATCATCCTGCGGGGCTGGTAGGCACCTCCTCCAGCCCCGGCCTCCTTCACCCTCACGGGACCTCTTCATGTCCACCTGGACATTCACCCAATTCACAGTTAAGGAGGGGGCTGGGCTGGGCCTGCTCCTGCCCAAAAGAGGTTCCAGGCCTCTTCCAAGGACATGCTGAGTGCAGGAGGCCAGGCAGGCCATCACCAGCACCTTCCTTAGGGGAGTGACCCTAGGCTGTTGCCTGGCTCTGTCCTAAATCCAGAGCATGGACAGCCTTGTGCTGCTCCAGCTGGTCTGACTGCTCAGCTCTGGGGCCCCTGGTAGCTTTGGTCATCTTGGACCAGTGTCCCCTAACTCCTAGGCTTGTGATCAGCTCAAGACTGCACTTGGCCTGCCTCGGGCACCTGGCCTGAGGCTTCTCAGGGGAGCCTGGGGCCCCTTCCCACACAGTTTTTTTACCTTCCCAAATTCTCCAGGCCTCGCCTGCTGCCTGGAGCCCAGGGCTCTTACCATGAAGTGCTGGGCAGTGGGACCCTCCTGGTAGGAGCTGTCCTAGGCCCACAGGGGTCTTGCCCTTGCTCCTCAAGGCCAGGATGAAATGGGAGCCTGGGAAGGCATCTCCTTCTAGCAGCTGCCTGGAGCAGGGCGGGTGTCACTGCCTAAGGGGGGACAGCTACCTCCCCGCTGTGCCTCCATCCAGTACCACCTGCTTCTGAATGAGGCTGGGGAGCAGTGGCTCGTGGCTCTCAAGGCTTTGCAGCTGCCTGCTTCCTCCCCTCCTTCCTCCCAGGAGTGCTGCCCTGGGGTTCTGTCTTTCCATCAATCAACCATCAGCATTTCAGCTCTGCCTCAGGTTCTCGTCCTGGGGGTCTGAGCTCAGTCAACTCTCAGGTGGCTGGGAGTCACCTGGCTTCTCGGCCCTGCTCTCCACTGCTCTGCACTCTTGCACCACACGGATGTGCCTTCGCGAACCTTCTGCCACGCCAGCTTTCCTGGTGGAGAGCACAGCAAAAATAAGTCGGGGATGACGGACTCCCACATGGAAACCCCAAGAGAGTCCCTGGCATCACCAGAAGGGTGGAGACAGCGTGATTCTTAAGAGGGTGGTCTCGAGGGTCTGGGTTTGCATCACACTGCTTATTGTGTGACCTTGGGATGCCCCTTGATCATTCTGGGCCTTAGAATTATCTTACGGAAAATGATCTTGTTTTGGTCAGCTCTATCGCTGCTGCGACTGAGAGGATCTGACCAGCACAATCATAGAGGAGGAAAGGTTTATTTGAGGGCTCACGTTTTCAGAGGTCCTAGTCCATAGAAGGCCAGCTTCATTCCTCGGGGCTGGAGGTGAGGCTGAACATCCTGGGGGGAGAGTGTGGCAGAGGGGAGCAGCTCACATCATCAGGAAGCAGAGAGAGGGAGACTCTACTCAACAGATAGAAATGTATACTCGAAGCCAGGCCCCAATTCCCACCTCCTCCAGCCACACCCTACACTTCAGTCACACTCAGCTAATCCCGAACCTTCTTGCATTGCCTCACATGTGAGCTTGGGATAGGTGAGCAGATACATGAAATAAGATCAAAGCCAAGCTTGTATTAGAAACTCAATAAACATCCGTGATTGCTTTGAGCTACTCAGAACAAGTCTGCCTTAGACTGGACAGCTCTTGGAATATTTAACAATCGTTGTTTGTTGAATGTTTTCCATGTGCCGAGCTTTGCTCACATGCCTTCGTTTAACTCTGGCTCCAATGGGGAGGAATCTGAGGCTTCAGGTTACCCAGGTGGCCGGTGGCTGGATTGGAAGGCGTACCCAGGGCTCCTCAGCGCAGAGCCTGCGCTCTGTCCACGGGGGCATTAGAGCAGGTTTCCATCCTTGCGTCTCTCCCAGGAGCACCTGCGCTCGCTTTCCCCAGGAAGCTTGCTGAGCTGCCCTTTGAATTACAATGGGAAAGAGATGTCAAGCGTGGTAAATGAGGTCCACCAAGAGGGGGTGGGCTGGAGGCAGGCAGAGAGGCAAGCGGGGCAGCTGCTGCCGGGGGCAACGGGCCCCTCCTGATCGACACCCAAACTTGGTTCCATCGGAAGGTGCGAAATGAAGAGTCAGGCTCTGGGAGACCCAAGGGGACCTGTTCTCACCACGGGCATCAAGCACTTCCCGTGTCACCGGATGGCTGATGCCTTGTCTGTAGGACAGCTGGATTGGCTGTGTCGCTGGATGTCTCCTGCTGATGCAGAGCATGTCTGTCCTCTGACAGCAGGACCAAGTGTCCAGGAAGTCCTGGCCGTGCGGGCGGGCGAGAAGGCTGCCATCAGAGTCCAGTCAGCACCTGCCGTGCGGCGGCTCCCCTGCTCCCTAGACGGAGGGAGCTCAGCGGCGCAGGCAGAGCGGCCAGCTCCGTTTCCTCCCGTCTAGTTGAAGTGGAAAGGACTCCTTTCACCTTGAGGTGCTGTCACCTTGAGTCAGGCCTGAGGATGACACAGGAGTGGCCGTCACATGACCTCTCTGGGAAGCCTAGGCTGGTCCATCCTCACCCGTGAGGTGTCAGCCAGAAGGGAAGACTGGGGTGCTCTGGGCGGTGGTTGGGGCGTGATGCTCTTTCTTCTTAGAGGCACTCTGGGGTCATGGACTGGATGCGTCCCTCTAGGTACTGTCCAGGGGATGGAGACCGTGATCTTCAGACACAGTCTGCATCCCCCACCTTCTCTTTCCGACCCAGGGGACATGCTCTTGCTGGCTGCTCTAATGCCCCCGTGCTTTCCATGTTTGTGACGCCTGGGGGCTGTGATGCCTGGGGGCTGCTTGTTAGCTCACCAGCTCTCAGCAGCTGAGATCTGCCCCTCCCGTGAGAGTCGAGGAAGCTTCCCAGGCAGCGGCAGGTGGGGCTTGCAGGGCTGTGGCAGAGGATGACAGCTGTGGGTGATTTTCAGGCATTTCCGACCTTTCGGGTTCCTCAGCCCGGCAGCACCGAGGTGCCGTATGAGAGGTAGATTGCGTTTCTGGTTTCCAATGTTCCTGCCGCTCAGTGATATTTGTAGATTTCAGAAGTAGGCCCTGCTGGGCTCGTCTGGAGGAAATCCTCCTGCAATGACTGACCTCCATTTTTAAGAACTCATTTGAACAAAGAGGGAATGTTTCGAACGCAGATCTGAATTTGATTTTTAGTCTAGAAGTTTAATAAGGGTAGGTCTCTGGGCAAGTGGATTTCTGAGATTCGAGGCCTCCATCATTAAAAGGGGATATTAATAGACTCCTCAAAGTGTTGTAAAGATCAGAGGTGACATTACTGCGGGGGTGCAGGGGGGTCATTTCCATTCCTTTACTTTTGCTCTGATGGAAGGGCTGGTCGGCTGCAGGTCACTGGCTGGCCAGGGCTGGTGGGTGACCCTGGCAGGCTAGCTGCTCCCTGTCTTGATGCAGAAGTGGGAGGAGCAGGCAGGGTAGCAGCTCAGTGACATTACCCAGCTAGTGAGAAGCAAGATCCCAGCCTTGAGGGCCCTTTGCTGACTGCTGGGTCCTGGTGGTTCAGAGAGAGGTGGCTTTCACTGCCAGCACTGCGTGGTCACACTGCCCCGATGGCTGGAGGCTCTGGAACATGTTGTCTACCAACCTACCTCCCAGCCCAGAGCTGAGCATCATACCTGAGTGACACCTGCTGCTTGGTTTCTACCTTGTTCCTTGCTGGCACCAGGGGATGTCTCCTGAGGTGACATGGGGCCTGGAGGAGAGTGTGGATGTCGTTCAAGGCTCTTCCCAAGGAACCGCTGCGGCCCGGGTTTCAGGTTGTGCAGTGCGGGGGAGGTCTGGAGCCTCCTGCGTGCCTGTCTGCCTGTGATCCCGGTCGGGGCTGTCTCTCACTTCATGACACCCACTCACCTAAGCCTTGCCATCAAAACGCATCCATTTTAAACCTCGTTACTAAGCAATTGCCAAAGTGAAGGAATTAGCAACAATTCACACATAAATTTGAAAATTATAAATAAATCAGGAGAAATTGGAAGGGAAAAATTCATTCATGCTTTTACTAGTAGTTAGAGGGAATGAGGGGTGCCTCGTCTTGTCGTGCTGGGTGCAGAAACTGCTCAATGCCAAACACGAACAGCACCTGATGAATCGTGAGGATTTCCACGGTCCTGTAAGCTGAATGCCTACTTTGGAGTTGGGGCTTTAGTATTCGGACTGGATTTTGAACTAATGAAAATTCTGAGAGTAACATGCTTGCTCCTCGCTGTCAGCTGCTTTACCTTTGTGAACACAATCCTGTCTTATTCTTCCAACCTCATTAGGCTAGTCGGCCAGGTGTTATTCACATTTTTAGGGGATTTGAGTCCCTATAGTTAGAAAACAAAGAATCCATTTCATTCCCCGTTTTATCTTCAGTGATTAACATGGTGTCTGGAACATGCAAATAACTAAAAAAATTGCTTGTGAGTGAGAGACTGGCTTACTGGATGAATTAATAGAAAATGGAAGAACCTATAAAAAGTTAAGTGATATACTCAAGATTGTCTGGTGTCAGTGCCAAGACGTGAATGAAAGAGACAAAAATTTAGTCCTCCTTAGAAATCAAACCTCAGACGTTTTTACGGTCCTGTTGCAATAGTGGTCAGTTCACAGAAGGGTAACTGGTTCCACTATGCATTAGTCTGCTATTGCCTGATAATGCTGAGCAACAGAAAAATTTAAACTCAGTGGCTTGTCATAAACATTTATGTTTCTCAGTCACAATCTGTGTGGTTTAGGTTCTCCTGGTCTTACTAGGCAAGAGTGGGCTTGGTTTGAGGACCAGGTGGGGCTCAGGGCTGCTCCAGGGGTCTTATTCTGGGGCCCTCATCAAAGGAGACCTGGCTAACTTCCTAATACTGGGTCACAGGAGCCCAAAGGACAAACCACCATGCAAGCACATTTAAAATCCTTGCCGCCATCTTGCCTGCCCACATTCCGTTGGCCAGAGCAAGTCATAGGCCAATCAGCGGGGCAGCAGAGTGTGCTGCGTCTGGGAGGAGGGTCCCCATCTTTTGAATGTCTTACCATGCAATCTGAAAGCAAGGCCTCAGGGGAGCGGGCCCTCAAGCCCTCCCTCAGCTCTGTGGTCCTCCATTCTTGTCTAACACAGCCAAGGGAGCCGAGACCTTTGCTGGTGGCCATTGCCTCATCATATCCTGACCAGAATTCAGGGCCAAACCGGGACCATTCCTCGAGTCATGGATTTAGGTGTCTGGTATTCACATATCCATAATGATCTTGGAGAGTGTAATGTTTTCTAACAGCTGTGAAAACAAGAGATCTAGCATTATCAAGACACCGACCATCCACGAAGTTCCATTGAATACTGTAATGATGTGCTCTGCTGTCGTTAACACATCATGAATACCTAATTTGAAAGGTTAATGAAATCAACAAACAAGTGAACACGGGGTATCATCAATACCACACAATGACAACTCTCTTGGTTTCATTTATAGAATCAACTGAAATGCATAGGCTCCATTTCTATGACTCCCTTTTTTCCCCTGGTGGTCATCAGTTTGGGGAGTCTGCACCATGTGTTTTGTTTAGTGTAGAGTGTGGGTTAGAGAGTATTTTACACCGTGTGTTTATGTACTAACATGTTTGTCATCTTTTCATCCCGGTGACAAAAGACCTTACACAAGTAACTTAGAAGGAGGGGAGATTCATCTTGGCTCACAGTTTCCAGCCCATGGTCAGCTGCTCCATTGCCGTGTCCCATGCGCAATCATGTGTCGCTAACTACAGGGACACATTCTGAGAAATACGTTGTTAGGCATTTTTGTCGTTGTGTGGACGTCATGGAGTATATGCTTTTAAAATGCTAAACCACTAAAGGAGCCAATAAAGATGTCATCCAACACAAGTTCAGGATGGACCCAGTAGTGTAAGTTAATCAGAGACCCTTGCTCTGGCCAAAGCTGAGGGGAAGGGGGAAGAGATGGGATGACAGCTATGGCTGTCCCCGAGATGAACCCCGAATCCACGGTGATTCAGTCAGGTGGTCCCTGTGCCTGTGGAACCACCTCTAGAACCTCCGGTGGCTCCTGGGAGAACAGAAGGAAGAGACTGACCGTGGGCTTCTGCGTGCCACAGTTCCAAGGCCCAGCACGTTGTGCTGTCCTCATTCTGTGGACCGGTGGTCCACGCCCCTCTGTCCTCCAGCAGGTACCTCTTTGACCCTGTCTGTCCTCTGCTCACTCCGTCTGGCCACCTGTACCCTGGCTTGCATTCTGCTGCTGGGCTTCATTCCTTGAACGACGCCACTGAATGTCCCCAGGGATTGAGCAAGTGCGTCTCTGATCTGGGAGCACATTCCTTTGAATTTCATCTCCCTTTTTCATCAGCACATTCCACCTGTCTTCAGCCTGTGTTCTGGTGGGTGGCCAGATGTGACTGATGAGGACACTGAGGAATTCACGGTTGTAAGGCTGTTCCAGTTCTGCCAGCGTGACATGTAACCCCAGGATCTGGAGGTAGAGGAGATAAGCTGTCCTTGCCGTGAGGACTTGTGGTGCAATCCTCAGGGGATCCGAAGGTCGTAGTCCTGCAGTCCACCATCCCTCTGATGGTCATCTCTGGCTGCTCTGCAGCCTCACGTCCTCTCCTCCCTGGGGCTGTCAAAGTTCATAGCCAGCTGCATGTGGCTGCCCGCGTAGCCTCACATCCTCCATGTGCACATGGTGAGGGAGCCCTGGAGGATTCTCACACCAGAGCACCCAGAGCAATGCCAGACCCATGGCTCCTTTCCACTGGTGCCTGTCAGTGTCACTGCTGTACTGCTGACATGCGTGTCATGGTCACTCCTCCCCTTCCCAGCTCTGTTGGCATGGCTTGGTGACACTTCCCAGACCTACATGCTCCCCTTGGCCAGACTCCCTCCGCACAGGACACCCCCAGAGCAGCCTCCACCCCCAATTCCTCCACGCCCTGTCCCCTGCCTCCCTGTCACTGGACTAGCTTGGAGCATCTGGACCTCTGCCTGGAGCCCAAGGCCTGGGGTGAGGACCCACATTACCCTAAGAACTCTGTGATTTAGGAAAATGTACCTGGCCACCTGCATCTCCCTGTCCGTATTCTTAAGGCAGAGACAGCCTGTGGTGAGGGTCGCCGTGATTGTAAGTGGAAGGAGACGCTTACTTCACATGTCGGCTGCCAGGGGTCCTGGGCTTCTTGGCTCTGCCTTCCCCAAACAGATTTTATCCCAGGTCCCCAGGGATGGGACAGGGCTCATCCCTTTACAATGGAGATGCTCAGCTGTGGGGCAGGGTGACAGGCCCCAGCCCACCTGGTTACTAAAGGACTGAGTTCAAGCTTGGTCCTAGGACTCCAGAATTTAGATCTGGATGGATCCACTGTAAATCTGCACATTTGCTGCTGATTGATTTAGAAGGCTTTCAAAATAGTTCTAAAATCCATTAAATCAGACAGAATGCTGTGATAGTTTTATTTTTAATTTTATTAATTCATTTGCATTTATGTTGCATTTTGATTACAAGACTCTGGAAAAATCGATAAAACTTACATTATAAAGAAAGAAAAGCAAGTGGATATTGAAGTTGCTTTCTCGTCCCTGGGCACCAAAAGGCTGTCCTGGGCTGCTTTGCCCTCTGTGGGCTTGACACCCTCAAGAAGCCCGGGCATTTGAGAGCCCAAGGTTGAGGTAGCCTCTTCCTAAGAGGATGTGATGGCTTCTGTCACCAGAATGTGTGCGTGGGAGGGGTGACAATGCATGGCTCACGGTGGGAGCGCTGGGTGCTTTGCAGCCAGGCTGCAGCTCTGGGGTGACCCGCCCTCCCTGTCCTCACCGGGTGACCCGCTAAGCTGGGAGGAATGACTGTCCCAGGCTGACTGTCCTGGGCTCACTCTCCCTCTTCTGGAATCGCATCAGGTGTGCTTCTGTCTTGAAGACCCTGGATCTGCCTTGAATAGGAGCCAGCTCTCGTTGCGTCTTTGTGACAGATTTCTTAATTAATCTGCTCAGATTGTCAATAATGTAATTCACTGTTGATTTAGAAACTAGTTATATGAGCACTGCTAGTGCCATTGTGGGAAAACATCTGAATAATTCAGCTAATAGATGGGAACTCACCCAGATTGCTGGGACATGGGGAGGGAGCAGCTAATTCAAATGGGATGAGCTCAAGCAGAGTGATTCCAGCAAATTCCAGGGAGTGAAGAGGTTGTCATATTGCTAGGGGCAGCAGCTGCCTGGTGTAATTATTGTCATTTTGGTTTTTGGAAAAAAAGAGCCTGGGCGCCACACTCCCAGGCTGAGGCCACACCACACTCCTCAAAGAGTGAATTTCAGTGTGAAGCATGCCCACCTGACATGGGTCTTATGCTAGGCATATGATATTAATTAATTACGTATTTATTTATGTGAGTTTAGTAAGAAGTATATTATAGGAATGGAAAAATGCCTTTTCTTCCCCTGGGCGATCCACAGTGATGCAGGTATTTCCCACACTTGTGTAGATGGGTTCTTAGATTATAGTGATAATCAGTTTCACACTGAAAGGTGAGTCCATGCCAGAAAGTGAAGTTTAGAGATTGTTGAGTCTAATTAGGGGAAGATCTTACATAAACATTAAAATGCAATCGCTTTCAGTTATGTATGTAATACTTTGTTTTTATTGAAAATAATAAAATTCCATAGAGTTGAGCTATCATACTGAATTTTTTGCTATGGTGGTTTGACTTTTAATAGCCCTTGAGTGTCGAGAAGTTAGTGCTCTTAAGTACCCGCGAAGAACCCTGGTGCTTTGGATCAGAAGTGTTAATTTGATGGCATTACTCTGCAGAGGCTCACGTTTGTCCTCTGTTCAAGTCCCTCTCCTTCTCCACCCCACATCCTCACACATATGAGTCCCTGGACACACATAAATCACACATGCATGTACACCTGTCTGTTTGCATGTGCATGTCACATGCATGCATATTCCCCGCTTAGCCACATCTTTTCCAAATGTCGAGGCTTTGAAGAGGAGGGTAAGACCCAAAGGAACAGCTCTGGGGTTCTGACACTTGTGTGCCTCTAGTAGGGAGAGCTGTTCTGCTCAGGACACAATCCCTGGTGTTTTAACAACGTCAGGGCTGATTGCACATCCTGAACTGTCCCTGCAGGACAGGGTTGCCTTTTGGAAGCTTAGTGAGCAGAACCTCTGCAAACACGTCCTGAGCCAATCGATGAAAGAATGAGACACGTGTTGTCTTTACATGGGCTCTGGGCTCCTGAAGCCCATGCTGTGCCTAGAGAGAGGACCTGTGGTAAGCGGGTCGTCAGTCACAGAGCACCCCTAGGAAGGGTGCTCAGTGTGGCCGAGGCCAGCCCAGTTCTCATGGACGCAGGCCGTGGCAGGCAGGGTGGCCGCTTCACAGGCACCCAGGCCAGCCTCCCCGGTGTTGTGGCCCCTCCAGTCCAGCAGTGCCTGCTTGAATCACAAGGTCACCTCATGGTCAAGCTCTCCGTGGGCGTTGTGAATATCACATCCATATTCAAGACAGCAGAAAAGAGGAAGAGAGAGAGGGCTCCACTCCCTTCCCTTCTGCTTTCGCCAGGCAGCTTCTCCGGACCCTCCCTGCCACCCACTCCCACGCATCCCCTCCGTCTTGCACCTCCCTGGCGAGGGCTCTGCAGGCCACACCTCACCCGGCAGAGGCTGGTCAAGGAAACCGTTCAGCTCGGCAGCAATCACGAAGATATCTTGCTGGCTACGGCCAAGACTAGCCAATTTCTGCAAAGAGTAGGAAAACAAGCAGTTATGATAACTTTAATAAACCACAGATGAATAATTCCCATTTTACTAAGTGCCCAGGGGTTTCAAATCGAGAGGACAATTTGAATAAAGCATTGTTTCATGAGACCCTCAGACTATGAGCCTGGAGCAGCCACTTCCACTGTGAGTCGCAGCTCCAGATGGGACATGGGCCTGTCACATGCTCTCAGTTGTGGGCAGGCACTGTGGCCGGTCTCTGCGATTTCCAGTGACGTTGGTCATTTGGAGAGTGGTTTACCTTTTATTGAAAAACCATCTATTGTTATTTGCGGGTTAAATGCTCACGCTCTCTGATGGTGTAGTCCCTGGAAATCCAATTTGTAGATAATTACTTGACAGAAATGGGACTGGCTGGAAGAGAGAGGCAGAGAGAGGCCCCAGAGAGGGGACTTCAGCAGAAAGGCCTGATCGCGATCCTCACCTCAGCAGTGAACTGCTAATAAGGTCCCTAGTTAAAAAAGCAAAAACCCAGTTCTCAGGAGCCCGACCTGGTGGACAAGGCAGCCATTGGCAGCCGTGCCCAGAGCAGCTGGCCTAGGTGGAGCCTGAAGAGATGCTTCCCCCCTCTCCCCATGCTGGAGGACCGAGGCGAGGGCCCGCTGTCCTTCCTACATGCAGAGCTGCGGGTATCTGGGGTGAGGAGGTTGCCATGGGCTGAATGTTTGTTCCCCAAATCCCTATGTTGAACCCTAACCGAGTGGGGCTGCCGTGAGACAGAGCATCGCAGGAACTAATGAAGGTAAAAGGAGGGTAAAGGTGGGGCCTGACCCATAGGCTTCATGTCCTTAGAAGAGACACCGGACTCTCTCTGCACCCACCCACCAAGGAAAGGCCATGTGAGGACACGGGGAGGGGTCTTCTCCTTCAGCAGAAACTGACCCTGGTGGACCTGGACCTGGATCTTGGACTTCTAATCTCCACAAGGGTGGGAAAGGAACCTTGGCTGTTGAGCTGCCCTGTGTGTGGTACTCTGTTAAGGCAATCCTACCTGGCCAACCCAGGGTGGTGGGACCACAGTTGGTGTTCAGAAAGACCCTCAAAGCTAGACGCTGCTTGTTGACCTGAGGCCTCACAGTAGCTTGGATGAGCCCAGATGAGCTCCAGTGCCCCTGCTCCTAGCCTCTCTGAGCCCTGGCCCTGGGTGGTGGTCTCCAGCAGCCCGGGCCCAGCATGCTGTCCCCTGCATGGGTCCACTCAGCCACAAGTCCAGCAGAGTCGATGTGCATGCCCACCCTGAGACTCCCAGGTGAGCAGCAGCGGGCAGAGACAGACAGCCCCCGGGCACCTGGGATCAATCAAAATGGGCAGTCCTGGCTGGACCAGCGTCAGCTCTTAACAGTGGTGCACTTGCCCTGTTCTAAGCACGCTGCCCAGGAAGTCATTCAGGATCACAATACCCCTGTGGGCTAACCCCGCCAGGCTGCTCTTACCTCCTTTCACAGAGAAAGAACGAGCCTCAGCAGGGCGACATGGCTGGCCCAAGGGCAGTGCTAGCAAGGGACAGAGGGCGCATCCCACGGGGCAGCTTGTGCAGGCCTGGTGCTCAGCAGGGGGCTGTCAGGCCCCATGTTGCCGCCCAGTGGACAGGGGTTTCTGCAGCCCAAGCCCAGGACCTGGTGGGGTGTAAAGCAGGGATCTTCTCTGATCTTGGGGGCTGGAAAAGTCTCCCAGGAGGTCAAGTCTAAGTGGTGATCTGAAGATGGTACGAGTCTTTCATAAAGAGAAAGGGAGTTCCAGGTGCCTGGCCTGGGAGTCCTGGCTGTCCTGTGGTGCAGGGAGGAGGGATGGCCAGGCTCAGGTGGAGAGGAGGGCTCCACACCTTGGAGGGGCCTGAGAACTGTAGAGGGCTCTTAACAGGATCGCACTTGCATTTCGGAAAGATCACCTTGGCTACCATGTAAAGAATGGGCTGGAAAGTCTGGGACCGGAGCAGCAGCATTACCTCTAAGTCGGCCAGTTGGAGAGCGCAGTGGGCCCCGGGAGGGCCTGTGGACAGCTCCAGTGAAGACTAGGGAGGCGAGTGACAGAATCATCCAGAAGAGTGGGAGTGGCTCCTCCAGACCCTGAGAGCTGATTGCCAGCCATTGGGGAATCTGAAGAGCTGGTTGGTAAACACAGTCCTAGTTACAAATAAATTATAAAAATTTACAGGGAAATAAATTATAGTCACATCAAAGACAATACTCAGACTCATCACTTCCTGATGATTTTCCTGCTATCAGTTCTCTTGAAGGCACTTACATCCATGGGTCTGCAGTGGACATGCCGCGTAGCCTGGCTTCTGCTCAGCTCCGCTGTGCCTTCAGCCATGACCCATGTTCTCCACTGCTTGAAATTCGCTGTGATTAAGTGGGTGTCACACCACGCGCACTGGCTGACTCTACAAATCAAGGTCCATTTGGACTTGACTGTAGACTGCACTGTAGAGATGGGGACAGAGAAGAGCCCTGTGGACCCTCCACAGTCCCCTCTCGTCAGCCTCCAGCCTCGACTGCCAGCCTCTCTCTGGAACCTCCTGTACAACCTTCCCGAGCATTTTTGTCTCATGGCTCTTACTTGTGTTTGCCTTTCCTTTTCTTCTGTAAGATCTCGATGCGGGGGACTGTGTTTCATTTAGCTTTAGAACAGAAGGTAGCCCAGGGGCTGGGGATGTAGCTCAGTTGGTAGAGTGCTTGCCTCACAAGCACAAGGCCCTGGGTTCAATCCCCAGCACTGCCAAAAAAAAAAAAAAAAAAAAAATAGAAGGTAGCCCAGGATGGGGACTCTGTGCATTTCCTCAGTGAAGGGACAAGAGGCTGTCACAATGGCTGCCTTCCTGCACCGATCCTTGCTGCCTCCCTCCCAGAAGGGGCGGAGCACTGGCTCATGGTAACTGTGGTCTGGTCCCAGGGCAGCTCCTACTGTAGGGCTGTTTTACAGACTCTCGTGCAGCTCGATGCCGAAACGTCTCCTGATAAACTACTTCAAAAAGGCCACTTCTGAAAGAACCGCTTTTGAAAGAAGTGACTTCAAAAACGACTTGATAGTCAAGTGAGTCAAGGAAAACGCTCTGCAGAGAGCTGGGGCCAGCACATCAAAGGTGGCCGAAGGACGACTGGAAAGGGGCTTCACGTGCCGGGTCACCTTGGGGAGGCTGTCTTTGTAGCTGATCTCAGTGGAGGCAGCAGGGCACAAGGACATCAAGCTTGTTTGAAGAGAAAAGCATCCTGTTAGTCTTGGAAAATAATTGCACAAGCCACCAAAGTGCCACTTCCTCTCTCCCTCCCACACGCCCTCCCTGCCAAAGGAGGCCCAGCACTTCAAAGGTCCTTCAGGCCCCAGTCTGCCTGCCACTTCAATGAGCCACTGGAGGATGATGATCTGAACACGGATGCGGGAGGGGTTGAAGGACCCCTGCCCCTCCCTTTGGTTGCGGCCTTGGCCATGTTCCCCTTCTCTGGGGCTCACTCCCCCAGGTGAGCTTTGGTGATTGTCCTAGAACCCAAGGGTCGGACCCTGAGCTCATGGGCTAACTCCCCACCTCCCAGGGGAGGGAGTCAGATCATTCCTGTGCAGTTTGGTCACTTGCCCCGCTGGGAGTGGAGACAGGGGATGCAGGCAGTGTGTCTCAAGCCACCACCTGCGGTGAGCCAAGCTCTTGTCGCTACTGATGCTGTTGCTGCTCTGAGACCCCCTGTGCTTTACGCGAAGGCCTGAGGCCCAGAGACGTTAGGCGACTTGCCCAGTCACACACAGGGATTTGCTGGTGGATCTGGAGTGGAGCCCGTTCTTTTGCTCTGCCTTGCTGGTCAACTCTTACTTAAACATCTAACCACAGGAAATGGTGGCCACACAGTCCCTGTGACGAGCTTCCACGCAAGGAATGCGGACACCAGCAGGCCTCACCCACCATGCCAGGGGCGCTCTGCCCTGGATTTAGACAGAGTACAGTGCGCGCTCCCTCACCACGGCCAGCTAACTAGGGGGCAGTGCTCCCTGTCGGGGTCACTATGCTATAAAATCAGGCTATGCAGGCCTTCTGGCTGTGGGCCTGCATTAATGTGTCAGTAGGAGCAGCCTTGGGGACAAGTGCCTTGCGTGTGGCACCGACAGTGCAGCCGGGGTCTTCCAGCCATGGGCACACCCCAACTCATTCAACCCTTGTGTCGACTCTGCTGGGGAAACTGAAGTTCAGAGAGGTTGAGTAATCTGCCCAAGGACTCAGAGCTGGTGACGGGCCAGAGCTTTCCTAGTCTGTGTATGTCTTGGGTAGAGCTTCACTTTGAGCAGACTCTGGGTGAGGGGGCAGAGGACTGCCGAGGCTCGTGTGCTGACTCTGACCCACCACGACGTGCTGGTCCTGTTGCCTGCAGTGGCCACAATGCTGTCCTCTGCAGTCTGCATGCTGACCATAGCCCTCTGGCGGTCCTTGGGTCTGGCCTCACCCAGACCTCACCAGACCTGCCTCTCCAACCCTGTCGGCTCTCTAGCCCTGGCCCTGGGGAGCTGTTATGCACCAGATCAGCCTTGGAAGCTCCCCTGGGCTGTGTCAGCCCCTGCTGCCTCTTCACACTGAAACTGTGAGTTACAGGACCAGAGAGAAGCCTGGGAATGTCCCTGTCCCCCCTTCTGTGAGCCAGCCTCCTCAGACTAGCCACAGCGCTGGTCCTCAGTGCTCATCGAGTGAACGCTTCCCCACCTCCCCAGGTCTGCCCGTTCTTTATTTAATGAGTCTTTCATTAAATTTTCATTGTGTGCCAACTGTGTTCTGCACTGAGAGTTCAGAGCCCAGTGAGCTGCACACCAGCCTCAAGGACACCTCCTCCCAGTAGTGAGAAGGGAAAGGGAGAAGCTCACCTCGCAACAGGGCAAGAACAACGGAGGGGACAGGCAGATATTCAGAAGAGCAGGTCTGGTGGGCGGTGGGGGTGGAGGAGGTTGGGGAAGACCCCCAGGAGGGGAGAGGGGGAAGAAGCCCACTGAGGGAGGACAGCCAGGGGCAGGGCCCCAGGATTGTGCTCCTGAAGGTCCCAAGCCAGCAGCATATTCTTGAAAATGTGGCCTCTGGTGCTGATTTCTGCCTCTGGTTCTGGGTGGTCTCAGCCCAGGGGGGGGGAGCGGAGCTCCTGAAGTTGACCTCCTGCCTCCCTTCCCTTCTCTCTCCTCTCCCCGCCTTCCCTCCCTGCCTGCACTTCCAAGTGGACTCAGGGAAACGAGCTTGTGTCTGCATCTGTCTGCACCTGGCGCTCCCCAGCCTGTGTTCCGGTGGGGGCGATGTACCCCAGACTCGGCTCCCGGTAGAAGCCATTTCACTCCCAGGTGGGCTTTAGTGACGGCTGCTTCTCTGAAAGGTCCCGTGTGCTGGTAGCACAAGCTTCAAGTGCCGTCCTGGGGGTTTAAAATGCAAATGGCCTCCTGCATAGGGTTGGGAAATCTGGGATCTGACCCTCCACCTCCAATGTGGGGGGCAGTACAATGGCCTGAAGGGCTGCCCACCCTTTGCGTCCTGTGTGGTTGCAAGTAGGCTGGCTGGGACGTAGGGCCTGTCCCTTCAGAAGCTGGGGGTCTGGAGGCTGAGCTCCCCAGGGGCACAGAGGTGGGCAGGAACTGGACTTCGTCAGTTTGGCTTAGTCCTGGAGTTTGTAGGTTAGAGACTGAGGGTGGGGGAAGTGAGAAGAAGTCCCTTCGTTAAAGCTGCTGCAGAGAGGCAGGGTTAGAACTGGGCGTCCAGCCCAGCCTCACGGTCAGCCTCCTTGCCACGGCTGATGTTCAGAGGCCTCAGGGCAGTAACTACTAATTTAATATATCAAACACTATGGTCATGAACTTGACAAGGTGTTGTGGGGCTTCAGCAGCAAGGCCTGCAGGGCCTCGGCCCATAAGCAGGCTTCCCACTGGGGGCCAAAGGCTCCTGAGCAATAAACTCACGTGTGATACCAACTGGCACTGCTGGTGGACAGAGAGGATGGGTCGCCACCAATCCCAAATGTTCCTCTCAAAAGTAGTGTTTGAACCAGGACAAACACAGCATGCTGAGAGGTGGGCAGAGAGGTGGTGGACCGCTCCTGAGACACACAAGACATACGCTGGCAAGTAAATACCTTTAAAGATCAGGGTCTACCACCACTTTGAGAATCATTCTTTCATTTGTTTCTAAATAAAGCAATAGTTTGAGTTGCTTTTCTTCTCCTTTCCCACTTTCCCAACACGGGCACTGTCATTTAGAGCTGGGAGTGGGGGCACGTGTGCACACTCACACACACACACACACACACACACACACACACACACACGGAGTTTTCCTTTTGAAAGCTGCGTGGGGTTCCGTGGTAGGGAATTCTGCACTGTGAGCCCCTTTGTAGTTAGATTATGTGCAGGACAAATGTTGACTTCCAGTTGACGCCTCTCATTGGAGTCGCCAAGTGCTCTGACCTGAGTTAATCTGTGCTGCCTTCAGTGAGCTGGGTTGAACGTGGAGTTGCCCAACCAGGACGCAGTGGCCTTGACACCTCCGATGCAGGACTGGAAAAATCTGAGTACCTGGCACCATCTTAAGGGAACATAAGATTGGATTTGGTCTGTGACCAGCGTCCTTCCTGTTCTGGAACATGTGTGGAACATCTGGGAAAACCCTGAACTCATTACCCACAGTTCTGGACATTCCCATGGTACTGGATCCGTCAGAACCTGGCTCCAGCTTCAACTGGCTTCATCACGGCCATGGATATGCTTTAAAACCTGTCTTTGTATCGGAGGCTTTATACAGAATTATGGCTCAACTTTTAAAAGCTCACCGCAAGACAAGTGTATTTATTTCTAAACTGAGATTGCAGATTCCCAAGCCCCCCCAGCTTCTCCTTCTGCCTCTCCCCCAGAGAGATTGTCTTTAGAGACCCCCAGGGCTGGAGTTTTGAGCCCATCTTTGGAGACAGGCTCCTGTGGTTCTGGAATCCTCCTCCCCACTGGATGCACAAATCCCTCCCTGTTTATGGGCCTTAGAGTCTCTTTCTGGAGAGCGGCCCACATTCGCATCAGATTCTCATAGTGATCTCAGACCCCCCAGGAGTGAAAACACTGTCCTTGAAGGTTTTCTATGATTTTGAAACTGGAAAGCAACTGAGAGGGCTCTGTATTGGAAACTTCATTTCAGAGATGGGAACCTGAGGCCCAGAGAGATGCAGTTATTTCTCCAGGTCAACGCAGCAAGAAGTGGCAAAACAGCACGGCGTCCAGGGGCAGAGATCTGACTTTTATTTCAGCTTGTGAGAGTCAGCACCTTCCGTGGTCCCTCCTTTCCCAGAGGACTGGGTTCTGGAGGCCTGGCATCTCCCTGCAGAGGGAGTTGGGAGCTCAGGTGGCTTTGAAAGGACCTTGCTCTCACTTCTCTTTCCTGGTAGTTTACTCTGGCAGCTGGTAGAAGTTTTGTCCCATAGACGTCCAGAAAATCCTGTCCATACCATTAAGCCATGTACCTGCATGGCGGCCCAGGGTCCTCTCCTGCCTGAGCAGCCGTCATGCCAGGGCGATTCTCCATGCTGGGCACTCGCCAATGGCCTGGCAAAGCCAACAGCAATGTCTCTGAGAGGCAATGGAGGCAAGGAGCCTCAGTCCACACCTTTGGTTAGTTTCTGGGAGGTTTTCGAGAAGGTGCACGCCTGGGGAAGGCTTCTCAGGCCCGGATGCTTGCCCCTAGCGAACAACCCTGACCCTTGTGAATTACAAGCCCGGGAACATTCAAACACATGATTGATTTACTAGTCAGCTGCACCTGGAGCAGAGGATAAGCACTCTGGGAGGGTGCATTCACCTGAAGAGGTGGCTTGGGGTCAGGATGGGCCTCAGGTTAGAGAACACCATCAGGTTCCATGGACAGACGGTCTTAGGAGAGCCCTGAGGCAAAGCCGTCCTCTGGGAGACAGTCCAGGGCGCAGCCAGCACGAAACTACTCCAGGTGGTGAGCCGAGGCCCACAGAAGCCACCCTCCAAAGTCTGCTGTGGTTCTGTGGCAGGTCAGAGGTGAGAGCCCCAGGCTCTGCATCCATTCAGGGACCTGGCCTTGCACCGTGTGGCTTAGGAATGTGGGCTGCTCAGGTGACATTGCTGGAGGAACCCTGGGAATGAGTGCTGGTTGTTTGCAGGATGCAACAGCGTCCCCAAACTGACTGAGCAATGTGACAGTAACCCAGCAGGGAGGGCAAGGTGTTAGGCCCTGGTGACAGTCTTGAAGCCCTCAGTAGGATGACCACGGGCAGCATGGCTGTGGACTTTGTATAAATGACAGAATGAGTAAGTACTAAGCTGGAACCCAGAGCAGGGTTTGTGAGGACTGCGGCACGTGGCTCCCACTGCCTTTGTGTCTGTCTGTCTGTCTGTCTGTCTGTGTTTCGCTTTGGCCCAGCGCACACCCAGGTTCCTCTGAGCTTCCCTGCCTCCCAGAGCATGATGGGCCAGCAGAGCTCTGCTCCTCGGGCAGGAGGCTTTCCTGGGGATCTACGTGTAGCCGCTTCAGACTCTGATCATTGTTCTTTGTAGTAGTTTGCATTTTATTTCTAAATAAATTGACAGCTTGGGGTCCTTTGTCCTTTTCCCTTGGCAACTCACAGCCCTTCAATTCATATTCCGTAGAGCAAAGTTCCGACTCCTCATCTGCTTCCATCCTCAAGCAGGAACTGAACGTGACCGGGCCCCATGGCCAGGCTTGGCACAGGGAGTGTCCTCTGACTGTGGGCAACAGAGGCAAAGGCTGTGATACCCACCCTGCTCCTCCCACAGCTACCTGAGAGCCTGCTGAGGGTCTGCGTGACATTCCTGCCTTAGGTCCCCACCCCTGCCTCTGCACGGGGTTCGGGTTCTACTCCAGAATATGCCGTAGTGGTTTCTTCGTGACTGTGGCCACGAAGGGCCCCTGGGCCAGGCGGGGGGACCTAGGGGGAGGGTGCCGGGTATGGCCCTGGCCTCCCTGCAGGGCAGCCTCTGCTCATGCCCTGCCTCTTGCTTTGCTGGGTTCCTGACCAGGAGTGGGAGGAACAGAAACTCGACCTCTCTGCTCAGCAGGACCCTCCCTGTTAACCCTGACGAGGCCACCAAAGCCCGTGTTACTTCTTGGTTTCCTGTTACTTGCCACAAGAAGTGGGGTTCAAACTGGCTTCGGGATGTGTCTGATGAGCCAGATGTGTCTGACGTGTGCTGGCTCAGCTGGGAAAGTCCTAATGGTCAGTGGCTCTTGGAGGAAGAGCCCACTACTGTGCAAAAAAGTGGAGGCCTCCAGGGTACCGTGCGCTGCCCGTTGATGGCAGTGGCTCCTAGCGAAGGTCAAGGCTGACCACATGACTGAGCATCATGAATACGAATGATCTTCTCAATGGCGTTATTTATTCAACCCTTATTGGGTGCCACTGTGCTAGACCCTGAGGGTCTAGGGATGTGTCCGACTGGCACAGCCCTGAGGCATTTCCAGCATGGTAGCGGGGAGAGTGGGCCCCAAGGTGAAGGGGACCTTGGACATGCAGGGCAGGTGGCCGATTCTCTGCACCCTGAGGTCTCTGCTCCCACTGGCGTCTCCCCACTGCCCCTCCCACTCCAATAGTTCTCTCTCTGCTCTCTGTCGAGGTAAGAGCTGCGAGGACCGAGGGGAAGCAGCCGTGTGGCTGCCGTGAATCCAGGGTGCTCTGATGTCCCTTGCTGTCCCCTGCCAAGAGGGACGGCTGCTGCTGGCTACACCAGGGGCCTCACCCTCTGCTGCAGGAGTTGGCCCTGCTAAAGGTGGCTTTGTAACTAGCAAGGCAGTGACACACATTTTAGGCTCCTTTGCCTCAACCTGAAAGGACTCCAATGGGTGGTTTTGGCTCCAGGTTGGCCCTGGACATGCTGGGGAGGCTCTGGTGCAGCCTCACTTCCGGCAGCATCTGTCTTTCTTGCTTCTTTACAGGTGAGTCTCCCAAGGACACTCCTGGATAAGCTCCCCACACCCTTTGCCATCTCACATCTCTAAGGATGGGGATAACAGAAGTCCTGAGAAAAGGACTCTCAAAGGGAAAGTGAGACGGAGCACCACAGGCTGATGACAAGGACCCCTTGCTGGTGCCGAGCAGAACAGGGGCGTTGCTTGGGAGACCTTAGGGGCGTTAGCAGGAAGTCTGTGGGCTCAGAGTCCTCAGCTGAGTGCAGAGTTGCGTAGGCCTGGGTGACTCATCACTGTGAAGCCCAAGCACCTCCTTGGCAGCATTAGGAAACCCTGATGTTCCGCAGTTGTGAGCAGGGCCACTGGGGTGGGGCCTCCTCCTGAGAGCAGGCTCCTTCTCAGCCCTCCTGGGTCAGGAACCTGACGCGTGGACTGTTGGGAGCCTGAACCTTCAAGACCTCCAGAAGTGGCCTGATGCTCACCCCTGTTGGGTGTTGTCCACTCCCCTTTCTTAAGATCCCACAGAGGCCTTGAATGAGGCTGGCATTTTGCAGGACAATACTCAGCCCCTAGAACCTTCTCCCTTGGCGACTAGCTGAGTAAGGAGAAGAAAAATCTCAGCAGAGCCTGGCTGGGGATAAGCTGGGCTGGCAGGTAAGCCAGAGGATGCCTGCTGAAGACGTGTGATCTGCTGATGTGTCCCAAAGACCCTGGAGTGAATCCTGGGATTGGGCTAAAGAGCCTGGATGTCCAGTTGAATGAAGCTGGGCTTACAGGCTAGGGGGATGCTCTGGCTGGTGCAGAACCGGAACATCTTGGTCAGAAGCCCTGGAGACACAGCTAATGCTCCACTGGGTTGGTGCTTGGGGGCTGGAGAAAGCAGGGACCTCCTCCAAGCAGAGGGTGGGGACAGTGCCAAATGGCTCAGAGACTGGGCATGCTAGAGTGGACCTGCTAGCACCCACGATACCAGCTGTATTCCCAGATGGCCCAGAAGACTGTCCATGCACAAAGAAAGGCACTGGTGAGAGAGACCCGGTGTCGCTGAGCTCAGAACGGCTGGCTCACCTGTGTCAGAGCTGGTAAGGGACGAGGGGGTCACAGAACCATTCCCTGGTGCAATGGGCTGAGAGGATCCCGGCACCTGGTAGGGAGCTCCCATCAGAAGCAGGGGAGGCAATGACCACAGTGGGAGCCAAGATCAGTAGGAGAGCCAGGGGCATCCACCCTGCGGAGGGCTGGAGATGGCCGGCAGACACAGTGCCCGAGGAGTAAGACAGATGGACGGACAGCCAACCGAGTGCGGCTTAATTGACACAATCACAAGAAACGAAGCATGGCCTATCACCAAGGAAACCACAGGCAGGGGCTCCTGCTTCATTCCTTGAGTTGAGCTAATTCTCAACCCAGACCCACCGACAGGAGAAGCGGAGTTCCTCTGCGGAAGAGCAGGAACCTCGCGGCAAGTGTGCTCAGCACTCATGCCAGGGGCCTCCCCAGAGGGGCCGAGGGCTCTGGGCGCTGGTTCAGGCACATGCACACGGGACAAAGAGGAGTGCCTAAGCCTCGCAAGGATTACTGAGCAGGCACCGATACCTCGGGGCCCAGGGGACCGCCATGGTCCCCCTGTTACACTGTAGACAAGGGCGTCAGGCAATCAGGGGAATCCTGGCCCAGTTCCAGCCCACACTCTTCATTTCCTTGGTCCTCAAGCAGAACAGGAAAGGATGCACTTGGTCATTGGAATCAGAGAAGCTCATCAGAGTCTGACCTTGGCAGGATGACCCAGGAGGTTAACAGTCTTTGGACTGTGGAAGGGAGCTATCGATTTGGAAGGTATTATTTTCCATCTTTGAGAAAAGGGGGCAGTCAGAAGCAGGTTGGGTTGATCAGGTACAAACAAAGGGCAAGTCTGTGGTTCTGTCCTGCTCTCCCACTTTTGGTATTAAAAAAAAGAAAATCCAAACCAGATTCTTTATTCAACAGTTAAAGTCACAATTTGCTACTGGTGAATATTAACTCATAGATTACAATGTATCGGTTGTATATTTTTAAATGCCCCTGTGTCTTGGGGTTTTAAACAAGGCAAATTTCATTTGTCTCTGTGGATCTCAGAGGCATGCAATGATTTTAAACTTGATAACCTCTGTTATTTTTGGTCAGAGGTAACCCAGACTCCTGGGCATAAGAGTGAATATCATAGTCACCATGACATTCTTGTGTCTTGCTAGTTGGCCCAGATCACAAGCAGTGGCAAGG
The DNA here is from genome assembly GCA_020662805.1 of Glaucomys volans. Classification (NCBI taxonomy): domain Eukaryota; kingdom Metazoa; phylum Chordata; class Mammalia; order Rodentia; family Sciuridae; genus Glaucomys; species Glaucomys volans. Next base: position 81,200 of record JAJEJO010004166.1, read on the forward strand.
AGCACAGAGGTCTCGGTAAGACACAGTGTGTCAAAGGCTGGGAGACCAGCCCCATGAAGATTCAGAAGCCCCCATGTTGGCAAGCTTTCAGGAACCAGGAAATTCAGGGCTTAGGACATGCAGTAGAGTAAGGGACAATGGCATCTCCTGCATCCGATCATTAAGCCAGCAGTGCCATGCTCAGGAGGACTATTTAGGTGCAGGAGGAAGCATATTCTGCCCTTAGGAATACCTCAGCCCATTTTCTGGGCCACATGGAAGGTGTCGCCCTTAAGTAAGACCAGAGAATGCAGCTCTCTGGGAAGGTCCAGGTAAGGGTGCAGGAAACCCTGCGTTGTAACCTAAACCCGGCACCTCGGTGGTGTGTGTGGGGAGATACATATACTGTGGCAGACCTCTGTGCCCTCTTGTGTCTGGTGGGGAAGGACACATGCAGCTGGCAAGGCCTGGGAGGACCACCAGATAACTGCTGGCGTTCTGGAGGGAGGCCACGTTCTCCGTATGAGAGAGGCGCACCCACTGTGAGAAGTGGCTCCTGGCATGCTTCCTGGCCTGGTGGCAAAGCAGCATGTCACCATGGAAGGTCGAGAAGCCCATGGTTGGCTGGGTTCCATCAGACCACTTATGAGGTTTCACAAGGGAGGTCTGGTCTCCAAGACTGAGCAGGAATGGGGCCCGAGTGAACAGGAGGCTGCCCAAGCAGCTGGCCTGACACCATGGCCTCCCCTCCTGCTCTGCATGACCCCCAACTCACATCCATGGTCTTCCGTGGGACCAGGATGACTTGACTCATTAGTGCATGTAAAGATGGACCGCAGGCAACCCCATCGGGATGGCCTTGGGAGGCAGCACTGAGGGGAGATCCTGCGGGGGCCGTGTGTCTGGGACAGTCACCTGGTCATCCACTTTGTAGGGGAAGCAAAGTGGCCTGAGCAAAGAATACCTCCCATGTGACAATTACTGCAAAGCTCATGGGCACTGCATGTTCTGAAAAGGGAAAATTGGAACATAGGAGAAGAGGAGGTCGGGGGACAGGGCTGGGGATTGACTCACAGATGTGAGCACAGGTGTGAGGGTCCGTGTGCCAGGTGAGGGCATTCTGCAGAGAATGTCCAGAGAGTGACCTGGCCAGTTGGTACCGGTCAGCTATCCTCACCACCCCTGTGCAGGTTCAGTGAGTGCCATCCTGACTGTGTCCTCCAGGACACAGACCATGCTATGTCGATGATGCTGTGTCGCTGGTAGGGAGACCAGGTGGGTCAGGGAGCCAAAGGCCAGTGTTGGAAGCGTCCTTACTCACTAACTATCACCCCATGGCCACTTAGGGAATCTGCCCTATTTGCCAAGTTAGGTTGAGGTCCTGGCTTCCAGATGGAGGTGTGTCCCCAGGAGGACATGGTAAGTCCCACTGAACTTTAACTTACACCGCCACTTGAGCACCTGGACAAGAAAAGGAGGTCTCCTGGCAGGCACCATCAGCCCCAGTCGTGGTGGGCGTGGGGCTGCAGGAGCCGTGTGTTTGGTGCTTAGGTGGCACACAATGGGGTGTGGCCTGTGCTCCCAGGCAGGGCGTACCTGCAGATGCCCAGTGCAGGAGTCACAGCTGAGAAGGGAGTGATGGCCAGGGATCAGATCCTCCGGAGATGAGGGTCTGGGCCACCCACCAGCACGCCGCCTGGACCAGCACCTTGAAGCAGGGGAGGCGAGGGAGATCACACCAGGGTAGCCTGGAGCCCCACTGCGGGGGGGGGGAGGGCTGATGCTGCCTCTGCCTTCCAGGGTCAGTTTCCCAGGCGACCTGTTTGACGGAAGTCCTGGGGGGAGAAGGGCACACACGTTAGAAGAAGCAGGTGCATCTGGAGTGAGGGTGGACTGCGGTGGATGCCCAGATTCCTGCTCCGGGCTGCCACACGTCTTGTGCCATGGTGACAGACTGGGTGCGGGTGGCTCTGCTCTCTCCCTGGGAGTGGCCCTCGGCCCTGAGGAACTGCCTCAGTCAGGGAACATCACCTCCCAGAGGAGGGTCTGTGGTGATGTGCTGGTGGTGGGGCATGTAGAGGCCAACTCGGGTCTCAACTTGGGACAACACCAGAGGCTGTCACCTCTCCAGAGTTTCCTGCAGCAGGCTGAAGTCTCAGGTACAGCCTGGCTGACAGCCATCTTCTCCCTCTGCCCGGTCCTGCATCCGCCCTGGGAGGGGTCTGTAGAGATCGCCCCTGGGGAGCCTCCCATGCAGGTTCACATCCCAGATGCTCTTTCCAGGGACCATTTCTGAGGGTCAGAGCCGAGGCCCTGAGGACGTTGGAAAAGCTTCATAGAATACTGAAGGTTTTGGGGGAAAATTATGAATGAGGGGAACAACAGACTGCTCTCAAACGAAATCAAAACAAGACAAAACAAAAATAAAATCTGGGAAAAAATGTTTCCCAATGAATTTTCTTTTCTTATTGTCACTAATCAAGTTTTGCTTTATGGTGTATTTTTGTCTGATATTAAGATAGTTCCTCCAATTTTATGGGTAGTATTTGTCAAAAAGTCCAAACACCCTTCTAGCCATGAATTTTGTTTAGCTGGCATTCATTTGGATTAATTTGGGTAGAAGCTTACCTTTCACTGAAAATTCTCAAAGTCTTCCCCCGCTGTCCATCTCAGCACCAAGCCAACCCTGGGGGTGTGAGTGTGGGGCTGGCTTCCCCTGCCCTCTACAATGGGGCTCGGGTCCTGAGGAATCTCAGACTCAGAGGGAGGGTCCCCTATTGGTCTCTCCACTTCATGGTGGACTTGGGATTCTTCACCAAGGTCATGAAATGAAAGTTCACCAATTCACTCTTATGGCTGAAGTAGCTCACTGCTGCTCTTCCTTTTTTTCTTTCCAACTTTGCCTTAGATTTTGGCCTGATTATTCCATATTATGTCGTAAAAATGTTTTTAAGGATTTAAAATCAGCATATTACAGTGATGCAGCCACATCGATGTTTATAGCAGCTCGATTCACAATAGCTAAACTATGGAACCAACCTGGGTGCCCTTCAACAGATGAATGGATAAAGAAAATGTGATATATATAATGGAATATTACTCAACCTTAAAGAAGAATGGAATTATGGTGTTTGCCAGTAAATGGATGGAGTTGGAGAATATCATGCTAAGTGAAATAAGCCAATCCCAAAAAACCAAAAGCTGAATGTTTTCTCTGATATTCAGATGCTAATTCACAATGCGGGTGGGGGCTAGGGAAGCATAGTTACTTTAGATAAGGTAGAGGGAGATTGAAGGGAGGGGAGGGGGTATGGGGATAGGAAGGATAGTAGAATGAATCAGACATTATCTCCCATGTACATATATAACTATATGACCAGTGAGATTCTACATCATGCATAACCAGAAGAATGAGAAATTATACTCCATTATATATGGTGTATCAAAGTGCATTCTGCTGTCATGTGTAACTAATTAAAACAAATAAAAAAATTTAAAAAAGAATTTAAAAAATTAATCAAAATTTTTAGGGGTTCTCATGTTTGATCTGAGTACTTAGCCTTCCATGTAGCTGGAAACAAAACTCTTAGAAGCAGTTTTTTAAACCAAAAAAATAACTGATAATAGAGAAATTTCGGCCTCAACTCTTACAGCATGTACAGGGATTGTTTTAACTGGTATAATAAAATAGCTGCTTGAAATTGGTAAATGGACTGTAGGTTTTTTGAAGCTGCAGTGTGTTAGAGAGAGAGAGAGAGAGACAGAGAGAGAGAGACCTCAACATCTACTGGAAACTGTTACCAATTTCAACAGTTGATTTGAATCATACAGTTGAGACAATAAAATTGAAAATAAATTAAAACCACTTAAACAACTGTTTTGTGGAGCAAATATGTACAATTTGAATATCTATGAGGGTAAATCAGATTAAGTTGCTGAATGCTTTTTCCTCTCATCTGCCATCAATGAGGCAAAGCTCTTGGGAGTGAGTTATCAAGTTTTCGTAGTTTGCCTCGAATAAATATAATAAACCAATCCCACTCTCATGGTTATAAAACCATTCACTGAGTGGGCAGAGAAGGCCGCGTTCTCTAGGAACGTGAGCTTACCGTCGTAGGCCTACAGAAATTGCAACACAATTAAAATAACCACAACGTCTGAAGACTAAGAAATGGCAGCAGATTTCATATAGCTGATGATAATGTTTTATGTTGACTTAAAAAAAGTGATTAATCTCAAAACTAGTTTCCATGTTTTGAATCCGTCCCAGAGAGGCCTGAGTCTGCTGCAAGCCCGTGTTCTCTGAAGCGGTCCTTGCTGTTGTCCAAGTTCTAGAACTAGGATTCCTTTCCACCAAACCATGCGGCATGACATTTGGGAGAACTTGCAAGATTTTCACTAGGGAATATAAGAGGAAACCCATGATTTCTTCCAGTCTCCTTTCGCCTGGGACTATTGATCCCTCCATTGCAGAATGGATTCATAAGAAGCAAGCTGTTGAACAGTGAGACCAGGAAGTCGTGGAGACCGGCTGAGTGAGGTCAGGTGGCTCCCAAGTGGTTTCCACCTGGCCAGTGGGAGCTTGCTTTTCTGTTCTGCCAGACGACACCTTGGCATCCGAACTCTTCCAACCGGCTCACCTCTGCCCCTTCCTTTCTCCAAAGTTGATTGCCTGAACCCCAAGTCTCCACACTGGTGAAAATGCTCAGAGGGGAAGGTTGATTCTCATTGCATCCCACCCGGGTGCTGCCCCATCCCCCTTTCCTGCCTGGCTTCTCTCCAGGACACATGTGGCTGCTCCCTAGCCGTCATCCCCTCTCAGCATCCCTGGCCCTGTCAGTTTCTACTGGGATGTTTTCAAGGTCAAACTCATCTGAGTAAATACAGAACTGTTGGACCTCCTGAGGCTCTCCAGCCCTTACCTGAGCCACCTGGGAGGCTGTCCACACTCCTATGTGGCCTCGCCTCCCATCCTCTCTTCACCCTGCAGTCAAGGCAGGTTTGGCATGTTCTGCAGCTATTCTGTCAAGGTCAACACCTTTCACCTTAATGCATCTGGTGGTAAGTTCTCCTCTGCAGGAACAGCGTCTTGTGGCCCTCTCTTCTCCCTCTTCCCTGGCTGCTCTTTCTCCTTCAGTGACTCCCTGATGGATTTCCAAGCGCTTCTGTAACAAAGTAACACAAATGTAGAGGTTTTAAAACAACTTGGACTCTGTGTCCTACAGCTCCGAGAGTTGAAGTCCACTGACTCTGGGGCCCAGCATCAGGTGGTGGAGTCCCGCTCCAGAGGCTGTGTGGGAGAATCTGATCCGGCACCTCCTCCAGCTTCTACAGGCTGCCCACATTCCTCGACGTGTGGTCCCTCCATCTTCAAAGCTGACAGCCATGCAACTCTCCTCTTTGACCTCTGCTTCCCTTCTTACACACTTCTTTCTCTGCTTCCAAATCTCCTGTCTTTCAGTGGTGAGGACCCCTGCTGTGATATCCAGCCCACCTGACAATCCCAGAGAGCCCACTTCTGTCCCAGCATCCTGAATTTAATCACACCCTCAGAGTCCCTTTTCCGTGAGAACATATGCACGGTTCAGAGGTGAGGGCATGTGCACCTTTGAGGACCCTATTTAGCCAGTGACACTCTCTCCCCTGCCCCATCTGCTATGTTAGAACACCTGAAACTTTTTGCTAGGCCCACTTTTCTTTTCCATGCTCTCTCCAGGAAGGGCTCACCAAGGTCCCCAGGTTTAAATGCCTCTCTAAGCGAGGGCCTTCCAGATTATCTTCAGTTCTGACTTTGCCCTGGAGCTCCAGGGTTTGTCTCATCCAATCTGTCTGCATGATCTGCACCACTCATGGGTGGCTGGGAATGACACAGTGCTCTCGATTTCTCTCCTGACCTTGCTCTTCCTGGTTACCTAGAACAAAATTCTAGAAATCATTCTGTGTTATTTCTTGGTTCTGCCCATGTCCACCTCTGATGTATTAGCAACACATCTCCATGGCCACGGCTCTAGCCCAAGTCTCCTGCTCCCCCAGCCTGGGCTCCTGAACCTGCCTCCTAACCCGTCTCCTCCTGCCTGCTCTTCCCCTCGGACTCCACATTCCTCCCGAGACAGAATTTTAGTAACTATTTTAATTACCAAGAATTTCAAGCAAGTCATGAAATTCAGATGAGAATAAAACGGACACCCAGGTATGTGCCACCTGAGGCCTAACCTGAGGACAAGTTTTGAATCATTTTCTTTTTCAAGAAATACATCTGCACACTTGTGAAGCCTTTCACCTGCCCCTGCTGGTTCCGCTTCCCAGGGGAAGCTGCCGCCGGGTGTGCTTTGCGCCTCCCCAGGGACGGTGGTGTGCTCCTGAAGGCGCGCTGTGAGCTGCGCTCGGGCCCCACACGAGCCGTAGACACTGTTTCCAACGCAGCACTTTTAGCATGTTACTGGCGTGTCTGCTCTGAGGAGGGCACAGGTGTGGGTCATGCATCTGCATAGCCGTGTAGGTGTCACGATCAGAGCAGAGCGTGGCCCATGTTTTCCTAGTGCCTGGCATGTAACAGCCAAACCGCCGCACTATGCAGTGAACTTCTCTGCACCCAGATCTCCAGGTTCAACTGTGAGAAGTGGCAATAAAAATTTAAAATTTTAAAGGAGCTAAATTTATCAATCTCTTACTAAAATGTTAGTGCCCTTGGAACTTGTCTAAGAGAACTCTTCCCGATTCCACAACCACATTGGCTTGCATGTTCTCCTAGCATTTTGCTTTCAGATCTTCCAGTTCTGGAGAGCGTGCTTGTGTGTGCTGGATGTGGGTAGCCAGCTGTGCCCGCACAGGGTCAAGAAGGTTCTAGCCTCTCCCTAGGAATTTTGTTGCTCTCTCCTTTGAGCCCTGTGTGTCTGAACGATGTGGCTTGGCAGCAGTTACCAGGACGAGCAGCCCAGGCTCGAACTCCCACTCCATTACTTGTGGGGTGTGCTGTTTTCAGGCTGGTCCTCCGTCTGCGTCTGGGCCTCTGTTTCCCTCATCTGTGATATAGAGGTTAGCTCAGTGCCTGCCTTGGGGAACTGACGGGGCAACAGTGCGCTTCCAGCCCTCCTGTAGGATCTGGTGTGGAATAAACACACCCACAGCTGAGTGGACGCAGCGCTGAATGCTTGCACTTCTGTGCCAGGAGCGAGTGCATCTCGGGGATCTGTGGAGTGTCCCTCGTTCTATAGACCACACCTGTCTCAAGGACAAGGAACTGAATTACTGGGGCTCTGTGGTAATCTTGGGATCTGAGAGCACGGAAACTATTTGTCAGCAATCCGAAGCTGTCGGTGGCAAGAGGATTGCATGGGTAGGATGATTTGAGAGACGGACATTCAGCTCGGAGCCTCGCCAGGCATGAACACGGTGAATTCTAACTCGCTTTGATCTTCTTGTTGCCGACAATGCTCTGCGTTGCTCCTCATATAGATTTTACACGTTATTTCATATATATTTTGTCACGTTATTTCTTTTGTTTTCACTGAACAAGACAAAAACTTTAACATAAAATGACTGCTGTTGATTTTTAAAGTTGGTTTTATACTCCAGAAACCTCATCTCTGATAATTTATTTGTGGTTTCCTAGGATTTTTTTCCTGACATTTTGTCTATTGCTTCCCACTCATTTTTTTTTTTTTTTTTGGAAAAACATATAACTGTGCAGAGTCCTAATCATTAAAATTTATGGTGTTTTTTAAGTGCTGGATACTCTTCTCCGTGCTCTGCACGTGTTAACTCTTCATCTTCCTGACAGCTCTGGGCGGTGAGTTCTAGTACTGCGTCCACCCTGCTGGCAGTGCTCAGGCAAAAACCTTGCCAAACGATTCTTTTTTAAGTCTTGTGGCTTGTTCAAGCTGTAAGGAAGACTTTGTTCAGCACTGTAGCCATAGAGGAGCAAGACAGGGCTCCACTGGCTGCTGCCAGGACAGGAGCTGGCTGAGACCAAGGAGTAGGACAGATCCCAGTGGCCAGAAAGTGACCACAAGGAGACACTGGGATTGGCTGTGTCTGGAGGCAGCTGAGGACTTTGAAATCAAAGCTGCTGGGTGAGGAACTTGGTCAGATTCGGAAACTGATCCGACACCAGGGTGGGGGTTCTCGGTAAATGGACTCGGCAGGATTCTTGCTATGACTGGACGGGTAAGCAGAAGGCAGGGCCCAGAAGTGAGGCCCAGTGGAAAGAGGGCCCAGGGAAGCCGGTTGAAGTCCTCCAGGGACATGGTCTGTCAGTGGACAACTGAGGTAGAATTGAAGTTGTGCCCAGGGTGACACAGCCAGGGAGGGTGGAGTTGGGTTGGAACCCTGAAGGTTGGCTTTGGGGTTGGAGCCCCCCTGATAGCCTGAGCTGAGGTGGTGGCTTCAAGGACTCCCACCTTGTCACTTGGTGAAGGAGGCTCAGTTAAAATATTTAATGTATTTGTTGAAAGCTTGTGTGAGCATTATTGATGTAGCTGAGAGCATTCCTGAGTATTGACATTTCTCTTAATCTCAAAGGAATTTGGAATTTTGTTGAATACTTTTCCTACATCAACTGAGCTAATCTTAGGATTTTGTTTCTCTTTAAATCAGTTGATGTGGTGAGCTATACTAACAGCTTCTGTGACTCTAAACCGCCCTTGCTTACCCAGGATAATTCATAACGGATCGAGGTAGAAATAAAGTCATTATAAACCTTACATGTTTAATTTAGTATTGGTTTCTGAAAAATAATTCCAAGCTTTTTGGTTTTTCCTTTAGCAGAATCTTCAGGAAGCTGTTGGTCAAGTATCCCTGTGAATGCAAAGCACTGGATCCTCACTCCCCGTTGCTTAGGAAGCAAGAGGAGAAGGAAGTCATTGATTATTTACAATTAAAAGTTAACATAGTGATGATGTTAATCTATGTCATCTATTTGTATTTCATCATCAAAAATCCAGTAAAGAAGCAGAGAATTCCTCTAATGTTTAAAGATGTGTTGGGTCGGTCCTAGCGCCTGTCACCAGGCTGTGGAATTATAGGGGTGCCTGTGTCTCCTTTCCTTCATGGAGGTCTTACTCGCACGCCAGGTTTGGAGTCCTAACTGCACTGTCATAGCTGAGGAGACTCATTGCTGTGGGTGCCTGTGGCCCGGGGCCGGGAGCCCTGCCTTTGGGGTTTAGAAGGCCAGGCTGGGCCAGCTATGCACTGTGACTGCCCACTGTGCGGGCCTGCCACGCAGCCCAGTGCTGGCCTGAAATAAGGTTGGGACCAGCATTCCTTCCAAGCCTCTGTACATGAGATGCTGCCCTTGCTTTGACTTGGTCAGGATGGGCAAGAAGCCAGTCCAGTGGCCACGTTCCTGGGGGCCTGCATGGTGCAGCTCTTCTCTGAGACCCGCAGAGCAGGGCAGGGGATGCGCCACACAGTTTCCTTCCTTCTGCAGAGAGGGTCTTGACACTGCAATCCTGCCCCATGGTGTCCACTTTCAGGTTGGAGTGACATCCTGTGAGTTGGGATGATCAGTCTCCCAAATTCTGTGAGTTCCTTTCCCTTCCCTGTTCTTCTCTGCTTCTGTTTCCATTTGCCTATGTGCATGTGGCTAGTGTCCTGCGAACGTCAACAGCATCTCCTTTGAACCTCCTCCCCTGGGGCCCCAATCTTTCCTGGGCAGATTGCTGTCATTCTGACAATCTCCTGCTCTGACTTGGCAGCTGGGATTCTTACAAAGTGATCAGTTGCATTAATACCAATTTCTGGTTTTGTTTGTTCAAAGGGAACAAAAATTGAAAGGAAACTCATTTTTAAATTGCAAATCATGCTGAACCGAGTCCTCCAGCCCACGGCACAGCGAGTGGCCCAGTTTGAAGGAAGCACATAAACCAGGGTCCTCTCCAGCCTGCCCTCTTGTCTCTTGTTTTCCAGTGGTGGGATAATATCCCAGGTCCTGAAGAATTCCTCCTACTCGGGAGCTTCCTCCCACCTGTTTCCATGATGATCAATGTCACTGCACTGTTCATGTGTCTTAATGGGGATGTCTGTCTTTTCCATGTTTGTACGTCATGCATCTGAAGAAGACAAATATGCAAACAGAGGGGCTTGTCCTTAGCAGTGTGCTTGGAGTCACACCCAGGGCTGAGTTTCTTTTCAGATTCTTTCTGCTTTGCCTTCAGCTTTTTGGTCCAGGGCTCTCAGGGCAGAACCTCGGAGGCCTTCTTTTGGTAAAGGGCTGCCGAGGCAGCTCCTCTTCGGTTGGCTTCATTCAGAGGCTGATTCCCAGGCTCGTGGGATCAACTCATTAGCCATGAAGAAATTTACCCCTCGGTACTAACAGACAATGCGATGCAGGTTTAATTGAAGTGAAGCCTGATGCTAATTTAACGGTACAGTCAACTTTCAATTATCCACTGCTTAAAGGTGTGGCATGGAAAACCCACACTAGCCAATGGCCTGGAATAAATTATACCTTCCCCTCACTCCACCGGGATTGCTGCTCTACTTTGGCTAATGTGGAAATGATTTTGAACGTCAGTTTTGTGGAAAAAGGGGGCAGGAGCAGGCAGTGGAAAGGTCAAGGGGTCAAGGTCATGTGTTAGCATTTTCCCATACTAACTTTTGAGTGTCACACTACCTGTGAGGAGGGTGTTCCTGACCTTAGTTTGTGGGTGAGCAGCAGATGCGGAGTTGACATGACCTGTCCAAGGTCATCTACTGGAAGTCAGTACAATGAGTGATTCTGCATTTTCTAACTCAATCCACGTGTCCAGCAGAAGGAACAAAAATGTTCTAATGCAAATCTCAATTGCAATGTGTTTTTCCCTCAAGAGAACAGAGAAATCTCTTCTTGAATTTGCCATTTTCTTTAAAGCAAAATCCTAGCTCAAAATGAAAGACATAATTTGGAACAAAACAAAAAAGAGATTAAAGTACATGCTTTTGCACAAATAGATAATTGAAGGTGGATGGGGAGAGGTCGATGGAAACACCTTTCATCACAGCGTTGATAGGCCTTTTGAGAGCAAGGGCATTTAAAAAGCCAGGATCTGTGCCACTGGCCCTAAAGCTTCCTGATGTGACAATACCGCTTCACTCCAAATCCTCAGCAAAGCGCTCGGCAAGCACCTTTGCATTTGTCTAGAGATGGCGGGCTTGGGGACAGGTCAGCCACCATGGGTTTGTCACGAGCAGAGAAGAGACCCCTGGAGGCAGAGGTGTGGGGTGGGCAGGAGATGCCTGGAAGAACGTGAACCACTGGGAATTAAAGGCCCCTTAGAGGGGACAACAAGCCATCCCTGAGTGTGCACGAGGGAGGTAAAGCAGCTCACTCACAGTGGGTTCTGTGGACTTGTGACATATTTTAGACAGTCAGACAAAATACTTGGTTACCTGCTAGTTACCAGCTTACTGTTGGCCAGTTGATCGGGAGCCAAGTAGTTGCCACTCTGGGGAACCGGAGTAGGGCTAGTGCCCCCGTAGGGCTACTGCCCAGGGGCTCCTGAGAAGGGCAGAACCTCTGACCTCTGGCCCCCAGCCTTCACCTGAATGGCCCGGGCTGTCCTGAGAGAATTCAAGGGCAGACCTGAGCAGAACGTGAGAGTCACGGGGACGTTCCCTTGGATCTTAAGACACCTGCCAGGCAGCTGAGTGGCCCCCTAGGACCTGGGACCCTTTCCTGGAGGTTGATGCCCCTAACTCTGACCAAGTTCTCCTCCAGGTTGCTGTCCTGACTCCCAGCGCACAGGGACAGTAATTGTTCCCTTTCCTCTTTCTTCTCTTGCCCTTGTCTCCTGAGTGTGCTTGTGTGGTCACTTTTGTTGTTCAGCTCATAGGGGGGTGTAGGAAGGAGCCTGGCCCAGGGACACTGGACTCTGACTCTGGAAAGGGGGCAGGTGCCACCTGAGGAGCACCTTGCCCTGCCTTCATGGGGAGGGAGCGTTTCCCTCATGGGAGGAGAGACCCCTGAGTGTGTGAGAGAAGGCTGTGTGTGGGGAACACACTCGTGTGTGTTCTGTTGAGTTCCCCAAGATGGGAAGCAGTCAGATGGCTCTGAGGCGCTGCTCAGCTCGAGCTCCTCAGTTTGGGGGAGGCTCCATGGCCCACGGGGGGGGGGCAGCCCTGCAGTGCTGAGTGGCCTTCCTTTGACATCCTGCTGGGGGCCGAGGCTCAGAACCACAGGGAACCTTGAGGACAGTTGCAGCACCTTCAGTGGGACTGACAGCAGCCGAGAAAGTAGGCTAGAAAACAGCCCAAGACTCCCTTCCTCCAACCAGCCTGGGCCCCGGGTGCCCTTATGAAGTGTTCACTGTGCTGGGCTCCAAGGGGGACCCCAGGGGATCTGGCCTTTCTCCTGGAACTCACTGCCCAGGGAAGAAGCTGTGTGAGTGGAAAGCCACAGGGGCCCTACCTAAGTGATGGGCAAGAGAAGGGCACAGCTCCAGGTGACAGCAGAGGGAGGGACACCAGGAAGGTCGGGAGGCATCCCTTGAATCAGGGCCCACCTTGGAGGCTGGTGGAGGATGCTGTGCAGTGGGAAGGGAAGGAGAGGGGAGGGACAGAGGGACAGAATCGAGGACTTTCTGTTGTTCATTTAGGAGGAATGAGAACCCATGGAGGGAGTGTAAGCAGAAGGGGGCAGTGACTGTACCTGTCCCTAGCAGGGAGGAATAGGAATAGTTACCATGTAGGTAACTAATGTACAGGCTAGTTTTGCAACTCAGAGGGAAAGAATATGGAGAGGTTTGTAAGTAACAAGCCCCTTAAAGAACTGAGGAAAACTCAGTGGTGACCAAGGCGGAACCCAGAGCGTCCATTCCGCAGACACATTTCAGAAGGGACTGGAGGATCACACGCTGCCAGCTGCTGCCAGGGCTGCCTTTCAGGCCCCCGAGCAGTCTTTTCAGGGGGATGGAGCATTTTCCACGTTAGCAAAATCTCAGTGGATAGGGTGCATCCTTCTCTTTCAAGCAAAATGGGTTTTGCCAGGAGATCTGTGATTTTATTTCTCTTGGCGAAAGTGGAGATTTGGATGTGGCTTCCGAGGGTGTGTGTGGCTTGGAGATCACCCCACAGGGCCCCTGGCTCTGGTGCCCCTTCGCTCATCCTCTCACTGTCTCCTCATTTCTTGATTGTATTAGGAGATTAGAGGGACAGAGATGGCTTATGATCCTGGAGGGAATGGTAAAACCACTAGCAGGTCACCGTTGAAGTCACGACATACGCGCTCAGCTCAGTGGGAAGGAAGTGGCAGTGAGTGACAGGGGGTTAACCTCTGTGTGTGCACACAAGTGTGCATGGCTGTGTGTGCATGGGCCACATGCCAGTCTGTCCTGAGGAACCCACTTCTGCTGAGCTTGGCACTGGGGTGATGAGTGCGTGGGCCATTGACAAATCCTGTCACTTCTTGCTCCAGTTCCCAGTGCAGCCTGACCTCTGGGCAGCATTGGTGGGCAGGGTGGGAGGCCCCTGGAGTTGGGTCTACTGACTTACGTGGGACCAGAAGGCATAACTGAATGCGATGGTTGAGTTCATATGTCAGCTTGGTCCGGCTAAGGGCTGCCCATGTAACTGGTGAAATATTTCTAGGTATGTCTGTGAGAGCGTTTTGGGGAGAGATCAGCATTTGAATCCAGAGATCCACCTTCACCAATGGGGTGGCTTTGTCCACTCTGCGGAGGACTTAAATCAAACAAAGAGGTGGAGAGAGGGCAGATTTCTGCTTCCCTGTTGAACTGGGCCTTCCATCTTGGCCTGCCCTCTGACATGGTGCTCCTGGTTCTTGGGCATCTGACCTAGACTGAGTCACATCAATGATTCTCCTGGTTCCCCAGATTGTAGATGGCAGACTGTGGGACTGTGGGTTCTGTGGTCAGGAGAGCCAGGTCCCATCATAAACTTGCTCTTACATGTCCACATGTCTCTTCTGGAGAAGCGCAGGACCCTGGGTGAGCATGGCGCTCCTGAGTGCCTAGGCTGTGGTCGGAGGATTGCAGGGGGATAAGCAGTGACATTCCAGAGTTGCCTCCAGTGCTGCCCATCTGTGCTGGAGAGGCAGACAGAGGACCAGTGTCCCCTGACTCTGTGACGAGGTGGGGCAGGGCTGGCTGACAGGTGGAGGGGCGGTCACTGAGGGTCTCACGGAGGGCCTCCAAGAGATTTGTTAGAATGGAAGATACGCTTTCACATGGGACGTCACTGGTGTTCCTGGGGAGGTGAGAGAGCAGGAGAACTTACCTGCATCTCCGTTGTTCTTGTTTATGCTGTTTGGTGGTGGTAGTGGGACAATTTGCTGATGGTTGATGTGGAAGTGTCAGAAGGTTGTGGGGTTGGGGGATTTTCAGTAATCAATTGGAGCTGCTGAAATTGAACTGTTAGCCTAATTGTATGGAGAAATTATGCCTTAAGGAGAGTGAGCAGAGCTGGAAGAAGTGGGCTCTGGTGTAGCCCCAAGCGGTGCTTCCCATGTAGGTGTGGGACACGGGAAAGTGGCTTCCAGGCTGCGGGCAGACGGCCAGGCCCCTCTTCGCCTGTCTGAATGGTGCTGGCTGAACACAGGCCACCATCATGGGCTTCCTGAAGACCTGCCTTTCTTGAGGAAGAGATTTTATAAAACGGAATTATTTAATCATCTAGCTAACCATTCAGCTAGCCATTCATTGGCTGCATTTTTACAATTATGAATTTTAAAGTTGAAAGATTGAAACTTTAGAGTAGAGCTGCCCCCATGCAGCACCATGAACTCTAACACTTAGCATCTGCCCTGAAGGGTGGGCTTCTAACTGGCCAGGCTCCAGACTTCACCAGGACCACTGTCACAGGGCTCATCCACCTCAGCTCTGGGAAAATTAACCCCAGGTGAGGGCGTGTGAACCAAGAAGTGAGAGGCTGCTGCCAGGAAGGCACACGAAGGTGTGTGCAGCGGTGTGAGAGGTCTGGAAGCCAGCAGTCTGGTTTTATTGTTTGCACAATGGACAGTCTGTTGGTGAGTCCTAGTAAAGGTCGATCATGTGGGTAAATTGAGGGCAAGAGTAAAATTTTACGTAATAGCTTGAAAACATAATGTAGGAAGTTTCCTCCTGATCAGACAAGACCCCACACTCTTCGAGTCTGTGTCGGATGATTTACCAGAGGAGGGTCACCGGACAAAATATAAGACATCCAGCTCAATTCGAGTTTCAGACCAATGATATATTTTATTCCGAGTATGTGCCGTGCAGTATTGGAAACATGCTTATACTAAAAGTTTGTCATCCATCTGAACTTCGAATACTACTGGGCATCTTGCATTTTTATTTACTAAGTCTGGCCACCCTATACTGGTAAGAGCTATGAGCTTGCAGCAGCCACCCCCCAAGAGGGAATCCTGTGCTCACAGAAACTGCTTTTTAGTTTTGAGTAGGAACAACTGAATTAGCACTGTGTGTTAGGGGCTTTCTTCATCCGAGAAGTGGGGGAAACATTACCTAATGAAGCGCCTCTCGGCCTTGCTGCTTATTAGAATCACCTGGGGGCCAGGTAGGGGTCTGATGCTCCTGCACCTGAGACCAGTGACATCAGGAGCTGCCCTGGGTGATTCTGGGCAGGCAAGGTGGAGAGGTGGGGGCTCGGGCATAGAGTTCTGTGAGGCAAGGCTGCAGCACCCGGACACCACTCACCACGCAGGCAGGATGGAGCTGTCCGAGTGGTCAGGAGAGTGGGAGAGGAAGAAGGGGACCCCGGGTGAGGCAGCAGGCAAGCAGTGGCCATGCGGGAGTGGCCAGTGGATCCAGCTTCTGTGTCCAGTAAGAAGAATGAGGAAGGTGGCGAGGCCGTGGTGTGCCTCAGCGAGGGGGCTCTGCTTCACCTCATGGGGACCAGAGCTGAAGGGCAGTGTTCACGTGCTGAAGGAAGAGAAGCCGGTGCCAGTCACCCCCTGTACTTGTGCAGGGGTCACCTGTCTCATGGGATGATGCTGGCCACATAGTGGAAAGTAAAGTCCCCAGAGCTGGAACCTGCCTGCTCAGTGTTGGTCCTCTGCCTAGTGGCCCACTTGATAGAATGTGCCTGGAGCATAGTGGGCCCTGGATAAGGGTGTCGATGGGGAGAATAAACTTAAACAACAACAGCAGCAACAAAACACCAAAGGAAAACTCGACAATGGCGGAGGTGCAAGGAGAGCGTGGCCTATTGGGGCTGCTGGACGTCTTGTGCCCGTTCTTGGCCTCTATTTCTGTCTCTGGAATGGAGGGTAGAGGCTGTGTATGGCTCTGAAATCCACTAAGCACTGGACTCTTCTGAGCCCAAATAAGCTGGGGACCCTTCTTCTGATGCTGCAGGTCTCCGAGCGTCCTGTCTGTGAGGGACGGAAGTTGCGCCTGGCTGCAGGTGGTGGCAGCTCGTCCAGGCTGCTGAAAACCCAGCCCGTCCTTGGGCCAGGGGACAAAACCTCCCAGTGGTTGGAGCAGATTCCGGAGCTCTTCTGTGGGCTTGTGGGCATGTGGGGTGCGATGGGGACAGGATGCCTTCCCCGAGGGCAGAGCGAGCCTGTCCTCTCAGCTGGTGCAGCTCAGGAGGCCACTTAATCTGCTTGTTCCTGGTTTCCTTTGTTGTGGCCGGAGGGATTTGTGTTCAGTGAGCTCTGCGGGCCATTTCCGCTTTAAGCATCTATGATGGTGTCGTGCACTCCTGGGTTCCTTTTATCTTGATCTCCATGTGATTTTATTTCTCAGATTCCCAGGCCCCAGCAACACCTTTCCCTCCCGGCTACTTCCAGCCCGTGAGAGGATCTGCAGGCTGAGCCTTTTGCACAGAAAGAAGAGAAGGCGGGATAGTCACCCCCCCCCCCCGCCCCCCAGCTTCTTTAACAGATATTTTTAGCTTTTCTAAAAGCTTCTCACTCTGAGCCTTAAAAAGAAATAAGAATCTCTTCCAAAAATGCAAATGCCCTGGCAGGGAGCAGGAGGGGTGTTTTCAATCTTCCCTGAACACATTCCCATGGACGCTCCTGGGGTGAGCAGGGGTGGGCGTGGGTGCGAGTGAGGCTGTGGGAGCAGGAGCCACTCGGGGGCACCCGTGCCTGCGTTGTGGATGTGTTTTCCTCCACCAGGTGTTTGTGCAAACGGGTTCTGCACCTTTTGGGAGGCGCATGTGCTGCTGCACAGGTCTAGAACATTCTGAGTCCCACGGATCCCTGAGATGAGCTGAGAAATCTTCCTCCCCAGACAGCCCCTGGCCACTGCAGCCTTTGGAAGTCACAGGGCACTGTGGGAGCCACCCAGGGACGCACAGATGTGGCCCTGGTCCCAAGGGTGAAATGAAGTGGGAACAAACCGAAGGTCCAGTTGGCTTCGTTTTTGGAAGTCATTCCACGAGTGAATTGAACAAATCGAGCAAATCTCTCCATCACAGAACGTCCTCATCGGACGCCCGCCAGGCTGCCAGCCGTCCGTGGTCCCTCGGCCCTCGGGTTCCATGACGCTGGGCTACACCAGGAGGGAACAGCATGGGAGAAGGGGCAGTAAGCCACCTCCTTGTCTACTCCCCAGGGGCCAGGAAGGCAGGAGAGAAGGCGGTCTTTGCCTGCTGCGTCCCTCAGGGGTCACCTACTCTGCTCCATCTCGCCGGTATTCGAGTCACAGGTTCGATTCCCGAGGATGCAGCTCAGCGTCAGTTCTCAGCAACTGCTGAGTTGTTGAATCTAAAACTTTTCCTTTGTGTCTTTCAGAACTAACTCAAAGTTTGCTGATGCTCTCAAATAATGCTTTGGCCTAAGATCTCATTGAAAAACAGCCCAATTCAGTTCCACTTACATCAATTCAGAGAACATTGTGGATGCAGCCTTTTAAAGGGGACATCAATATCCTTGGGATTGAAAGCCTTTTGCAGAAAGTGCATATTGATCTGAAAATGCAGAGCCTGGCCCTCTGACCCATATGCAATCCTGCTTCTGACAGGTTGGTGCCAGAGTTGGAGGACCATCTGAATGGGCATCAGGTGGTGGGGAGGGAGGACAAGTGGCCACCGTGATACCTCAACTTCTCCTCCCGGGCCAAGCAGGTGGCAGAAGCATCACTTGCTAATGGCAGCGTTTCATGCTTCCTGTTTTGGGGGTTTATGTCCCGTCAGGGTGATAAGCTCATTAAAAGGGTTTTCCTACTTGAGATCCAGTAGTGTACTTCACACACGGCCTCTTAACGCTGTTCCAAAGGAGGAACCGCTCTGCCTGCTGCATGGAGAATATGGGTTTCAGGAAGTTGAGGAGCATCCCGCAGTCTGTCCTTTGATCCTCCTGAAGAAGTGCTTAGATGCTCTGCTCATGTCTAAAAAAACAACCCACAGACTCCAGCAATGCACACGTGAATGCTGAAGAGGAAAGCTGGTGTCCGTCTCTGGGAGAAGTGGCTGCTTGGGCACAGGGAGCTGGACCTGTAGACCTTGGTGCTTCAGAACAAATCTTTCTGCCCATTACCTTGCTGTAAGTGTGCAAGGTAGATTGTATTAACTTTAATTTACAGATAAGGGCTTGGTGAACACCCCAGAAATCTATGTGCAAGATTAGTAAGGCATGTCCTAGGAAAAAAGGCAACCCTCTGCTAAAGCCGGAGCGGAACTGGAGCCCCCAACAAACATGGCAGCCAGCCTCCACTGGCTGCTGGTGCTCACGGCCCACCAGAGGAGTCTCACTGCGTGAGGAGGAAGCATGGTCAACCTCTGTGAGTGTCATCCATGCTGAGAGGCCCCAGAGAATCCATTCCTGGATGTGAGAAGAAGCAGGGAAAGGAATCAAAGTCAGGGTTTAGAAAGCAATGCACAGAAGTCACAGGATGAGGTGGGGCACAGGACTTCAAAGTCACTGGATCAAGAGAGGGAGTCTTCCAAGAGAACAGTAGAATCTCTCTAAAAAAGAGTCAAACGGGACTTTTAGGTGCAGAAGGCGACCTCTGCCTCCCAGAGCTCCTGGGATGGCCCACAGCAGTCAGACACAACACAGCCGAGGCCCGAGGTCCCCAACGCAGTCATTAGGACATTTCCAGACTGCAGAAAATAGGAAAAGAGCACATCAGCTTGTAAGCCATATGCGGCCTGTCACAAGCCTTCCTGTGTGTGACTTTGGGACCCCAGGAGAATAGGAAGGGAGATTGAACAGGGGCACACGCCATGCTTACGATGTGATGCAGAAGTTCTGGACTATGCTGCCTTCCTTCAAACAGGGCTGCCTTTGCTCTAAGTGTGCTTTAAAGTAATGCCAATGGAATTTGGTGCCAGGCAAAGTTGGAGGGTAAGAGGAAAAGAGATGAGTCAAAAGCGAATCGAAGTTCTTGGGCCAGAGCAATTGGAAGACAACTTTCCACTGACTGAAGAAGGGAAATCAAACCGAGCAGGTCGAGGGGGGACCAGCAGGCCTTTGGTTTGGGTAGAATATGCCTGAGATTTCTTTTGTCAAGCAGGTGGGTGGAGAGACACCTCTGAGCCCGTGGAGAGGGCCAGTGTGGACACACACAAGTATAGAACCTGTTGCACTCGGGACAAAGCCAGTGTAGGGCGAAGGGAGAAGGTTCCCAAGGAGGGAGCCCCAGGGTGCTCCTACACTATGAGATTGGAGAAAATACTAGAAACCAGCAAAAGAGACTGGAAAAGAGCAGTTGGAGATGGCGAGGAGGCTGCAAGCCTGTGAGCCCTGGGGGCAGGTGAGCCAGGTGTGTCCAGGAGTGGGTGTGGCCAGCAGGTACACGCTGCCTGAGGTCTCCTTACCTGAGGTCCTCGGTGAGCCTGGTGGGGCAGCTGCAGGTGTGTGATGGTGGGAGTCTGAGGGCAGTGGACTTAGGAGTGGACGGGCTGAAGCCCTCGCCCAGAGCTCTGGAGAAGATTTGCTGGAAAGGAGAGCAGAGGATGGACCAGCGACCTGGGGGAAGCAGTGTCAAGGGCAGGCTCTTTTCAAGAGGAGAGCAGCCTGTGGATGTGCTGATGAGACGCCCTGGTGCAGAGGAGCTCCATTGTGTGGGGTGAGTGGGTCCGTGGCCAGGCGGGTCTCACCACGTTCTGTCTTCTTTTCCTCTCTCTTCTCTCTGTTGGCGGATCCTGTGGCTCACCTCTGCTTACAGTTCCAGACTCAGTGGCACCCGCTAGCGCCTCCCAGTCTCTTGTGGTGAGTACCAGAGAGCCAAGGAGGAGCTTTCCCGATGTGGCCCAGGGGTTCCTCCCTCCCCAAGACATCCACAGGCCTGAGCGCCAGGCTTAGGGTGGTGAGCCCATCTGGAAGAGCTGACCTGGAGGCACATCTCAAAAGCACGTGTCAGGCGTCTGTGGGGCAGGTGGAGCGGGACGGTGACCCCACACGCGAGCTCATCCAACCCTCTCACATGCTACAGGCACGGAAGCTGGGCCCAGAAAGGTGTGGTCACCTGCTCCAAGTCATGAAATCAGTGCCAGACTCAGAATTTGAATCTCGCTCAACCTGGAGCCAAGTCCAAGCTGATTTCAGTAGGGACACTATGTAGGCTGCAGTGTCCCTGTGGCACTTTGATCAAGGAGGCGCTGCTTGGCTTAGCACTGGAAATGTAATACATTCCCCTGTCCCTGTTCCCACGGGGCACGGTGGCCATCAGGTTGATGGGTCTGGACACTGTGGCACATTCGAGAGTAGTTCAGCATGTCACCACTGAGGGCGGCATTTTTGGTCCCAGCTGAAGATTCAAAGTGCACGGAGCCCGCAGGCACTGAGGCAGCTCTGGTCAGGGCCTTGACCTCTGCCTGGCAGTGTGATTAGGGTCTGGGTGGGTCAGGGGGTGCTGGAGGGCAGCAGTAAGGCAGGCTGACCAGGAAGGATGGTGAGAACTTGGCTGTCGCTCTGCAAAGGTCTTGGCATGTGTTCAGCGAGGGCTGCGTCCTGGCTGTCTGGAGGGCACCTGGAGGACTGGCAAAGGGGTTCTTGAAGCCTGGACTGCCCTGCTCTCTGCCTGCCTCTCCACCAGCTGCTCTGTGTCCTTTCCCCTGTGTGTCCCTCTGAGCCTCTCTGTCTTGGTGTGGATCCTGGCTCTCCCCCTTCCGAGGACAGCAGTCCTATGGTACTGGGACCTGCCCTGAGAACCTTGTTTTAAATGCACCCCTCTGTAGAGGAGAGAGAGGCCCCACCTCTAGGGACAGTCTGGTTCTGAGGTACTGGAGCTGAGGACTCTGCCATGTCTCTTTTGGGTGATAGATTCAGACCATAATGCCTGGCCATTGCTTCGTGCTCTGTGTCAAGCTGTTCGGTGGGTCTGAGGAAGTGGAGCCAGTGACTCGCTCGCCGTCCAGAGCTGGCCGGGCCATGCTTGGGAATGGCCGAAGCAGGAGCATTGTTATAACTGCTCTCTGAGAAGCCCCTCCAACATTTTCCCAGTGAGATCAGTCCTTCCTTGCTCTGTCCTTCTGTAGCAAGCTTCACGAACTTTTCTCCAGCTCATATTTATTCTGTCTTGAGTGATGGTCGCCACGGCAGATTCCTGTACAAACCGAAAGCCTAGCAGGGAAAGAATGTCTCCATTGACACTTCTGTTCACTTCCTTTCTCGCAGCTCCCTACCTTTCCACCTACGGGCCCCAAACACTTTCTTTTCTAGAATCTTCTTTTACAGGGTAGATGAACAATCAGAATATCTGGAATTAAACTGAATTTTTCTTTTTACAAAATATAAAATCCTTAATAAAGTTAATGGCAACTCACAGATCAATTATCTTCATGCAAATAATTGAAATCTGCCCATAACTGAAATTGACACTGCCTTCTATTCCAGGGAATGTGCAAGCACACAGTCCTGCCTTGTCCTCCCCTGTCTTTCCCGCAGTTGTCAGAGGAGAACTGAGAGCCCTCGCTGCTCCATGTGCAGGCTCACAGTCTCACTAATGAACCAGGACTTGGCTGACATCTGGGTGGAGGGAGATTTTACCCACAGAAATTTGCCTGTTCCCTCCGGCTGGGTCAGGCCTCTCGGTCTTGGCCCTGGGTGTGGATGTTCCAGGGACTGTGTCCCGGCCTCTGATGACCAAACCCTCTTTCTGGAAGTGACAGGATTTGGGGGTGATGCAGAGCACCTGCCTTTCTCCATCAGCTTTGGAGGAACCTCTGTTTTCCTGAGAGTCACAGAGAGCTCTAACTGAAGCGGCCAGAGCTGTTGCTTGTCTGCTGATGCAGCTACAAGACAGCAACCAAGCTGAGGCCAAGGGCCTGTGCTCATAGGGTGGTTGGCTCTTAGGCCCTTATGATAGAGCTCTAGTTGTTGCTTTAGAGTTGGCTCTTGTAGTAGTCAGCTTTTTGTCATTGGGACCAAAATACCTGATATAACTTGGAGGAGGAAAAGCTTATTTTGGGCTCATGGTTTTAGAAGTTTCAGTCCATGGTTGGCTGCTCCAAGGCAGAACATCATGGCAGAAAGGAGTGGCAGAGGACAGCTGCTCAGCTCACGGCAGCCAGGAAGTGGGGAGGGAGAGAGAGAGAGAAGCCAGGGACAAGATATTGCCCCGTAGGCCGCACTCGTAGTGGCTTACTTCCTCCATCGATGCCCCACCTGCCTACACTTTCCACCTTCTCCCCATAGTCCGTTCAATTGATTGATCCATCAGGTGGATCAATCCACTGCCGAGGTCAGAGCCCTCATGATTCAATCATTTCCCAACATCCCCATGTCTGGGACCTGCTGGACTAGAGACTGAGTCTTCAACACAGGACCTTCTGGGGGACTTTCCAGATTAAGTCCCCCAGAACTGGAAAGTGGGGGGACAGAAACTGGGGGACAGTTACGACTTTGTAGTTTACAACTGTTTCACTTTACATCCATTCAGTCCATTCTGGCAGTTGTCTGTTGCTACATATATGACCAAATGTCAAGCAAAACATAAAAAATAATAAAAAATAAAAATCCAGTTTCTATTTTCCAGTTTTAGGTCATAGATTAGATGGATTCTGCATACAATACTCTAAAATCCTGTTACCCCCAAAGTTGTGCTGTTCATTGTAAGAATAGGAACAAGTCAGATGACCAAGTTTTTGGACAGTGCCACTGAAGCACAGGAACTGCCTAGGTCCTTTTGACTCTCTGGAGACACAGCCTGTCCAGGAGCTGACGAGGAAGGTGCGTCTCACCTGTGTGAGCCCAGGTTTTCCACTGCACAGTGTGGGGAAGCCACTTAGTCACTTGCTTCTGTCTCAGTAAAATGGGCAGGAATGGCGTGGTTGTCCTTCTCAAACGTGGCTCAAGTATTTTTTAAACCATGAGTGTTATACCCCCAAAAAGATTCTCCAGTGCCATCAGGAGAGAGAGAGAGTCAGCCCCACCCCAATCCCTTCCAGGTCCCTATAGCCCCACCCTAATCTTTTCCTGCTCTCTATAGCCACGCCCCAATCCCTTCCTGCTCCCTATAAATGCTGGCAGCACTGGAACTAACGTGCAATTTCCTGGCACCCCACTTTTAGGTGTAAGGGAAGTCGTCACTGGCCAGCTAAGATAAAGGCTTCTTTTGGCTTTACGTGATCGGCTTGGATGATTTTATTTTCTTTGGGTACAACACGAGTAAACTTTGAGACAACCAAATAAGAGTCTAGCAGTGTGCCTGATTGGTGGCGACCTTCATTTATGCCAGATCTTCACAATGATCTCATTTAATCCTCACAATGAGTTCAGGGTATTTTTTTCTATTCATATGCATGAGGGAATTGAGGACAGAGAGGTGAAAGTCATGCCCAAGGTCATGCAGTTCGTGAGTGGCAGACTTGGGCTCAGAGGCCAGGAAAGGCTGATCTTCCCTCTTGCTTTCCCTAGTGCCCATGGGCCTTTGACAGATTTTGCTCAGCTCTGCCTATTGAAGAGGGTAGGAGTTTGCACACCCCGTGTAGACTTTGGAGAAGGATTATGTCTAGTGTAGACACAGATGGCCAGATCCCAGCATAGCAGGACACAGCATTGACCCTGATGTACTACAGCCTTTGAAGGAGTTGCTTTCCATCACAACATGCTGGAAATAGTCCATTTCTCCCAACCAGTAACCTTTTATTAGTTTGAGGGAGCAGCTTACATAGCAGTGATTCAGTATTGAAAAGCAGAATTATTTGTTTTTGAGAAGCTCAACACCCACCTGCGTGTTCCCTTCCGCTGAGCCCCCTCCCTCCGACTTCAAGACAGCGAGTTGCAGGGGATAAAACATAAGGCCCTTGTTAATTGCAAATTAATTGTGCCAGGAATGTATGCAGATGGCACCTGAAGTCAGTTGCTGACAGCATCATATTCTGGTTACATTTTTCTTTCCTACAATTCAGCTGTGCACCAAGCCAAGCAGAGTGGTCTCAGGTTCTTGTTTAGTTCTGTGTTTCTGTAGAGGAAATGATGTTCTTGGCCTATGTCAGTTCTTATGGAAGAAACTTGGTGGGTTTTGCTTTCCTTTACGTGTTAACTGTAAATAACTTCAGGCTCTGGGGGTCTACAGGACTCAGACATCTGCAGGCACTTGATGACTCTTGCTTAGCTAGTAGTATTTTGTTGCCCTAGTTTGCTTATTCTCAGGAGGTCAGTTGGGAACCAATGTTGTCATAGGTCTGTAGGGAACATTTGTGCTCTGGTTGGCACTTCGATTATATTCATCCAATGATTTGTTTTTCTGTGTTTTGAAGGTTTCACGCCAACTGCCAAAGTTAATTAATGAATTAAAAGTAAAATCCAAAATTTATAGTAGAGAACCATCACTGGACCAGACTGGTTGACCCGGAGAGAAAGAATCCATGCTCCTGACCCCCAGTGTGGGTGGGAGAGTGTCTTGAAACTCTGAGGTACAACAGACTAACAGCTTTGTGGAAAATAACAATGATCCAGGATTTCTTCTCTCTTTTTTTAAAATATTTTTTTTAGATGTTGATGGACCTTTATTTTATTCATTTATTTATATGTGGTGCTGAAAATTGAACCCTGCGCCTCACACATGCTAGGCGAGCACTCTACCACTGAGCCACAAACTTAGTCCCTCTCTATTTTTAAATGAATCATCCCTTATGCTTTATTTGAGATTAGTGTTTTATTTTATTTTTGTTTGTTTTAACTAGTTATATGTGATAATAGAATGCATTTGTGCATTTTGATAAATCATGTATAAATGGAGTGCATTTTGTTTTCTGATTGTACATATTGTAGGATCAGAGCAGTCATGCAGTCATACATGTACATGAGGTAATGATGTCTGTTCACTTTATCCTTCCTACCCCCATACCCCTTCCCCTTCCCTTACTTCCCTCTACCTAATATAAAGTAACTCTATTCTTCCCTAGCACTGACCCAATTATGAAGTAACATCTGCATATTAGAGAAAACATTTGGTTTTTGTTTTTTTGGGTTTGGCTTATTTCACTTATCATGATATTCTCCAACTCTATCCATTTGCCAGCAAATGCCAGAATTTTATTCATTTTTAAAGTTGAGTATTATTCCATCATACATATATCTATCTATATATTTATCAATCATATTTTCTTTATCCATTCACCCATTGAAGGACACCTAGGTTGGTTCCATAGTTTAGCCATTGTGAGTTGAGCTGCTATAAACATTGATGTGGCTGTATCTCTGTAGTATGCTGATTTTAAGTCCTTTGGGTATAAACTGAGGAGTGGGATAACTGAGTCACATGGTGGTTCCATTCCAAGTTTTCTGAGGAATCTCCACGCTGCTTTCCATCATGGTTGCACCAATTTGCATTCCTACCAGAAATGTGTGAGTGTACCTTTTCCCCACACCCTCACCAACATTTATTGCTACTTGTATTCTTAATAATTGTCATTGTGATTGGAGTGAGATAAAATCTTAGAGTAGTTTTGATTTGCATTTCTCTAATTGCTAGAGATGCTGAACATTTTTTTCATATATTTGTTGATGATTCAGAATTGTGACCCAACTAATGGGCTTCTCCTTGTAGGACAAGTGACAGAGGAATTTGGGATTCTATGTGTTTTAGTCAGCTTTTTTGTCTCTGTGACCAAAAAGCCAGACAAGAACAATGTAGAGGAGGAAAAGTTTATTTGGGGCTCACAGTTTCAGAGTTCTCAGTCCATCGATGGTCAGCTCCATTGCTCTGAGCCTGAGGTGAGGCAGCACATCATGGTGGAAGGGTATGGTGGAGGAAAGCAGCTCAGGACGTGGTGACAAGGAAGCAAAGAGAGAATTCCATTCACCAGGGACAAAACATGAGTCACAAAGGCATACCCCAGTGACGCACCTCCTCCAGTCACTCCCACCCTCCTGCAGTTACCACCCAGTTAATCCACATCAGTGGATCAACCCACTTGTTAGGTTAAGGCTCTTATGACCCAATTGCTTCACCTCTGAGAATTCCTGCATTGTCCCCACATGAGCTTTAGGGGGACAACTTGTATCTGAACCATAACATCATGACAAACCTCAAAATTCATTTAGAGCTTAAATGTATATTTTGCATATTTTGGTAAAGAAAACAATGCCATTTGATCCCATTTTACTGAAAAAGAAAAAAAAGTGAGTGCCCACAGGGCTTCCCCACGCTGCCCAGGGTGCACAGGCCTGGACTTTGCCCACGAAGAGGCTGTGGTCACAATGGGAGACATGTTTCTTGGCTGTGATCAGTGCTTCTAGAGAGGAGTGTCATCAGGCCGGGCTCCATCTGCTGGTCTTTGGTCTGGAGGGGGCAGTTGAGATACAGACCTCTGAGGGTTCTCCTTGTGATTCTTCAACTTTGCAATGATGCAAAGGCATTCCATGGAAACTGCACTTCAGGTTTTGAATTTTAACATTTTTTTCCCTGGCCAGTGATGCTGTGTGATGCTCCTGTGCTGCTGGGCAGCCTCGAGCCCCAGTTTCTGTGGGGAACACAACACTCCAGTGCGCTGTGCTGCTGAGCTAGGAGGCCAGTAGGTCGGGGCATCTGGACCTCAGGTGGGTTTGCTGGGACATGACGGCTCATAGGGGCCCCTTCTTACTCTAGGCAGCTGTCCACCGGACTCCCTCAGTGCAGTCACCAGCATGCTGGCCTGGGGATGGGATGCATGCACTGGGAGCACCAGGGGTCCAGGCTGCCCATGGCCCCAGGGCTGTGAGCATACAGGGGCTGCACCCCAGGGGGAGTGAGGTCTTGGCAACTGAAGCCAGCAGCATCATGTGGGAAAGCTGTAACACTGGGGGGAAACAGCCCACCTTGTTAAAAATGGAACCAGCAATGATCACCCTTGGGCACTGACACTGTCAGGAGCACAAGCTTCAATTCCAGGCCCTCCTCCAACTGGGTCCCCCAAGTACCTTCCACATCACCCCCAAGTCCCCTTTTACTGTGTCCTTGTTTTGCTGAGTGGGTGCAGCCCACCCAAGCCCTCTACCCTCTGAAGACCGTGTCTTCCCACATCCCCAGCATTGTTAGTAATGGTGGAATCTAAACTGGGGCCAGGCCCACAGGGAGGCACTTGTGGGTGGAGAACCTTCTGGGCCACTTTTCTTCCCACCATCTGAGCTGTGCTTTTGACTCTGGGAAGTCTTCTGCAGACGGCACACAGAGGAAACTGTCGACATCCAGGTTAGACCTCAAATATCCAATGCCAGTCATCAAGCCTTCCTGAAAGATGTCAGTTCCCTAGATCACGCCCTTCCTGCTGTGGGGCACCAAATGAGCCCATCTGATGGCTGAATTCTATTAGAGAATTCAGCTTACGACATGACCAAACCGTGGTGATATTTTTGTGTTTCTGATAGTCCATCTGCACCCAAGCAGGAGATCCTGAGCAGGCCAAGTTGCAGCCAGCAGCCTTGGAAGCTGTAACTGGTGAGGTCCAGGCCCCTGGCAGGAGGGGCCTCAGGTCCCTGGGCTGGGCCAGTGCGGGTCATGCTGAGCTGCAACTCTGTTTCCACCTTGGTTCTCATTACCCCACTTCTCCATCCAGCCACCCAGGACTCTAGGCTGTCAAAGGAAGGAGGTGCAGGCCTTTGATACACACATAAGCTGGAGTCATCTTGGAGTTCCACAGGGAAATGCCTAGGATCTGTGCGCAGTCCCTGTGGTTCTTCATCAAACGTGCCTGGCAAACGGTGGGACCTTGGTACTCCTTTAGCCATTGGAAGAGAAAATTCAGAATCAGAGTGGCGGGGTTGGGCAGGAATGGTCAGGTAAACTTCTCTGGCAGAGATGGAGTCTGCGGGTGCAACTTGCTGGCTGGGATGGGGCTGACGAGGCTCTGACTTTCCCTCCCAGCCTCATGTGATTCCCAGGCAGCAGGGAGCTGTGGCAAGTCCCTGTGGCCTGTGAAGTCATTTTATTCCAGAGGACATCCCTGGGGGTGTGCTTCATGGACTAGAGTCCAGAGATGCCAGGTGGCCTCCGCTGTGGAGAGGGCACCTCCTGCCCAGTGGTGCTCCCAAACAGGGCTCTTGACAGCCATTTGCAATCACAGAGCATCGCTCCTGTTTTCACCTTGGAGACGTGACAGCCCATTTGGCTCAAGAATGCGCTCCTCCCTCTCCTTTGACTGTCTTTAAACTGATTGGGTTTGTTCTTTTCACTTCTGGGAAGAGACACGTGGCCCACCAGCTCCAGGGGTCGCTCTCCCTTCTCCAGAGGCTCCTGGACAAGTTCACAGACCAGCTTCTCCTAGTTCACAGAAGGCCTTTGTGGGAGGAAGGCTGGCTAGGAAGCCCTGCTGATCATTCCTGCCCCCAGGTTTGGGGTGAAGGTCTGGAGATCATTGACTGAGGGTGCCTTTGGCCTTTTCAGAACAGCTTTGCATATGACAAAGGATCCTTCCCTCTGAAGGAGTTTCCTGCTTGACTCGTGAACGTTCTTTGAAACGACTAGGAGTGTCCTTTCAAGGGGAACTAGAAGTGGCTTGTGACAAACCTTGGAGAGTGAGGTTTTTCCAGGTGCCTTTGTAAGAATGACCTTGGTGAGAGTTCCTGGGGAATGGGCAGAGTGCAGAGGAGGAGGGAGAGGAGCAGGAAGAAGGATTTGCTGAGGGTTTGGCTCAGGGCAGGGACTCCAGTGAGGGCATCCGATTTCAAAGCAACTTTCTCCTGGCTCCAGGAGAGCCCTCAGCTGGTGTCGTGGATCTGAACCTGTAACAATCTGTCTGTGGCCCTGCAGTTACAGGACTAGACGTTTGCAGTGTGCTTTCCAGTATACGGGCTTATTTTCATTGGTATTGCATTTGGATCCTTTCATCAGCCCTCGGTGCTGGTATTATTTGTATCATCTTTAATATCCTTTTAAGATTATTCAAATGGAGGTGCAGGAAGGAAGCACAGTTTATAATTTGCTCACGAGGCAGGACCTACCCACCCTGGTTCTGATTCTTCATGTCTGAATTGCCCACCATGTGGCCTGGTTCCTCCAGGGCTTATTAAGATCCCCCGTAGAGAAGAGAGGTAACCACTATCCCGGGCCCCAATGCCAAGGCCACGAGAGTGCAGACCTTGGAGCCGTGAACTTGCTGACACGCATTGTCCTGCTGCTCAGCAGCCTCTGAGTGTCTACACCTCGCAACTGCCTGGACAGCGGATCCTTTTCCTGTTCCTATTTAGATTTGAAAGTGGAGGATTAAGAAATGAAAACATCTGGACTCAGGTCAGACAATTAGCAAGAGGCGGCTGGGTGGTTTTCCCAGGCAATCTGGCCCCGTCGCAGGGCTGTCTGCTGGGTTTTGTAGCTGCAGCGCTGCTGGTAGGGCAGGTCTGGTTGGGAGAGTGTGCCCTGCAGTAAGAGGGGAACTGCGTGGAGAGGCATCCTCCCCCTTCCTCCTTCCTGCTCCTGGCACTGGAGTTTCTGGGGTGAGATGTGGGGTTAGACTGAAGGGATGAGAAGCTGCTGTGTCCCAGGTCAGGACAGCCTGGCAGACTGAGGGCCCCACTGGTTTTGGCCTTCCTTGTACCTGGCTTGTGGGAAATATGCTAGCATGGGGGTCTTTTCTCAGAGAGCACAGGAGGGCTGGGTTGGCAGACCTGGGAAGCACCTGCACCCCGGGCTATACCCCCTGAGTGGGCAGCATGAGGAGCTGAGGGGTCAGTGCAGCTCATGAGCCATCTTCCAGCACTCCTGAATGGCATCTCCCCACACCCATGCTCTAGCTATCAAGGCCAGTCCTGAACATAATACAAGGGCACTCTAGAAAGTGCTAGAAATCCACCCACCATTCTTCTGGTATAGAATAGTTATACCATTATGGCTGTAATTCAGGTCCTGGTGAGGCAGCCCCTTGTGCTGGTCAGGCTACCTTTCCCCCTCTATAACGGCAAACAACCCCATGATCTGTACTGGCTGCTGTGAGCCTGGCCAGGTGCTAGAGCCCAGCGATAGGTTAGGCTCAGTTGCAAGCACCGTGCTGCCTTTCCACCCTCAAATTCAACTTGAAAGTGGTTTTTCTGACTCTGGGGAGGAAAAAGTCCTATTGGGAAAAAAATCATCTCGCCGGCCAATTAGCAGATAAGGGTCCTCCCTGCCCCTGCTGAGCCAGGCAGAGGTAAAAATCCAATCTCTGTAGCACAGTGAAGTCTTTCTCCCAAACCAGAGAAATGATACGGCTCAGAATATGGGAATGGTGTTCCCTTTCCAATGTGTTTTTCAAGTTTGAGATCTCAAACTCAAATTGAAATTGGCATTTATTTGTAAATCACAACCCTCTCCTCCTTTAGAGATAGATACCATGTTTATTTAAATTTTTATGAGAATTTATGAAGGTGCCCCAGGAATGAGAATTATGCTGTGATAGCAGAGTGAACTAGGAGGCTGTTTCTAAAGAGCATTTTCAGCGTATTAATTGTGACTTAGATAACAGTCCTATCTCTTCAGGGCTTCGTTCTGGGTTTAACATCAGAGCTGGCAAATTAATACAGTCATTATACAGCCGGAAGCTGTTATCACTCACCAGTTCATTATTGTTCAAATCGAAATCCATACTTCTACAGATCTCCCCTGGGTTATGAACTAGATAGGGAAGCTTTCTCATCCTGCAGAAGATCTCTCTTGCTTCTCTTTCCTCTGCTCAAAAGAAGCCCGTTACGATTAGTTAATTTTCACTTTAATAGGTTCTGTGCTGAAGAGCTGTGGGGCTGCCTCTGATGCTCCACCCTGACCCTCTTCTTCAGATTTGCCACCTGCCCAGGAGGTGGAGGAGGAACCCTGCCTGTCTGTCCTTCTCAAATCTCAAGTCATGTGAATGACGCAGCTTCGCCTTGAATCAGAATATTGAGCTAAGTCTTAGTTTTCTGATCCTGGCTACTCAGGAGGGGACAAGGTCTTGCAAATGTAAACTCTGCTGAAGGAGCTGCCTGAGGGGGCAGGGCTGCTGGCTGCTTCTTTCCCTTTGTGGTGGTACTGGGCATTGAACCCACGGCCTCCCACATGCTAGGCACATGCCCTGCCTCTGAGCTACGTTCCCAGCCCTGTGACTTCTCAGTGATCTGTGACGAAAGGGACATTAAGGAAGCTGGGAAAGATACCAAAGCCCCGTTTCGTACAGATCAGCACGCTTTGAACCAAGTACAGCTTCCATGTAACATTTTGCCCTTCTCTTATCATTTAGCTTTTAATGAATTTGACCAAACAGTATTTTACCTGAATAAATAATGTGGCACACTGGAATCTCAAATGGCTTTTTCTTTAGAACGCTGAGGAGGGATGGTGGAGAACTCTTGATTCCCACGTGGGTTACTGTCTACACGAATAGCTGAGCAGCATCCTCCATTGAGAAGATTCCAGTGTGCCACACAAGATATTCAGGTAGAACTTTACCTGACTCCGTAGGAGGTTTAGGGAAGGCAAGCGTGGGAGGCTGTGGAGTAGAATCACCAGCAGAACCTGCTGCAGACGGAGCAGTGTTCCCTAGAATTTTTCAGCAGCCAGAGAAGCGCAGTCTTTCCTGTGCTCTCCGCATGCCATCGTTCCACTCCTACTCCCCAGGGAGCGGCTCCCGGGAAGGCGCAGCCCACTGTATGCCAAAGCCGGCCTGGGTGTGTTTGGGGACAGAATCTCAGCCCCTCTCTGAGGCTGTGAGTGTGCTCTTGGCTGCAAACACACGACGCTCAGACGTTCCGGTGCTCAGGACTCCCCGTTCCAGGACACCACCTACGTACGTCCCAGCATGTGACTTCACCGCACGCTTTATTTTCTTCTGATTGAATTGATCATCTGTGTGCTCCAGCACTGGGCCCCTCAGCCCCTCGGCGTGCAGCCCCGCAGGTTTCCTGCTCAGAGAGCCCATGCTCTCCCCCGTGGCTTCCCCGGTAAAGCCTTTCGTTTGGAGCACTGCTCATTCTATCAGGTTCTTTTCTAGAAAGACAATGGTGCGAGACCCTCTCTGAAATTCTACTCCATGTCACAATGTGCTGTGGTGGACTATGAGAATGTCATCGTGGGGACACGGTAAGAGGACTTTCATGAGTCTGGTTGGAATCATTTTAAAATTTTTCCAATGGTGAAGCATTCTTGTAAGAATGAAGGCAGGTTCAATTCAGCAGCCCAAGCTGGGGCCAGTGTGCCGCGGCTCCGTGGGCTAGTTCTCTGCAGATGGATGTGTTTATAACTTCTCTGGGCTTACTGTCCAAAGTACAAGGGATGAGCCGGGCGCGGTGGCGCGCGCCTGTAATCCCAGCACTTGGGAGGCTGAGTCAGGAGGATCGCGAGTTCAAAGCCAGCCTCAGCAACTTAGCGAGGCCCTAAGCAACTCAGTGAGATCCTGTCTCTAAATAAAATACAAAATAGGGCTGGGGATGTGGCTCAGTGGCCGAGTGTCCCTGAGTTCAACCCCTGGTTCCAAAAAAAAAAAATGAAGTCTACTTAAAGTACAAGGGATGAGATTTTAGCTGGTTTTCCCAACACTGTGTTCTCTTCCTCCGTTGTCAGTCTAGAGGGGCCCAGGGTGCATGGGGATCATGATTTTGTGCAGCTCACACTGACCCTGGCTTCTCCGTCTCACCTGGACCCTGGCTTCTCCGTCTCACCTGGCTCTGGACGTGCTGGGACAGCCAGTGCATCACTCGTGCTGTGGAGAAGCGTCCCCGCCAGAGCTCTGCTCTGCTGGGCACTGTGCTTTTATTTGCATGTGGAAAGAGAATCTACCAGAAGGAAGGCCCAGTAGGATGCATGTGGCATTGGTGAAAGGTCGATGGGGCTAAATTCATTTTAACATCAATGTTTTCTCTGTGGACTGGCCTGGAATGTGCGTGACTGGGTCCCTGATTTTCTCACACCGTCTGTTCTTATTGGTCGAGGTGGAAACCAGGGCGCCGTGCGATCAGAGAGCAGTGTTGGTGTCGTGGCGTCTGCCGTGTGCAGAATCTGCGGGGGCAGACAGGCTCCCTTCTTCAGCAGAATCAACTCAGACCAAGGGGTTTTGTTTTCTATTTCCCCCTCTTGTTGAGAAAAGAAAAGGCGGTGGGCAAAACAGATAGTTTTATGCAAACGTTTCCACTCGAGGTTCACTAGCCTCTGGGACATGACGGCTCCAGCCATGGCAGGGCATTGGTAGAGGACAAAGACCTCGCAGGGCTGTCCTGACAATAATCGATAGGTGTCATCAATACCTGCACATAAAGCAAAAAACATGCCGACTGCTGTGCTCTTCCTCTTCCTGCTCCTCCTCTGCGGGCATCAATCATGGCTCAACTACTCAGGGGCTACAGTACTTTTCCCAGAAGCTGGAGAAATCCATGACTCTGGGCATCTTGAGCCAGCGGGCCACACTCCTTTCTGGTCCCTTCATTAGGGAGACCTTGAACTCCATCAGCTCCAGCTCTTCACCCTCAGGTGGAGCTGAGAGTGGTTGCGCCTCTGGAGTGTTTGGTGATGGAGCACAGAGATGCTCTGAGAGCAGGGCCAGGGTTGGGGGAAGTGCTGCCCAGACCTTCTGTTCCCGATGCAGCCCCTCTGCCATCCCCATAGCGCAGGACCCCCTTATTTCTGTTCATGGAGCTTCCTCTTTGCACCAAGCAGGTCGGCTCATGCTAGTTTCTGGCCTGCATCTACCTATGTCTTGACATTTGCCTGAGATTTTGTAGCGTGGAACGAAGCTGAGAAGGATGAACACACGCCCATCTCCATTAGTAGCTGAGTTTCCTACAACGGCCTCACTCCTCCCCCCGAAGTGTAGAGGGACAGCTGGCTTCTTTGGGCTTACCGTAAGAACTAACTACCCTCCAAAATATTCCAAAATTAACTCACTGTAATATTTCCTTTTCCTATAAAAAGTCCCAAGAGGTAGGAATTGGGGCCTACTGGACAAAAGCAGAGTCCTTGACTCTGCTTTGTGTGGAATGGATTCCTGTTGGGCAGCTACTCAGCAGAGAGCTGAGTGTGAGCGATGCCTCCTGGCGTGTCACTGCCCCAAAGAGGGGGCTGAGCACGAGGACTGCTGGAGTCCTAGGAGCCTTCTCCCAGCCCTCTCTTAAGGAAAGGAACCTGGCACAGGCGCCAAGGAGGCGCTCACTGATGTTTGTTGAGCAGGCATCTTGTGATGGAGTCAGGGACTGTTCCCAGGATCCATTTTAGAAGCTGTATCATGATGCTCAGAACAAACTAGAACCCCAGTCACAATGAGCCCAGTTCCTCCTGCTTCACCATCCCCATCTCCTTTGTTTTAAAAATAGACGCTATTGAAGCTTTGGAATCCCTGACCAAGGGGACGAAGGGCTGTGTCTGTTCCAGCCTCTGGGCCCTTGTGTATCTGCTGACTCTGGTGGCCGTCCTTCCCTCCTTCCCCGGAGGAGGATGCCTGCTGCCTGCAGACCCCATGGGAGTGTTGGGAGGGTCCCAGGAGTGAATACAACTCTCTCGGGTTATAATACGATGCTGCCAACTACTTTGAGGCACGGGGATGAAAGAAGCTATGTGAAAGAGCATTGTTATTACATTTTGTTAAAAATATGGATCAAAGGCTGGCTATACAGTAAGTGCGAAATGTTAATTATTGTTATAATATCATAACAAAGCAGATGCGGGGTGCTCGATCCCATGAGAAAACCTATTATAATAAGCCAGTGTGAAGTGTACACATACAAAGATATTTGGCAAGCAAGCAGATTTGGTTTTGAAATCTCAATGAACAATTAAATAGAATAAAAAATAACTTTTAATGCTATGAAAAATATAAGTGTCTTGACAACTCTTTTACAGCAAAATAAGAAGCTGCCTTTTCCCCATAGAAAGAGGCAGTGTTATTGCTCCCTCCTGGACCTCCCCCGGCAGAAAACAGATTTGTGGCATCCTTGGATACAGAAGGAAAAAAGCAGTATTTTTCCTTACAATGACCTCTAAAATAGCTCTTTATGACAGAGGCAGATTTGGGAGTGGAGAAGTCTCTAAATCTGTAATGAGCTGTGAGTAAATCTGGTTTTCCTGAACTCGGATGAGTTCTTTTTATAAGCCTGTTTTTCTATCCTTCTTCTAATGTATGCTCTGGTTGAAGATGTAGAGAGTGGACTTCTGCCCACACCCAAAATATCAGCTCTTCATATCTAAAGAGCACAGTCCACCACGGACAGAGCTGGGGGAGGAGAAGAGGGAGGGGAGGCCCCGGCACAGAGAGGATGGATTTAGAAAGAGCACCCAGCAAAAACGAAGCAAACCAAGAAAGCAAGTTCAAGAGCAAGGAGTCTGTGTGCCATCATGCCTTCATGGATGGAGAGTGACCTCACCTAGCATGATGACCCTTTTCCAAGAAGATGGTGACCACTGAGTGACCAACTTCTGAGGAAGGGAAAGTGGGTGTTTGCACTGAGATATGTCTTCCTCCGGGGAGAACAGGAGCCAGGAGGAGGACTGCACACCTCAGAGCGGATTTGCAGTAGACAGGCTCACGGTGGATTGTGATCATAATCACCTCGGCTCTGTCTCCAGGGCCATGTGCCCAAGGAGCACCCAGCCACTGCCTGCTGCCAATCCCTTCCATGCTAACTTATGCTTTTCCTTTCTAACTTTTCCCTATTATACTTTCTTTTTAAAATTTTTAATTCGTTCTAATTAGTTGTACATGACAGTGGAATGCATTTATACATTTTGATAGATCATACATGAATAGAGTGTCATCTCTCATTTTTCTGATTGCACACCTTGCAGGATCACATGGGTCATGCAGTCATACATGCACATGAGGTCACTGTAAGATCAGGCTGGGGTAAACTGATCAGAGGATGGCAGCAGGAGAACAGGCAGGCCAGATGTAAATCAAAAAGAAACTTTATTGCAGGACGTCTCTTGGGCAAGGTTCCCCCGTCCAGCAGGGTGCTGGGCCTAGAAGTCCCACGGCCCCTATGGGGCTGGGTTTTTCTAACCCCCGGGTGGGGGAGGGGAAGCTTGAGAAGTCTGTGTCCTCCTGGGATTGGCTGGGGTTGTCTGTCAGCGCCTGATTGGTTACCTCTTTGGGCATGCGCAGGTTACATTGTTTCTCTGCGCATGCGCAGGCTGCTTGATGTCCTGCCCCCATCCAGTCGCCTTTTACCGCCCTATCAGTAATAATGTCTGTTTTACTCTACTTAATCATTCCTATGGCCATGCCGCTTTCCTCCCTTCACTCCCCTCTACCTAATCATGTCCCTAATATACTTTTAAAAATGCATTTGTTATAAGGACCCCACATGCTCCCTGTGTGTTGGTCAGGTGGGTCACATGTCCCTGGTGTGAAGGGAAGAGGGTGAGAAGGCATAGTGAACAGACTTCCCTGGGATTTGATTGAGGTGAAAATAAATCTAGACTTTGTCATAAAGACATTGTTCAGGATGACTTGTGACAGACCCCAAGGGAAACCACTACTCTGTGCCCGTGAACTTCTAAGGGAGGAATCTCAGCTGTACCTGGTGAATGTGTGTCGGGCTAGGCTGGGGGCAGCTGGGGCTTGGGGACTGTTGGGGACCATGGACATCCCTTCTTTCTGGGGATGTGGTGGTTGTTTTCCCACCTCTGTGATGCCAAAGAGATTTCCAGAGTGCTTTTGGGGACTAGAAAGGAAACGGCGATGCTGTTGCCAGGATCTGGGGGAGCAGAGAGAGTAAGCTGTAGCGCAAGATGAGGAGCCCAGGGAAGACGGGCGGGCTGCCCTTCCCCCGAGCCTCTCTCCTGATCCCATTAGATCCTAGATTCCTGGCAGGTAATTCCCAAGGAAAGAGTGCCAGAGCTGCTGAGCAGCAGAGTGAAGCCAGAGAGACGTCTTCTTGTCCCTGGGACTGACAGCAGTCTCCCTGCCTGTTGATTAGCAACTGGAGCAAAAGCCAGAGACTTGCTTGAGGATTTTTTTGGGTTTTCCTGCTGGAGCGGTTCCATTATTCTCAGGCAAACACCGTGCAGAGGGCAGCCGTGCCAGGCTGAGGGCGATGAGGTGAGACTCGCCCAGTCCTGCTCTGCCCTGCTGGTGGCCCAGTGGGGAGGAGGCCCAGCCCAGAAGTCCCCATATGCAGCGGGATTCCAGGGCCTTGAGACCAATGCCCAGCAGTGAGGAAAGCCATTGGAGGGAGGCCACCCTCTGTCTGGGTCTTCAGGGGAGGTGCTGAGCTCCTCAGCAGTGCAGGCTGGGGAGAAGACCCATGGATAAAGTGGTGGCAATGAGGACCATGGCTGGCTTCAGGGCAGCAGGAAGCTCTGGGCAGTGGTGCTTTTCCCACAGTGGGGGCAAGTGGGTGGAAATGACCTGAAAGAGGTCAGGATCCAGTCAGGCTGCATCTTGGGCATCTGGACTGAAGTGTTTCCCCCCAAACTCCTGCATTCGAGGCCTCACCCCAGCACCTCAGCCTGGGACGGTATTTGGAGAAAAGATCTCACTGGGACAATGAGTTGGAACGAATCTGGGATGGTTGGCTCCAATCCAGGGACAGGTGTGCTCCTCAAGCGGAGATCTGGACACAGCCAGGTGCACAGAGAGAGCCGTGTGAAGGGCCTCAGCTCCCAGGAAATAGATGAGGACAACTGCAGCCAGGAGGGGAGCAGGGGAATGGGAACAGCTGTGTCCCAGGGAAGGTTGGAGATGGCAGACTGGGCCCAGGCTGGGCTCCCTGGAAGGCAGAGCTCTGCCCCCCCCCCCCCCCACCTCACCGAGGTGCCAGGAATGACAGTGGGTTAATGGGGAAGACATGACTCCTCTGAGGAGCCACACCACCCCGAAACCCGGAGGAGATGCATGCGAGGACCTGGGAAGCCAACGTTTCTGCTTCCTGTGTGGGCCACACCCACTGACAGGGCCAGCTCCTCACGGGCACACAGCAACCCCAGGCTGGGTGCTTGGTGACACAGGCCTGCCCTCCTCCCACCTCGGAGATGCCACAGCCTTTCCACAACCCACAAAGTCTTTGAAGATGATCAGAACAAAGGGGAACCTAAGATGGAGAAGCCAGGCTTCCTTGGCAGTGACTTGCTCTCTGCTCCTGGAGCTCTGACCACGTCG
Organism: Glaucomys volans; assembly: GCA_020662805.1. NCBI lineage: Eukaryota > Metazoa > Chordata > Mammalia > Rodentia > Sciuridae > Glaucomys > Glaucomys volans. The sequence continues at coordinate 119,522 of JAJEJO010004166.1, forward strand.
GACCTGGTCCTCGTTGTCACAGTGACGTGCAGTGCGCTGACCAGAGCAGCAGGGCAAGTCCTCAGGAAAAGGCCTTGCAGGGCAGGGTGGAGCTGAGTCGGAACCAAACCTGTGATGTCCGGAGCCACGCCTTCCCACCTCCACACGTGGCTTCCAGCATCAGCCCTGCAGCCAGCAGCCCAGGACATGGCAGGAATCCTGGAGCCCACACTGCCGTCCACGTTTCCTCTGATGCTCAGGCCAAGGCGCTGCACTCAGAGGGCCCACGGTGCTGCAGAGAGATGTAAGAGGAAGGGGCCTGTCTCCCAGCAGCATCGGTTCCAAGGAGAAGAGAGAGACGCAGGTGTCTCTGGCTGGGTCATGACTTAACTGATATTTTATTTAAAATAGCTTTACTGAGAAGAATCAAGTACTTGGGTTTTTGCTGGGAAGAGGATTGTGTGCATCGACTTTTGGGGCCCCCTAGTTGTAGTGGATGGGGCTTCTCAGGTCTAATGGCAAGTCCCACTCACGCACAGCTTTTCCAATTACAAATGCTGAGGCGGGGGGAGAGGCCCAGGACATTTTCCTAACATTATTAACATTATTTAGCCACTTATCATCCAGAGTGTGTGACATGTGACATTATAACACAGAGCGAGGGACTTGGTTGTGGTGTTGGGGAGACTGAGATGAGAGCCAGGCAGCAACGAGACGCTGGCAGACACGGCCACACACGCGATCCCCTGCACAGACTTACTTGCTTTCCTGTTTATGTCTTTCCCCTGATCCTCAGCCTAGGAGGCAGGTAGAGGGTTGGACAGTGGCCGTGCTGAGTACTTGGGCTGGGGAGGGTGTGCGGAGGCTGGAAGGACAGGACACGGAGTTGACACCAAGTCGGGGGTGACTTGCCCAGGGACCGAGTGCGTGCTGAGGTGTGCACTGTGGAGAGACGGGGCAGCTGCAGCTTGAATTTCCAGAGGCTCTTGGAAGCTGCCTTCTGCGACTTGCACCACGGCTGGAAAATATTGCTCTCAGCGACTGTTGGCGGCGCCGATGTGGCCACCGCCCAGGGGCGCGGAGGAAGCTCCCGATGGTGTCTTGCTTGGGCTGCGCTGTGTTCTTGTTTCCCCAGTTTCTGTCCGTGCTTATCTCTTCTGGGTGTCCCTAGTTCACTTTGGGTAAGGACATAAAATTTCATCTTTGGGTGAAACATTTTTCTTTGGAGAAGTTTGTCTTTAGATGCTTGGTTTCCTGTTTGAGAAGCAAAGTTCTTTCTGCTACAGAAATCCAGTTTTCTAAACACAAGAAGTAATGATCACCCTTTTCTTTACAATCCCTTGTGCAAAAACCTACCACAGAGGTCCTTATTTATAAAATAAAGACTATACAAGAAACATTTCCACCGGGCCTAATAAATGTAAAGGGAGTCAAGGGGAGGACGGCTCTAGGCACAGAGCTTGCCCTTTGGTTTAAGCACCAAGAGGCGGGGTGAGATGTCATCCATGTCTCTGGGAAACCCAATGAGGGTTCGAGTCCCCAACAGGACTGCAAGTTGAGGCTTAGTGGGGATGCTGTGTCCTTGCCACAGGAGAGTTGCTGCCCAGTCAGAAGCCAGCTCACCACAGGGACACTGACGTCACCCCTCAGGCAGGCTCAGGCACTGCCCAGTGGTGCCCTGTCCTGGCTGGAGCACTGGTGCCTGGCAGGGATGTGTCAGTCAGCACGTCGCTCCAACCTTTAGCTTCACTCTGCAGCCCCTGGGGGCACAGGCCACTGGGGAAAGGGCAGCTCACTGCCAGAAGCCAGCCTGGTGCTAGCGTGGCCACTCTCAAGGCACAGCAATTAGGGCGATTAGATTGTGCCTGACGGATGGCCCTTGGCAGTGTTCCACCAGGATCGTGCTGTTTGTCCCAGAATCTGGCAGCCAACAAGATTCCGAATTCACTGTTTTCCCAAAAACCTTCCCAGAAAAGCTGGTGGTGAGCCCCCAAGCTCTCAAACCCCTGAGGGCTTCAAAAAAGAAAAAAACAAAAACAAAAACAAAAACCAACATCCAAATTTTCCTTTCTAAAACAAATACATCATCAGATGAAAAGTCTTTTTTGCTTAAAGAAAATGTCATTGGTAAGTCCCGAAGCTGAATGCAGAAACTGGAGAGAGGAAAAGAATGATCAGCTCTGATCTTTCATATAAAACTAGAAAAAATATACTGGAAAATTCCTGGTGACTGAAATGGACTTTGGAAAGCCACAAACTTCCAAGTTAAACACCTCTCCGCATCCAGCCTTGGTGAGTAACTTGGTGAGCTGCACGGAGCACAGGCATCCAGGACATTCCCGTCGTGGGCAGGCGAGTGAGTGGGCACTCCTGGTGACCATGAGATGACACTCACCCGAGAGTTAGGCACTGGCGCTGTGGGAGCATTTGCTGCCCTGTTGTTGTTTTGCTTTGTGTTGCTTCTGCTGCTCCTAGAGGGGCCTCAGGCCTCAGGAGATGATTCATTTATTTTGTCAACATCCATGCATTGAGCTCTTGCTTGTTGATGGATTCTGCTCGGGTCCTGGGACAAGCAGGGCCGAGTCCCCAACAGGACTGCAAGTTGAGGCTTAACGGGGCCTTTAGACAAGAAAGGACAGGGCCTTTCTTGCGTTCTGTGGGGCAGGATTGGGGCTCTGTGGTAGAGCGCTTGCCTAGCATGAGAAAGGCACTGGGTTGGATCCTCAGCACCACATAAAAATAAATAAATAAAATAAAGGTATCGTGTCCATCTACAACTGAAAAGCATGTTAGAACATGTGTTTCATTCAGCAAGCACTGAGTGTCCGTGCTAGGCCCACGGGGGAGGAAGGATGGGCAGGTGTGGGAAGGTCAAGGCCTCTCTATGTTGGCAAAGTGTGGCCAAGGAGGGGCAGGTAGGTGTGTGTGTGACTTTGGAGGACAATGAGGATGGAACTCACCTGTTGCCAGGGGTGTTGGAGGACAGGCTGAGGCAGGAGGGCAGAATGGCCTCAGGCTGACCTGGAAGACCAGAGTTACCCTGAGGCCCTGGGATTTCTGTGGGGCAAGGTCCTGGGAGCCCCAGGGCCCTTCGCACCACTCCCCTGGCCTTGCCTGGCCTGGCTGCACAGCAGGTGGAGCGACCCAACTCCTGCAGCCACTGATTCCTTGTCTTCTGCCCCAGCCCCTAGAACCTGGTCCTTGGTCCACTTCCCTCCATCCATGGGCCCCTGTCACCCCAGCTGGGCATGGTGTTGGCTGGGTTCCTCATGGCTCCCCTTTCCCCACCTCTGAGTATGGCCATGGGTGTACTCACCACGGCCACAGCAGGCAGAGGGGGCACTGCCCCAGGTGACCGCAGTAACCTACTGTGAGGGCAAACCTGGGTGCAGACTCATCAAACCTGGAAGGAGGCACAAGAAGATCCAACCCAATTCTTACTGCTGCCATTTTCTCTGGAGCCTCTCATATTAACTCTTGAAGTCCAGAAGTCAGGACCAGCATCTGCTCAGTGAATCCCAAGCTCTTGAGCATTTGAATGAACAGGGTGGAATCCGGAGCAGTCAGTGTGGACTGGCTCTGCAGTAGGGTGCTGAGGGGCTCAGGCCGGCAGGAAAGACCTCATCTGGACTCCTGGGCTTCCCAGAGGTCAAGGGAGGGGACATACCTGAGCCCTGAGGTGGTGTGCAGGGGAACTCACTGAGGGTTGGAGGCAGCACCCCAGCTGGGGGAGCTCGCTGAGGGTTGGAGGCAGCGCCTGAGCTGGTGTCCAAGCACGGCGGTCCTGGAGTTCACTCAGGCAGCTGGAGTCCACATGGGGGAGCAGAAAGCTTGGGGGGTGCAGGTGAGGAGGAGGTCTCGGGGGTGGTCTGGGGGCTGGTCTGGGGGCTGGAGGAGGAAGATTGAGTCAGGAGACAAGCCACATTTGATGTCCTGTGCCGGCTGCGTGGACAGCCAGCCCTGTCTCTGGTGATGCCGGCACAGGGAAAGCACCGTCCTATCAGTGTTCTGACCCCTGAGGCCCTGCTGCCAGGTGTCCCCTAGCTGGCCATGGCCCCACGTGCTTTTCAGAGGACGAGGATGACGGTAGCCTTCTCTGCCTGCACCTAATTTGGTCCTGAGTGTAAATGTTTGTGGGGAAGAAAAAAATCAGCCTGTTATTTTAACGATAGTATTTATACCCACTCAGAAAACCACACATGGAAACGACAAACAAATTTATTTGCCGTTTTTGAAAATTTGGCCTTTAAAGGGCATTAGTAAGAACATTGTGCCATTAGCACAGATTGTTTTTAAAACACTTGAAAAGATCCAAATCCTGCTGAATTTGGGGGCCAAGTAGACGGAGGCTGCCTTGACGAGGCTGTCTTGCCGTTTCAGTGCAGACACGCAGAGGACTGACCTGCCTGGTCGCACAGACAGAGCCGTGCCCGACACCCCTGCAGGGCCCCAGAGTGCCTGCTGTGCTGGGACCTTCCCCAGGGCCTGGGGACAGAGATGGGCTTGCCCCACAGGCTTGAGCGCCCCAGTCCTTCTGAGCAGCGATCCCAGTGGGGGTCCCAGGGAGCATGCTCAGTTCTCCCATCTCCTCTGCCTTCGGCAACTTCTCAGGGCCTGGAGTGTAAAACCCAAAATTCTTCCTGCAAACCCGGACTCCAACTGTTCCAGGCTCTGGTTGCTCCGGAACCGTGGCCTGCCAGCTTCCTGGTCTGGAGCATCCTTGCAGAGTGGGATGGGCTGAGCCTGGTACCTGAGACCTGAGCCCGTCCCAAGCTGGTCACTGCACTTCTCCCCTGGCACTGAAGAGGTTGGCTGGAGGGCTGGACCCTAACCTGCAGGGACCTGGTGCACAGTGTCTGAAGGTCAGGGTCAGGGTCAGGGTCCTCTGGCTCCCCGATGAGATCTGGAAGCTGGCCTGGCTCTGGTGGGTCCCGTGGGGCTTGGACTGGGGTCTTCCTCTGTCCTGAGAGCTCCCCAGTCCCACTCATCCTTTCCCTTGATGATAGTGAGTGGCTCCTGAGAGCTCAGGTGTGCCTTGCTAAGGAGTCACTCCTGCATTGCAGACGAGGAAACTGAGGCCAGAAAGCCTCACAGCTAGCAGCCTCCAGATGCGGCTCTGCTGCCTCTGTGGGTCTTTCCTAGTGAGGCCATGCAGGGTTCCATGAGTCTCTCCTCCCAGCTCCGCTGGAACATGGTCATCTGTGTCCCAGGCTTGCTGTTTCCTTCTCTCTCCTCTGCCAGTCTGGAGCTTCCTTGGGGGCACAGTCCCTAATTATTGATGTACATCCACTGGAGCAAAGTAAGAGCTCAATAAACATTTGTTGCATGGAATTGATTGCCCCTCACTTGGGATGAACAGAAGCACAGGCAGCAAGCCAGGGCACCGGCAGGCGCTGTCCTCTGCATGCTCAGCACGTTTATCAGAGCAGGGCACATAGACCGTGGGCTGAGGGTTATTTTGAATGTTAAGTTCCAATAAGATCAGATGCTCTGATTTGAATTATTTTATTCGATCGATGTGGGAGCTATGTGTCGGTGACCTTACTGCCTCTCAGTAAAGGCCATGGAAGAGGACGGCCACGTGAGGCCCAGGTGGCCTGCTGTTGGCATCTGCCATCTGCATGTGTGGACTGGTTCCCGTCCCAGGTGACCTGGCAAGGCCATGGCAGAGGTGAAGGAGCAGAGGAAGAGGTGGCCCCTTTTGGTGTGGACTGTCCAGACTGTCCATTGAGAAGGGCATGAGGATCAAGTTCAGTAGTGAAGGCGATGCTGCCTGAGGGACAGAGGCTGGCAGAGGGGCATGGCGGGTGTCTGGGAGCCCTCCCACCCACTGAGACGAGATGGTCTCCCCCCAGGCACAGGGAGGGTGCAGAGAGCTGAACCGTCTCTTTCTGCAGCACTTTGTGGGAAGGAGAGGAAGGGCCACCGTTTTAAAGTCCACTGCCCCTCTGCAGGTCACACAGCAACTGTGACTCAGTGGCCGGGCTGGGCCCCAGGAATCTGTCTCCTCAAGCCCTCCAGCCAGCCTGAGGCGAAGGTCCTTGGTAGACCACTTGCAGACCCCGGTGGTGAGGACACCCTGCCTGTTGCCTGTCATTCAGGGTGAACTGGGCGGAACCTCTGCGTATGGGACCAGACCACAGTCTGGGGAGAGCCTCATTCTGGGATACGAGACCAAGGGGTTCGAGAAAGAAAACAACTGAGGTGGGTGGTGTGTCTGCTGGTGGGTGACTTAGCTCTTCTTTCCTAGAAATGGGGGTTCAGCTGAGAACTGTGGTGGGAGGGGGAGAAAAGCTCCAGGGTGGGGGGCTGGCTGTCGGTCACAGGAGGACAGCTGGGATCCCACCCTGCAGGCCACAGAGCAGCCCTCAGAGCAGAAACTCAGCTCCAGGGCACTGGACCCCTCCAGGGTCGTGGATCCCCTCTTGTCCACCCAGGACTTCATCCAAAGCCCTGGTCAGGGTTACTTGCAGAACTCAGGGCCTGGACCCCTGCCGCTTGCAGTGGGGTGGCCGGAAGATGGCCGAGAGGGTGAGCTCGTCTCCAGAGCCAGATGGAGTGGTTCAGAGCCATGGAATAATTCTGTCACACCCTGAAGGCTGGGAGCCCAAAGTCAAGGTGGCAGCAGGGCCTCCAGGGAGGCTCCTTCCTGGTGCCACTTAGTGCCTGGTACTGCTGGTGTCCTCAGGGTCCTGTGGTTGGTTGCTGAGTCCTCTGCCTGCCTCCGACGTCACGGTGCTTTTCCTTGGGGATCTGTGTCCAAAGCTCCTTCTCCTTGGAAGGACACCAGTCCTCTTGGGGTGACTTCATTTTAACTTGATTTCATCTGCAAGGACCTTATTTCTCAGGGGTCACAGGTTTGGCCTGACCACATCCATTTGAGGTCATGGTTATCCCACAGCGAATGTACCAATGTCTCTCCTTCCAGGCTTTCCTCTCGCAGAATCTTCAGAGATGGTTTGGGGGAGATGGAAGTCCCAGAACTCAGCAACCTGTGAGATTCTAGTTTGGGTGCTTTCGTAGGACATGGGAGACAAGGTGATCCTGGATGAACTCGCGTGTCACGGGTGGTCAGTGCTCAGCGCTCAGCACACTCTTTGTCGAGGGAATAAGCCAGCTTCACTGGCATGGCAGCCAGGTCTGTGTCAGCATGGCAGGGCTCTGGTCTGGCTCAGTGGGCCGAGCCAGGGACATGCAGAGAAGCACTAGGTCAACGCACGGTTAATCGAGGTTTCTCAGCCTGAAGGGCTGCCTGCGGAGGCAGAGCCCCATGAGACCCCAGGAAGGAGAAGGCAGAGGCGTGGGGAGCTCCTCTGCACTGGCAGCCGTGGGCTGCGGCCTGGGTCCCATCGCGATGCCTGCTTGATCCTGAACACCTGGCTCCTAGAGAAGCTGCCGCTTGTTTTCTTTTTAGAGACCAGGATGGCGAATTTAAAATTCAAATTCTGCTCTCTACAGCAGAGAGAATGTAGCTATAAAAGTGTTTCAGACCACAGTGTTTTAAATGAAGGTTAATTTTCTGATAAAGTAGGAAATGAAGGAAAAATTATCTCCCTGCACGCAAGCATGGCTCAGAATACTAGAGCCCAATTAGATGTTCTGATTGTACAAACAATCAGCCTCATGTCTTGTTAAACTTCTCCTTTTCAAATTATGAAGCTTTTCTCTACTAAGATTAGCAGGGGTGCTCAGGGTACAACAGATAAAAGATCCATCTGAGCAGGAGGAAGATGATAACTCGAGAAGGCACCAAAGCAGAGCAGCTCACGAGAATCCCACCGTGTTTCCAACGTTATTAAAAATCGTCCAGCGTGGAAATTAACTCCGGACTCGGAGCAGAGAGGTGATCGTGCTTTGTTTTTCTCCCTAAGATATGCAGCACCTCTGCCTCCGTGGACTTGCACAGCATGGTGTACACCAGGCGTGTTAGGCAGACCCGTGGGGGTGGCATTTGCAACGTTGTTGCTGGGGTACAGATGCTTACACCGCCCCAGCAGGGCTGGGGTGAGAGAGAAGCAAAGACTGCTGGGATTTCCTAACTTTTGCTGCAAACTGAACTTGGTAGCGTGGGTTTTAATAAGCATACCATTTCTTCTGATTCATTGCCCCCTTCTGTGTCCCAGGTGCTGGGTTGTATACAGAACCCGGAGACGGGACTGCGTCTTGACTTTCCATGCTCAAGGCTGGTGGGGACGCTGTGGAGTGTGCTGGGTCCGCGCACGACGGGGTATCATCTTCCCCCCTCGTGCCTGCTCTCGCTGCTGCTTTCCCCATTGCCGGGACCTGTTGTACCCAAAGATAATAAAATCATCCAAGCCAATCACATAAAGCCAAAAGAAGCCTTTATTTTAGCTGGCCAGTGACGACCGCCCTTACGCCTAAAAGTGGGGTGCAGGGAAATCGAGCGTTAATTCTGTTGTTGCCAACTTTTATAGGGTGCGGGGAAGGGATTAGGGCGAGGGAGGGATTAGGGTTGGGCTGTAGGGAGGGGGGATTAGGGTGGAGAATCTTTCTGGGAAGTATAACATTCCCCACTGGTCTTATCCACATTAACAAATCCTTGTTCAGGAAACTAGTGGTTTTTCAGTTTCCAACTTTCCAGACTCTGATGGGTTCCATTCCTCAGTTTGACCAGATTTCTTATTTTACACTAACTGCCTGTCCTCAGTTAGGAACTTTTTACTGCTGTAAGGAGAGGGGGTGCCCACCGCTCTTGCTGCTTCGAGCTGGAAGGGGGTGGAGTCTGGGGAAGAAGCTTGAAGTTCCTTTTAGAAATCTGGTCAATGAGGAGCAGAAGTCTGCTTGGGAAGAGCAGGTTGTAAAGTCATCTGGGGTGGGTGCTTCTATGAGAGAGAAACAAAATGACGTAAGTACCAAAATGAGATTCAATCTCTCACCAGGTGGAAGAACTGAGAAGTTGTTCCCATAACAAGGCCTATCAAAGGTTGGAGAGGTTGAGGCCTTTATTTGGGAACTTGAGTTATCAGGTGCATTTGCCTGAGAATCTCTCTTTTGTAGCCTCCAGTCCTATTCTAGGGGCTAACACAAGTATATCTTAAGTTTGGTTTTAATTGTTTTGCTAGGTGTTTAAGATCAAGTTGGTCAAATTGACCTGTTCCTGTCTCTTAAGAGTCAGCTGAGTTCCCACAGGGTCACTCGTGGGGCACTTGAGAGCAGCTCCTTAACTTTGTTCATTCCAGCAGCCTCTGCATTCTGGGGTGGGCAGCAGCACTCCTCCTGGATTCCAGCAGCTCCAAGGCAGTGGCTTCTGCCTTGTGGACAGCTGTCAGCTCTTTGCGTCCATTCATGGCAAAGGGAAGCTGGTCCTTGCACACTCCCATCAGTCCCAGGAGGGCAGGGGCCAAGCCTGTCTGGCCCACTGTTGCACCTCCTTGTTCTCAGCAATCTTTGCTGTGTCTCCAACTGTGGGGGACAAGCCTGGAGTGCATGGGTTATTGAGAAGCGTCCACTCAGATTGGGTTCTGTCCTGGATGGCTCCAAGCTCTGGTGACAGTGGCATTTGGGCCCCAGTGGCTTTTGTGCTCTGGCTGTGGCAGTTTCCGCAACCTGGAGGCCAATGGCAGCCGGTGCCTCCTTGGCTCTGGACACAGCGATGCCCTCTGTGCAACACAGAAACCAGGCAGTATCTTTTGCCCATTGTCTGCATGGACGAAAACTCTGAGTTCTGGCAGCAGCGAAGGCAGCAGTGTTGACCCGGAGTTGCAAAGTTGGAGAAGCTCTCTCATTCCTTGCAAGCAGGCTGACTTTGAGGGCAAGAACCAAAACTGATTTTCTTAGCCCCTTTATTTTAATCTCAATCCTTAAGTTTGATCTTAAACATCCAGCAAGCCAGTTTCACCAGTTACTATCTCATCTCTTTCATAGGTGGCCTATGAAAATGGCCTAGCATTGTAAACACAATATATTGCATTTAAAACAAATCAAGGAAAGGCTGAGAGCTTTTAACTTTCCTTTTGTGTGGCAAAGTGACCAAATATTTTTTATGTTTCACGATATTAACCTTTAAACAAATCAGGTTCTCACTAACTTTAAATACATTTGCATTTAAATTTTGATCTCAGTGTAAAAAGTTACAAATTTACATATACCCTTATTGATAACAGGTTCTGTTACAGAATATTAAATGAGAAAAATTAAGTCCCCAATAAAATTTGCCATTCCCACAAGCCTGAAACTACCAACACAGACAAGTCTAACCTGGAGAACACCAGCCCAAAAAATTCCCTGCTCTACAGACCTGCATATCCAGAAGACATGGACACATGAATATACAAAGAGCAACCAAACCTAGTTTTTCAAGAAAAAAAAAATAGGCTCAAAAACCCCTAGGCTCTGCATCATAGCACAACACCCTACCAGTTATTTAACCACAATAAAGAATAAAACTTAAAGAAATCCTTGTTATTTTAACATATTGATTACACTTTGATCTATATTAGCCCATTAACATCTGACCTTAGGGGAAAACTTTAAAGAGTTTCTAATTGATGATCTCACATATATATAACTACTTATTTACACAAAAACTGATTGGAATTTCCCCTTTACCTACACACAGACTTTCTTACCCAGAAATATTTTCCTTTTCCTTTTCCTGAATATATTTTCATACCTAGAACTTTCCACTTTCCCTTTCCCATCTGTTGACTCCTTCCTTGTTCGTCCTAAAAAAACAATTGATATTACACATTTTATAGACATCAACATTTTTAATTGACCACCTAGAGATTTGTGAGGTTAGATATATTTTACCTTCATTTGTTTACCGGATTTAAATTGAACCTTTTTAATCATGCGAATCAAATAAAACTGGATCCATTTTTTCTTTTAGCGTTGTTAATCTCTAATACCATATACATGAATTTTGGATACAATATACACTTAAACAAAGGTCTTGTAGGTTTTTATCTTCATTGCAATGTAACAAGATGTTCAATATAAGTTCTACTTGAGATTTGGTTCCAGCAGAAACCTGGTATCTCAGGCACTTTAACCATTTTTATCAGGAGAGTTTGAATGCTTACGAGCTCTGTAACGGGCTTTTGTCATCCCTCCTGGGTGGAGGCACATATCATTTACATATTGTAAAACAATTCTCTGTGGGGGTGTTGTAACACTGGGGGGGGGTGGACCTGGTTCCTTCTCCCCCTTGGGACGGGGAGAGGGCGGGTGCCCCCAGCCATCTTTTCCCTCCCTTGGCCCCTGGATTTGGAAATGGCTTTACCTGAGTCTTGAGGGATTGGTAGCAGTGTGAGCTGCATTTGAGTCTGGTCTGGCCTTTGCCATCAAACCGGTGCAGCCTCTCCTAGTTCCCGAATTAGAGGATGCAGAATCTGAAAGGCAATGCTTAAACCATAATCCAAATTTGAATGTAAGGCACCCAGTCCTGATGGTTTGGCTGCCCAATGCCCTGAGGACACCAATCAACCTTGTAAGTGGGCCATTTTGATTCACAAAACTTTCTTAAGTTACATCCATTAACAAAAGCTCCGTAGTCAGCGGCATGTTCTTGGAAGTCCTGAAAAGTATCTAAAAAAACAAGTTAGAACAGTGGGGCACGTGGTTGACTGATTCTGTCCCGTAGTAGACTGTCCTGGAGAGATGCGACACAGAAAGCAAAGCCAAAACACAGAAAGCACACATGGCCATGAACCAGACTAACAAGACAAATACAGACAGACA
>JAJEJO010004166.1:131303-153922 GCA_020662805.1 Glaucomys volans
GACCAGACTAACAAGACAAATACAGACAGATAGACATCGGCCGACCAGATTAGGCCCCACGTGAACTACCAGACTGGATCCCAGGGGGGGCCCACCAGATTGAACCCACGAGGGGGTTCACCAGACAAGGCCTCACCAGGAGGCCTACCAGGAGCCAGGAGCGACGTCTCGCCCTGACCTGGGACTGGTGTAAGTGACTGTGTTCAGCCTGACCACATCCCCCACATACAGACAGCCGTCTCACTGAAACAGGATACCAGGTGGCTTCGTCCAGAAGGGCGTCCTGAAGATGGGCTGGGGTCCCCCGAAGAGTGAGGCTGAGGCACATCTCTCAGGAGCTCCCCTCTACTCAGGGTGGGGGCTCCCAGGCAACCATCACAGGAGGCCAATTTAGGCGCGAGGGCTTGGAGAAATCAGATCTCGGTGGGACCTCCAAATGTTGTAACCCAAAAAAATAAAATCATCCAAGCTGATCACGTAAAGCCAAAAGAAGCCTTTATTTTAGCTGGCTAGCGACGACCGCCCTTACACCTAAAAGTGGGGTGCTGGGAAATCGCCGTTAATTTTGTTTTTGCCAACTTTTATAGGGTGCGGGAAGGGATTAGGGCGGGGCTATAGGGCGAGGGAGGGATTAGAGTGGGGCTGTAGGGAACGGAAGGGATTGGGGTGGGGCTGACTCTCCCTCTCCTGATGGCACTGAAGAATCTTTTTGGGAAGTATAAGAGACCCAGCCCATGGCTACCTAACAAGTGCTCCCCTTCCTCTGAGCCCAGCTGGCCTGTGTGCCCCTGCTGAACCCTACGCCCTCCCGGGAAGCTGCTCTGGCTGTCTTCTGGCTCTCTTTCCAGGTGCATGCTGGCTCCCAGGTCATTTCTCCCAGGAGGCTTTCTCTGGTTTCAGCCCCCACCCCTGGTCCAGGAACCCCTTCCCAGCCTCCTTCACCAGCCCCCCAGCAGCCCCATGTGCCCTGGTTCCCTCTGCGTCTTGGCCTTGGGCATGCAGCAGGAGAGGCTCTATGGGGGCTTCACTGGGTCAGGCAGGCAGGTGACACCACTTGATGCTGAGTCGGTGCTGACCACAGGTTTGCCTGCTGGGGAGGGAATGATTGACTGAATGTACCTGGTGTCCCCAGAGGAGACACGCACAGACTCTTCTGAATATGAGCCATGCACATACTATAAACCTGAAAAATTCGACACTAGAAGTCCCCCAGGACTGGGGACTGTTCAGTGGTTGCCTGAGACACAGCTATGACAGGTTGATTCCCAGGTTGGGATCAGGGTCGTGCCTGGTTCAGGGGAAGAAGACGTTATAGGTGGATCAGTAGTTTGGGTCACATGAACGTGGACAGATGCAATGAACCATTGAAAATGACAGTGGAAGAGGCATCATGCTATCTCACAAAAGGGAGGAAGCAACCCCATCCTGGGTGCTTCACCCATCGATTCACCTTTTCTGAAGTGGATCCAGCAGGCTGGATTTTACAGTGAAGCTTCATGAACAAGACAAGAATTCGAGTCAGATTACTAATGTCACTGCGGCTTGCTGGGTGAGACCCAGGAAGAGGGAGCATTTGGGTGCCTCAGTTTCCTCTCCTGTAAAATGGGATTTAAAGTGGAGCTGAAATGAGGTGCTACCTGCCAGCGTTAGCAAGGTGCTTAGCACATAAACGAGGGAGCCTTAAATACCGTATTCAAAGGGAGAAGCGGGTCCAAAGCCTTCCACCCCTGGAGTGGCCGTCCGTTAGTCATGGAGGACCGTCTGGACTTGAACCCAGCTTCGTGTCTTGAACAAGACGAGGTCCTTCCTGCTCTGCCAGATGATTTCCCCAGGAACCCACTGCAGGCCTGAGTGAGGCTGGGCAGTTTGACCTCAGTGTGGTCTGGGCAATGGATTTAGGGATTTCCCCAAGTCGTTTTGCATAACCAGGGACTGCCCGAAAGCTGTCCTGTCCTGGTCATCTGACACCATAGATGTTGCTTTGAAACTCCAGATATATGCTGTGGCTTCTAAATTTTTAGTTTTCAAAGGACATTCCTGGACCTGGCTGTAAAATCCCATAAATTCAACTGAAATCAGTCATGTTTATGGTGGGGTCGTAAAAAAGCCGTGAGTGTTATGGATTTATGGCTCTGTATCCGCATTCAGCTGTTCGCTGCTCATGCTTCTAGGTCTTTCTATCCTGTGTGGGACAGATTTTATATTTGTGGGTGAGATCATTATAAATCTTTCATGCCCCGCAAGTGTCCTTTTGAATGTTTGCAAGTGTGCAGAACGAGGCCCGTGAGGTGTCTGCTGTGCTTCATGGAGTATGTCCTGGGACACTAGCAATGAACAAAACCAGAAATGTCCCTCAAACCCCAACCCAGACCTTGACCTCTGCTGCCCCCCGACCCCTGCTGCAGAGCGGGTGCTGGTGACAGAGCTGCCTTCCACCTGGTGGCTGCTGCTAAAATCCTCTTCTTTTCCAAGTTTTGGAAAACAACCCTAATGCGTGGCCATCTTTCCAAAGGTCCCTCAGAGGGAGCGACTGAGTCCAGTGAGAAAGGCAGGGCGCTGCGCATCTGGTCACCTGGCCTCGCGCCCCTTTGTGCTAACCAGCAGGAGAGGCCGCCGAGCTTGCCCTTGTCACATCGTACCTTGGAAATGTGACCCTGAACTCCTGAAGTCAAACTTCGAAGAACGTAGATATCTGGAGGCATCATCTCCAAAAAAGTGATCAGAAGGGGAAGGTGTTCTTGGGTCTTCTGCAAAGGGGCAGCAGGGGCTGGGAGCCAGCCCGGCTGGGGACTCTGGACTCGCTGCCTCCATGAGCTCCAGGGTGGCCTCGGGTCATCCCATGAGAAACTGTGAATCAAAGTCGCTGGAGTGATGTAATCAGATTAAAAGGGAAAAGAGACTATAATGAAGTTCCATTAAAGCAAATAATGAGGTAGATTTTAATATGTGCAGACATTTTGTGCTGACTTTGTGTTTGGAGCATGAGGCTCTCGATTTTGCTGTGTTGTCAGTAAATGAAATAGGAAATGATTTCCAAATTAATCTAGGCAACAGAATCGTCTGGAGGAACTTTAAAAAGAATACGCATCCAGGGCTGGGTCAGACCTGCGTCGGGGTTCCTGTGGACACAGCCCTGGCCTCTGTTCCCACACTTCTGTGACTGACGTGGGGGAACTGGAGAGCAGTTCAAAGCTCGCATTTTCTCTCCATCCTTTTGAATGATGTGAATTACTTTGGTGTTGCTTGTTTGTGGAGGGGATGCTGGACTAAGCTGTGGTTTTTAAGGATTCTCACCTCCTTTCCATAAATGGAGAATTGAAATTCAGAGAGGTTTAGTACTTGATCTAAGGTTGCACAGCTACCTCAAATTCAGCCCTTCCACTGTCCAGTCCAGGGCACTTTTCCTGGGCTTGTGAGTCTCAATCTGTGCTCTGAAGCATTCCAGGGCACTGCAGTAAACTCAGGCTGTGTAAGATGTTTTAAATTTTTTACTTTTCTAAAGAAACACAGTGACACTCACTCTGTCAGACAGTGTGTGAACTACTAGCTGGAGACAGTTCAGTTTCAACATTGCATCAGGCTACATTCCTTTCGATGACATATTTTCACAAAACTGGGTTTTCAGAGGTTGCTACAATAAAAATCCACTATTGCAGGAAATTCTGGATGAGACAGGAAGTGGTGGAAGCAATATTTAAGAATAAAGAAGTTGGATAGGGTCAAAAGGACACACCACACAAAACTGTTAGTAACTGGCCATTTTAGGATGAAATAAAAATGCTATTTTTCTTTCAATGTGTAGGCTATTTTTTAAGTGGCTTCTAACTTTCTAGGACATAAATGCATAACCTAATTACTTAATATGTGGAACCATGAGATATTTCTTTGGGCACAGGAGCCCAGTGGAAACAAATTACTGTGATACCTAGGACACTGTAAGCAAAGAAAGCGGGCGACTAGATCACACCGTCTTCCTCCATCCCAGGACGCATTCCGACTTGGGCATTCCGGAGCTTTAGCTTCCTGGGTTTTACAAAACTGACATCTCTTCTTCTGTTGGTGTCATTGGTCCAACCTTTAACCTCATATTGCTTAGTTCCAGAGGATCTATTTAGGACAGTTTCAGATGACAATGACTTTGAATATAGCAGCCAAACCTGAAGCTTCTCCGGAAACGAGGGCGTACTCAGAGCTCCGGGAGGAGCAGGGCTGTGATGGACAGGTCTAGGGCAGGTCATCTCTCCGATCTGATCTGTCAGCCCTCCTGCTGGTCATTGTCCATTGTAAGTGTCCTTCAGTTGCACAGCCAGGGGACCTTCAGGAAACCCTGGGGAGGCGCAGGTGCTTCCTGGCAGCCGCAAGCCTTGGTAGCAGCAGAGGAGGCGGTCTACCTGCCCCGGCAGGTGGGAGCCCAGGAGGGAGCCTGGGGTGGGAAGAAGTGCTTTTGCTTCTGGATCAACTTTTCTCCAGGGCCTGGCTTTGCCATGGGAAAACAGCCAGGTGCACCTGCATGTCACTGAGAGCCACATGCAGGTGTTCCCTGGGGACCAACAGTCACCAGAGCATCTCCTGAGAGCTCAGCTTCTCCAGGAAATCCGGATTTTGCCAGAATCATCTGTTACAATCTTCAGTCGTGTTTAATGGGCACAATGACCCTCGCGGGGGCTTCCCCTTCCGCGTAGATACTTTAACCCCGATCGCATTCGAGTCTCGCCATGACCTTGGGAGGGTTATGGTTCTGTGTTAACAGGGGGACCAGAGAGGTTAGGAAAGAATGCAGGGCTCTGGACTCCTGCCCTGGTCCCCCGCCCTTTCCTCCCACCTCCTCGCCGACAGTGAGCATCGCTGGGGACACAGACGCTGGGTGAGCACTTCTTAGGACAGGAAAGAAGTGGAGGCCGCTGGCTTCACCTTCACACCACGTCACTGCTGGAGGCTGTGCTCCCCATGGTGTCCTGGTCTCCACCTGCTCCCCTGGCCCTCATGTCCTTCCGTGTCCCACCTCTGCTGTCATTTACCAGTCACCCATATGGGCCGGCTGCCCTGTGCCTCCGCCTCAGGTTCCTCCAACACCATCCTGAGGTCCGATCTTCACAGCAGGTTCAGCCTCCTGAGCCGTCGTGTTCCAGACTGCATGCTCACCCTTCTGTGTTTGGGGACAGAGGGCCTTTCTGCACGGGCGGTGGTCTGTCCGGGCTCGGTGGGCTCACCCGGCTCCCCAGCCTTCCCCACATACGTGCGGGGCCGGTGTGACTCCGAAGCCGGACAGCCTTTGCTGTGCAGGGAGACCGTGGAAGGAAGGCCTTCGCAGCTGAGCGGAGAGAGCCAGGCCGGCCCCCCAGAGAGGACGCTCGCCGAGTCGCCATGTCTCTGATGGAATGAAGCATCTGCAGGGCTGCGGCTGCCGCTCATCTGAACGCGGGCCACAGCTGGGACGCTCTGTGCTTCTGATCTGGCCTTTCAAGCTTGGGTGACGCCAGGAAATTGCACGTAATGGGCTGACGGCTGCAGTGTGGGGAGTGGGGGGGCTGTCACAGGAACAGTGGAGGCCGCGTCCTGCCCCCACTTCCCCACACCTGGGTCCATGTTGGCTCTGGGAGGGAAGCGGGACCAGCCAGCCGGGAGCTCCAGGGCCACACGGCCTGACCTGCTTGTGGTCACAGACCTCCTTTGGGCTCCGATGAGCCCTGGCTGTGTGAGAGGACATGCCACTGAGTCATCTGCACCAGGCCAGTCGTTCCAGCCACAGGAAGCCATGCACCTGCACATCTAAGCCTTGCAAAGAGCTCAATGGGGACAGTGCTCGTCAGCCCTGGCAGAGCTCAGTTGTTTGACCTCAGGGTCACGGTCACTCCGACTGGAGTGAGATGTTGCACTGCTGGCTGTGCCTTTCCACCACGGACCCAAGGGTTTATTTCCATGAAAGAGGAGGGCAGGAAGGCTGTCCCCACTCATGGCGTCTCCACACCTGTCAGATGGGCCTGGAGAAGATTTCCTTCCTGCCTTTTGTTCTTCCCCCTGGGACGCTGACACGGGGTGGACTTTCCACGGGACTGATGGTGCTGGGGACAGGTGCAAAAGCAGAAAGGCAGAGAAAACAGCTGACGTGGCCAGAGGGAGTGGGGATGCAGCTAGCTTCCTATTTCCACATGACTATCTGTCCTCAGGGCTTGATGTGTTTTTTGGACCAAAATTTCCTCTTCAGAGGAAAGTGTTGGTATTAGCTAGTTCTCCATCAGCAGGAGGAGTAGCCACGCAGAGGTGGCTTGTCAACCCTCAGAGGAATTCTGATACTCCTCTGCATTTGGTCTCCAGTAAACTCACAACACAAGGAAGCGAGTCTCAGTGTCATAGCCTGCCATTCAGACGAGAGCACAGTAGTACAGAGCAGGTCCAGAGCATGTGGATTTGGACCCATGGGCAGCAATTAGTAACGGCACAGAAGCTAACCTACATCATGGCCAAGGTCTTCCACCAGGACGTGCTACTGAAGCAACACTGGGCTAGGAAAAAGTAGACTACTTCCTACATGAGACTGTGACCTTCTTATTCTTAGAACAGTCAGGAGTAGACGTCAGGTGGGAGGAAAAGCACTTGGAAGAACTTCCTCTTGGAAGCTCTAGCTTTAGGCAGCTGATTCCAAGGGCTTGCTGTCAAGCGTCTCCTATGTTTTACATCCATAACTGAGGGGCTGGGGAAGTAGCTCAGTGGTCGAGAGCTTGCCTAGCATGTGTGAGGCCCTGGGTTCCATCCCCAGCAGCACGCTTGTGCGCGTGCACACACACACACACACACACACACACACACACACCAAATCAAATCTTTAAATGAAAGTGTACATGATGATTCTGTTAGCATCATAATTCATCCTTCTTTAAAAACTACTGGGAAAATAGCTTTTATCAGGAAAGTCACAAGCTCCCTGCCAGCTTCTCTGAAGGTCATTTTCCCTCTCATGTGCTGGGCCATGTCTGCTTAGGGCAAATGTTAGGATGGCCTTTCTGGCTGCCCATGCTATTTTAGGGCATGGGGAAAACTGAATCAGCCATTCCCACCTCATTATATTCTAGTGCCTGTAAAATATTGTGAAAGACCAAAAGCTCCATTCGGAGGGCTCTACTGTGGCTGCGAGGGGCTCCGAGACGTGGGGGTGTGCTCATGGCCTGGCTGCAGAAGCAACAGGGAAACAGCTTTGGGGTGAAAAAACTGGGCCCTGGGCTTTGATGTTTTCCTACTTGGCGATGGTCACCCCTGTGCTTCCTTAGGGGAGCACGCCTGCTGTCACAGGTAAAACCCCTCCGTCTCCGTGGCCTGCATGAGGTGAGTGTGCTCTGTCGGTGCAGAGCTGGTTGGGTAACCTTGCGCTAACCAGTCTACCACGTGGTCCTTCAGGGATCAGTGCCCTCTCCTCCCATGGTCTGCCCTCCATTGGACCCGGGCATTGCACTGAGCTGTGGATGCGGACAGGGTTGAAGGTGATGTGGGAGGGACCTTTTAGAAATTATATATCAAGTCTGTTTACACCTCTCTGGCCACCACTTAGTCACACGCTGGTGAGGACAAGCTAGTTGGAGGCCCGGAAGAAGGGGAAAGAGATTCAGCGGACAATTAGCCAGTTCGACTGCAGATGAAAAAGAGAGGGTCAAGCTAGGCCTTTAGGATCTAAATTCAACCACAACTAGATTCTAAGACTCTTGCTCTTTGCAGACTCTAAGTGTGTAAATTGATCCATACATGACATCTCAAGAAGGAAATATCATCTTAGGGACATGAAAAATGACCAGTGCAGGAGAGTGAAATTTGACAAGATCATTTCCATAAGGATGGATCATTGAGTCCAGTTGCATCAATGACCAATAAAATATTATCTAAATTTTCTTTGTTCTAATTAGTTGTACATGACGGTAGAATGCATTTATACATTTTGACAAATGATATATAAATGGAGTGCAATTTCTCATTTCTCTGATTATACACATTGCAGGATCACATCAGTCAAGCAGTCATACATGTACGTGAGCTAATAATGTCAGTTTCACTCTTCTATTCTTCCTACCCCCATACCACCTCCCCTCCCTTCACTCTCCTCTACCTAATATAAAGTAACTCTATTCTTCCTTAGTGCCCCTGCTTATTGTGAATTAGTGTCTACATATCAGAAAAAACATTCAGCCTTTTTTTTTTTTGGTTTTGGCTTATTTCATTTAGCATGATATTCTCCAGTTCCATCCATTCACCAGCAAATGTCATAATTTCATTCTTTTTTAAAGCTGAGTAATATTCCATCATATATATATATGATACACACATATACATGTGTGTATATCTATCTTCTATCTATCTATCTATCTATCTATCATCTATCTATCATCTATCTATCAGCTTTCTATCTATATATCACATTTTCTTCATCTATTCATCTGTTGAAGGGCACCTAGGTTGGTTCCATAGTTTAGCTATTGTGAATTGAGCTGCTATAAACATTGATGTGGCTGTGTCACTGTAGTATGCTGACTTTAAGTCCTTTGGGTATAAACCGAGGAGTAGGATAACTGGGTCACATGGTGGTTCCATTCCAAGTTTTCTGAGGAATCTCCATACTGCTTTCCATAATGGTTGCACCACTTTGTGGTCCCACCAGGAATGGATGAATGTACCTTTTTCCCCACATCCTTGCCAACATCTACTGTTGCTTGTACTCTTGATAATTGCTGTTCTGACTGGAGTGAGAAGAAATCTTAGTTTTGATTTGCACTTTTCTAATTGCTAGCGATGCTGAACAATTTTTCAGATATTTGTCATTATATTGTATATTTTCTTCTATGAAGTGTCTGTTCAGTTCCTTAGTCCATTCATTGATTGGTTTAATTTTTTGGTGTTAGGTTTTTTGCATTCTTTATATGTACTAGAGATTAATGTTTTATCTGAGGTGTATGTGGTAAAGATTTTCTCCCATTCTGTAGGCTCTCTCTTCACATTATTGATTGTTTCTATGCTGAGAAAAAGCTTTTTACTTTGAATCATCCCAGTTATTGATTCTTGATTTAACTTCTTGTGCTCTAGGGGTCTTGTTAAGGAAGTCAGATCCTAGGCCGACGTGGTGAAGATTTGGGCCTACTTTTTCTTCTAGGAGTCTCAGGGTCTCTATTCCAGTGCCTAAGTCTTTGATCCACAGTGAGCTGAGTTTCATGCAGAGTGAGAGATAAGGGTTTAATTTCATTTTGTTACATGTGGCTTTCCATTTTCCAGCGCCATTTGTTGAATAGGCTATTTTTTCTCTAGTGAATGTTTTTGGTACATTTGTCTAGTAATGAGATACCTGTATTTATGTGGATTTGTCTCTGTGTCTTCTATTCTGTACCATTGGTCTATATGTCTATTTTGGTGCCAATACCATGCTTTATTACTATAGCTCTGTAGTATAGTTTGAGGTCCGGTATTGTGATGCCTCCTGCTTCACTTTTCTTGCTAAGGATTGCTTTGGCTATTCGGGGTCTCTTATTTTTCTGAATGAATTTCATGATTCCTCTTTCTAGTTCTATGAAGAATGCCATTGGAATTTTAATAGGAATTGCATTAAATTTGTATAGTGCTTTTGGTAGAATGGTCATTTTGACAATATTAATTCTGCCTACCCTGGAGCATGGGAGGTCTTTTCATCTTCTAAGGTCTTCTTCAATTTCTTTAGTGTTCTGTAGTTTTCACTACAGAGGCCTTTCACCTCTTTTGTTAGATTTATTCCCACGTTTTTGGGGGGGAGATTGTGAATGCGGTAGTTATTTTTTTCTCTTTCAGTGGATTCATTACTGATGTATAGAAATGTGTTTGATTGATGGGTATTGATTTTATATCTTGCTACTTTGCTGAATTCATTTGTTCTAGAAGTTTTTGGTGAATTTTTTTGAATCTTCTAAATATAGAATCATGTCATTGGCAAATATGATAGTTTGAATTCTTCTCTACCTTTTTGTATACCTTTAGTTTATTTCCTCTGCCTAATTGCTCTGGTTAGAGTTTCAAGGACAATGTTGAATAAAAGTGGCAAAAGAAGGCATCCTTGTCTTGTTCCAGTTTTTAGAGGGAATGCTTTCAATTTTTCTCCATTTAGCATTATGTTGGCCTTAGGTTGAGCATATATGGCTTTTATGAAAATGTTGAGGTATGTTCCTACTATCCCTATTTTTTCTAGTGTTTTGAACATGAAGGGATGCTGTATTTTGTTAGGTGTTTTTCTTGCATCTATTGAGATGATCATATGATTCTTGATTTTAAGACTATATTGATATGATGAATTATATTTACTGATTTCTATATGTTGAATCAACCTTGTATTCCTGGGACGAACCCCACTTGAATCATGATGCATTCTCTTTTTAATATTTTTTATGAGATTTGCCAGAATTTTATTGAGAATTTTTGCATCTATGTTCATCAGGGACATTGGTCTGAATTTTCCTTTCCTTGATGTGTCTTTGTCTGGTTTAGATATCAGGGTGATATTAGCCTCACAGAATGAGTTTGGAAGCATTCCCTCCTTTTCTATTTCATGGAACAATATGAGGAGTATTGGTGTTAATTCTTTCTTAAAGGTCTTGTGGAACTTGGCTGAGAATATGTCTAGTCCTGGGCTTTTCTTAATTAGTAGGCTTTTGATGGCGTTTTCTATTTTATTCCTTGAGATCGTTCGATTTAAATTGTGTATGACCTCCTGATTCAGTTTAGGTAGGTCATATGTCTCTAGAATTTCTAGAATTCATTGATGTCTTCAATATTTTCTATTTTACTAGTGTATAAATTTTCAAAATAGTTTTTAATTATTCTGTACTTCAGTTGTGTCCACTGTGATATTTCATTTTTCCCTATGTGTTTTTTTTTTCTTTTTTTTGATGCTGGGGATTTCACTATGTATTTTATAACTTGGGTTTTCTCTCTTTTTCTTTTAATCAGTGTGGCTAGGGGTTTATCAATTTTATTGATTTTTTTTTTCAAAGAACCAACTATTTATTTTGTCAATTTTTTCAATTGTTTCTTTGGTTTCAATTTCATTGATTTCAACTCTGATTTTAATTATTTCCCATCTTTACTGTTTTTGTTATTGATCTGTTCTTTTTCTAGGGCTTTGAGATGTAATGTTAGGTCACTTATTTGTTGACTTTTTATTCTTTTAATAAATGAGCTTTCCTCTTAGTACTGCCTTCATAGTGTCCCAGAGGTTTTGGTATGTTGTATTGGTATTCTTATTTACCTCTAAGTAGTTTTTCATGTCATACTTGATTCCTTATACTATCCATTCATCATGCAATAGTATATTATTTAGTCTCCAATGTTAGAGTAACTTCTATTTTTTATTTTATCATTGATTTCTAATTTCATTCCATTATCATCCGATAGAATACAGAGTATTATCTCCATTTTTTTTGTATTTACTAGAGTTGCTGTGTGGCATAACATATGGTCTATTTTAGAGAGAGATCCATGTGCTGCAGAGAAAAAGTGTATTCCCTCGTTGATGGATGAAATATTCTGTATATGTCTGTTATGTCTAAATTATTGATTGTATTTAGTTCTATAGTTTCTTTAGTTTTTGTTTAAAAGATCTGTCCAGTAGAGAGAGAGGTGTGTTAAAGTCACCCAGTATTATTATTTGGTGATCTTTTTGATTCTTGAAATTGAAAAGGGTTTGTTTGATGTACATAGTTGCTCCATTGTTTGAGGCATAAATATTTACAATCTTTGTATCTTGCTGATGTATAATTCCCTTCAGTAGAATGAAATGACTTTGTCCCTTCTGATTAACTTTGGTTTGAAGTCCACTTTATCTGATATGATGATGGAAACCCTTGCTTGTTTATGTTATCCATGTGAGTGATGATTTTTCCCATACTTTCACCTGCAGTCTATGGATGTCTTTGCCTATGAGGTGAGTCTCTTGGAGACAGCATATTGTTGGGTCTTGTTTTTTAATCCTATTTTCAAGTCAATGTCTTTTGATTAATGAGTTTAGGCCATTAACATTCAAGGTTATTATTGAGATAGAAGTTATATTTTTTCATTTCACTCTTTAAGTTTGGGAAATTTTCTGATATTATGTCATTGAAAAGATTGTGCATTTTATGATTTGTACCTCTGGTCCTTCTTCTGTCCCAATAACTCTTATATTTGGTCTTTCATGTTATCCCATAATTCTTGGAGGTTCTGTTCATGGATTCTTACCACCTTCTCTGTATGGTCAACTGTGTTTTCAATAGTAATATTTTGTCTTCATTATCTGAGGTTCTGTCTTGCGTCTAGTCTGTTAATGATGTTTTCCATTGAATTTATAATTTGGTTTATTGATTCCCTCATTTTGAGGGTTTCTACTTGTTTTTCCCCCCACAATCTCTAACTGTTTATTGAAGTGATCTTTCACTTCCTGTATTTTCTCTTTGATTTCACTCTTTTCACCATCCTTTACTTTGCACTCAGTTTAACTATGTATATTCTAAACTCCTTCTTGGACATTTCGTCTACTGGGTTTCAGTGACTTCTCTTATTGGGGCATCTTGATTTGTTTGGGTTACTTTGTTCCCTTGTTTTCTTCAGGTTGCTTGTGTTTCCCATCTAGTTGTATGAATCTGAGGCTGTACAGGTTCTACCCTGTAGACCTATTTCATCCCTGAAGATTTCCAGTATTGCACCTTTGAGCGGGAGTCCAATATCAACAACCCCCAGTGCAAACAATATACAGTCTCAAATCTAATAGTTCCCACCAAGGCATCCATTGCTTTCTTGCTGTAAACAACAATGATGAGTTCACTCACTATCCACATATAAACAGAAAATTTGCCAAATGGATTTACAGTCTCAAATAGTGGACAAAGATAGAACAGAAATAGTGCAGGACATGATGTTTATGAGGGAGGAAGAGAGAAGCCAGAAGCAAAAATCCACAGGAAGAGTGGAAGAGGAACCAACAGAGATTGGCTGCTAGGTGGAGAAAAGGTAGAAAGGAAATCCAGGAAAACAGAGAAGTGAGAGAAGGAATACATATATAGAGAAAAAAATTAAAAATATAAGAATATACAACAGAACTGCAAAACACCATGCATATATCACCATCCTCAACAAACTGATGCACAAAAAGACACCCTGCTCCAAATATGGTGGAGAGTGTTGCCAGAGAAGAAAAGAATAAAAATAAAATAAATCTTGGTGGAAAATTGAACAACTGTCTCCGCCAGTGTCTGACAGCTTCTCAACCTTCTAGCCCTCTCTCTGACTTCCTAAAGACTGCCAGGCCCAGACAGGCCCTGGGAGACCCAATCACTCTCCCACCAATCTGGGCCCCAGGTATCCTGGGTTCGACCACATTGCAGTTCCAAGATCTCAATGCCACTGGAATTTGGAGAGAGACCACCAGGGATGAGCAACCCTGAGAGACAGTAACTAGATGGCGGCATCGAATGCTCCCAGGCCCGGTCAAACCTGAAGGCACCTGACACTGAATCTCCAGGTCCTGGCTGGTGTCCTGAGACAGGGGCAGCTGTGCCCCAAGATGGTGGTGGCAGAAAACCCGCTGGCATTCCAAACCCTAGGCTCTGACTGGCGTCTCAAGATTGATGCTGCTTTGTGCAACCAAACCTGGAGTCTCCCTGGCAGTGGACCTCTGGAGGGTGGTGGAAGTGGTAGTGGCAGGGGTTAGTGGCAGCAGGCAAGGGGTCAGCAGCAGCTGCAGTCCTGGGTGGTGTTGGTAGCAGGTCAGTGGCAGCAGTGGTGGTGGCAGTGTTGGCGGCTGTGACTGCAGCTGCAGTGGCACCCGGAGAGAACACCTCCAGGTAACCTCAGGGGGGTGGCAGTGGCTTTGGTGGCAGCAGCAGCAGCAGTGGTTGTGGTTGCAGTGTAGACAGCATCTTCACCCCGAGAGAAGACCTCTGGGCAACGGCAGAGGTGGTGTCTGGGGAGGCAGCATCTGTGGTAGTGGCATCTGCCCCAATAAAATACTTTTAAAGAAGGAAAAATTGAACAAACAGGTTGCCATGATGGAGCAATGGCTATAGCTTACTAGTCTTCCATAATCAAGTAGAAGACTGGACCAATTGGGTGGAATAAATCTTATCAGACCCCAGAGAGTAGCTTTCGGGTAATGCAGCCAAGTGAGGTAAAACCATAGCCCTAAATTCCTGCCTGGAATTCCTGCTGTTTCTCCACCGTGATGGGAGAGAGTATTCCAAGCAGAGAATGGCACTGCTGCTGAGTTGAGAAGACAGCTTGGCGTTCAGGGAGGTGAGGGTGCTGGAGTTGGTGGGACAGTGGACCAGAGGGTGCACTGCAGTGGGCACAGAGGTCTACCCGGGCTTTTCCCTCAGGGCTCTGGCTGACCACTAAACTGGGTATGGCAAATTCTGCGACGCCAGCCAAGGACTGGGAAGACGTAAGATGAGTAATCTCTAAGACTTAGCCTGCTCTAGGTCATGTTCAAGTTCTACCCAGCCAAGGTCAGCAGACCCGTTGAGTACCTGGGGCATCCCAAAGACACCAGAGGGTCACCTCTTGGTAGTGGGACTTCGTGAGCCCTAGAGTAAGCACGCTCCAGAAGAACACATATTTTTAGTTGTTGGTTTTAGCGTTCTAGACAAGCTGATGACATCATTTTTTACTTGTGTTCTTCTCTTTGTCTCCTGATATTTACAACTGCTTGTTCTTTCAGTTACTGAGAGAGGTGTTTTATAATCTCCAGGATTGTGGATTTCTCTTTTTCTGTTTTCTACCATTTTTAAAAATTTATATATTTTGAGGTTATTAATTGTATTCAAACTTAGGGCTGTTACATCTCCTTACTGGGCTGAGCCTGTTGTCACAATGGAATGAGCCTCTTTGTCTACTGACACTTCTGTTGTTAGAATGACTTTCTTTTTAATGGTGTTTTTGCAGTATCTATTTTTTCCATTTGTTTACTTCTAAAATTTTCTGTATTCTTATATTTAAGGTATGTCTCCGGCAAGCAGCATATAATTGGATTTTGCTATTTGTAAACTCAGTCTGACAATTTTTGTCTTTTCCTTACAGTACGTGGTCTATTTATATTTAATAATATGGATTATTTGTCTCAAAATCTATTATCTTATTAAGTGAATTTCTGTGGCATTTGAGCCAAAACATATTTGGATTTATTTATTAAAGCAGTTAGTTACCCTAATAGAGGAGAATATCTTTAAAAAAAAGGAAGAGAGAAAAGAGGTACTTTTCTAAAGGCGACTTGGGGAATGCGGGCATTTTTTCCTGGATGATTCATGGGTGGTTCTGTGTGAGTGCTCAGACAGCCCTCTGCCTGGGAGCCTGTTGCTGACCCCTGCTCAAGGCAGCCTCTCTCTCCGAGGAGTCCCCCCAGTCTGCTCTGGGTAGGGTGAGGTACCTTACCATCCGTTCTGACCCTCATACCTCTTCATCTGGTCGGCTCTGCTCATTTGCAGATCTCTGTGGTGTGACAGTCTGAGCTTCTTGGCAGGGACCGGGTCCCTTTCACTCCTGTGCTGTAGGCCCTGACACAATCATTTTTGCTGCATAGATAATGCCTGTGTGGGAAGTTTTGGATTGATCCCAGTGGCATGAGCAGAGATGGGATGAGTGTAAAGGTCTGCTAAGGTCAGGGGCAGCCTTCCAAGGTCCAATATCACCTGAATTTTCCCTTCTTTAAAGGGTTCTGAAGGAATTTGGGCTACATCAGGGTTTGGGCTGCTCTTTTGTTGACCCAAGTTCACAAGTTGGGTCTAAAATCAAACCCATCTTTTCTTTAATAATGGCAATTATTTTGGGAAAGAGATTTTCATGAATCTTTTTCATTATTTATCCATTTTGTGATCTATAAATAGCATTGAAAACAAAATAGCATGTGAAAATCATGGTGTCAGCTATTGGATAAATGACTCTTCTGTCACCTGCAGCCTCTGAATGCAGGACCTGACTAATTACACCTGCCGGCTTCTGACTGCACCTGCCATCAGGCAGTTGTGGGCTCCGTTGCATTTCCATCTGTCTGCTGGGCTAAAATGGACAGCGCTTTTTACAAAGCTGGCCTATTAGCTCATTTTGAGCCGTTGCAAATATAAGATGACCCCAGTAAGAAGTGGAAAAAAAATATAGTTTCCACTTGCCGCACACAAATCAGCGTTCGTCACCTGGTGCCAACATTCCTGTACTCCGCCATCAGAGTGAGAAGTTCAACCGCGTCGGATTCAGTCAATGCCCAGCGATATAGCTCGCACCCGGCATCAGTTTTCTGTGCCGTTTCACTGTGACACATATGTCCACTGTGCTGCTCATTCCTAAACAGTTTCCATGATCCTTGGGCACTTGTAAGAGAACTTTCTGGAGACTTGCACGACTGACTGAACCTACAGTCCGCTTTCTGCTCTCTCCTGCTTCTTGTTGCAAACACCTACTATGTTTATCATGTACTTTGTTTCTTTTTTAAAAAGTTCAATGCTAAAGGTGGATGGTGCTTTGAGGAGATTGGGATGACAGTTATTGACTTTTTGCTTTTTGCTTTGTTTTTTTTCTTGCTAAATCCATCATATGGCAGACACAGAGGTGGGCTCAGATTCCTTTTCAAAAATGGACTTTCTGCTGTCTTACCTGATGACCCCACAAGGTGGTGATGTAAGGGCTTAACCAACCCTGTCCACCTGGGTCTCCCCAAAGTAATGTTTACCTCTAGTGTCTCTGTGGAGATTTTGTCACATCATTGCCATTGTGATCTGTCAGATCCCCCTGCCCTCCTTGCTTCCGGCCTCTTCTTTCTTAACAGGCCTCACACCTTCACGAATCCGTTGTGTTCTCTAGCTCAGTCTGCTTCCTGGAGAATCCAGTCTGTGACCACCATCAAGTCGAGGCAGCTCAGAGGGCGTGGATTTTACTGAAGTATTTCAGACTCAAGGCTTCTCTATCAACACAGTGTTCAAGGAAGTCTATTTTTCCTTTGAGGCAAGACTTTCCTTTTTTCTATTTCTTTTTTTCTCACCAGCAATAATAAGGATATGATTTGGAGTAAAATAATGCACTTTGTAAGTTTAAAAGCAAAGTTTCAGAGGACTTGTGTTTTTATTTAAATCATCATCATTATTATTTTTATTATTATGAGATAATAGTAATAAACTCTCCTACCTGACTTAGAGTGAAGTAGGAGTTAGCTCTGAACAGCTGCTGCACCTTGTGAGAGATGTTTGTCGTTGTGTCATCATCAAAGCAATGTACCTTTCATTTTGTAAACTTTATTCATCTTTTAGTAAACTTGTTCTGGATGCCTTCACACATTCACTTTTATTACAATGCAGGATATTGCTTTTTAGCAAATTCTGCTGTCTGCCAAAATCAGCATAGCAAATGTTTTCCCTTTCTTCCTTAACCATTGCTCTTAGTGTTTCCAAGCTCCCACCAAATATTAGTATTTGGGATATGAGAATGAGGAATTGGAATTCCTTGAGAATTTCAGGAAATCCCTGAAATCCTAGATTAGTTTATATATATATATATATATGTATATTAATACATACATATAAACATACATATATACATATACATAAACTAATATACATATATAAACTATATATGGCATACTTTATATATGTATTTTAAATTATGAGTGATTAAAATGATAAATGATGAAGTTTTTTGTAATAGGGCTATACTAAAAATTCAGAAACTCTCTATAAACAAAAGATGTCATAAGGTACACATGGTCTTTTATTATGCACCCCTGCATTGTGACAAAGCTCCATGCTCTGATGACATGTAGAAATGGTTGCCTCTCGATAGACACATTGGATCCCAGAAGACATAAAGTAAGAGAATTTTAACACAAAATGTACATGAAATAAAAATCATTTAAAAATGGAAAAATAGCATCATAGCCACTTAATATTTAAGCTACATTCTTAAAAATACATTCTAAAGTCCCCAAACACTAGAGAGGCAATCGCCCTGATCTTTGTTTTGTAGCAGATATTCCAGATGCAGGGCTCCTCCATTTGTTGTTGAGCTGGTGGAATTATAAATGTGCACCAGAAAGCAATTTTGATTGGGGCATCATGGCACATGTTGCTCATTTTCTTTTTTAAAAGTGAAAATATCTTGTCTACTTGGCCTGATTTTGGTTTTGCTATTGAAATCAATATTACATCTGCTACTTGGAATTTTATTTCAGTTTCTGATTTCTTATGGAAGAATCCCATGCCATGGATATATTCTCTTTCCCTGTCTTTGGTGAAATATGTGTATATTGGGCATTCCGCTTGGATCTCCTGGCACAGGGACCAGCATTGCATAGAATCATGTGTCCCTATTGCCAATTTAAGGATTTATTTTGTTTCCAACTCTTGCTGTTCCTTGGAACACTGCTCACAGGTTTCATGTGTATAAACTTATTGATCTTTATTTCATTAGCAGTAATGGCACCCAGAGCAGCAGACTAGACTAGAACGCAGTTGGTGACATGGTAAGAGCTACAGCCAGACCAGCTCATAGACCAGGCCGTACCTGTCTCTTCACGCTGTCCAGGTTTCCAAGAGCTGGACCTGAACGGTGGGTTCCGCAGGTGGCATTTCCGGCTCCGCTTTCCTCATAGATCAGTGGCTCAAATGAATCAGTGTCTTGATTGCTAATGTATTTTTTGTGGAAAATCATAATCATATTCTGGTTTTCCAGTTTTCATAACTGATTTTTCTTAAGACTTGGGACTCAGAAAGGTCCTGAGAAAAGTGGAGAAGGAATCTCGTGTAGAAGCATCAGTGGTCACTCCTGGATGAGCGGTGGGGCTTTGGGGGTGCCACCGGGAGAAGATGCCGGGCTTGTCCTGTTGCCCCACAGCAAGGGGCTGCTGGGAAGGCTGGAGGGGTTTGCTGGCCCTCCTCCGGCTTCAGCTGTGCTTGTAGCAAAGCGGTTAATACAACTCCTCAGCGGCTGGGGGTGCCATTCCTGATATCTGCAGTCAATCAAATGAATCAATTAGAAACCAATGAGGAGGGTCGTGCTGGGAATAGGGAGGTGACTAGCAAATGACAGGCTAGGGAGACTTGAGGAGAGAGACTGGGGGCCACCTGTTTGTGAGTGCTGTCGTTGAAGAGAAGGAAGCTGCCATGGGGTTGGGGCGAACGACCACAGAGGGCCAGGCCCAGCCTTGGGCACCCATCTTCCCATCCAGGTCCACATTTTTCTGAGCACAGAGACCTCCCAACATGAGAAGAAGAGGATAAAAGTCCCAAGCAAGTCTGACCTGATGCCACTTCCCAAGGCCCTGGGGCCCAGGTGGATCAGGTGCCTCCCAATGCACAGGAGTAAGGAGCCACAGGCCTGCCCACGTGTGAACCGCACGGGCGAGTGCTTGTCCAGGAGGCAGATGCCAAAAACAAAGAGTTGCAGCAGCCACCGCGCCCCTGGACAGCTTCTGCTTTTTAGGAAACTGAGTTTGAGTTGTGCTCTCTTATTGGCAAATACCTCATCTCAGGGGGTCTGAGGAGCTGGGCTCTAACCGAGTGTGATCTTGGCACACTCTCATTCCCCAGGCTTTTTCTCCTCCTCCCGAAGCTCGCATCCCTGGAATTCTCTAAAGGCTAAGGGTAGTCGTGCTCAGTTCCATAGCATTCCACATCCCTAAATCTGTAAAATAAGTGGGTGTCTGGGAGATAAAGCTGGTATTCATTTTGAAGAGGTTTGTTGGCTCATTAATATGAAATTATTTGAGTCAATTCACCGTAATTATGAGCCATGTACACGGGTTGGTACAATATACATTAAACCGCTGATTAAATTTTCCCAAATATAATGAGTTAATTTGCCATGTGCCGTGTTGTAGTGAGGGAGTGCTGGAGGTGACGATGTGTTTGGGAACATGTAGGAAGCACAGTCTTTGCTTGCAACTGGTAATTTACTGCTCACTCAAATGCCATCAACGCTGGCTTTGGCAAGGGGGAGATCATGGAATTCATCTCTGATTTAAACTAAGTTTCGAATTTCAGACCAGCAAGCATTTTAACATCTCTATGAGCTACAGGCAACTGCTTGCTTTCACGAGCCCAGCCAGGCTGGAACTTTCCTGAATGATGGCAAACCACAGCCCACACAGTGAATCTCTGGACCAGGGCTGGGAAAGGCTGTGGCTGGAGGACCACGTGGCCCTGTGACCCTGAGCTGCACTCGGCCTCCCTCTGGTGTTTGGATAATCAGTATTCCTTCAGAGCCTTGACACTCCTCTACCTGAATTCCATCCTGAGCAATCCTCTGATTCCCTGGAAGGCATGTCTCAGAGGTCCCCAGCTTCACCCCATGTGACGCTTAAGCAAGAAGGTTCTGGAGGCCATGGATCAGCGCTGCAACCCGACAGGCTCAGGGTGGCTTCGCACGGGAAGAGCATCGTGTGCAGGATCTGATCAGAAGTTTACAAGTGTGTTTTCTAAACACTTGTCAGGCACGGGTAGTGCCTCAGTCTGCACCATTGTTTTTCCTGGTTCGTGGGGACGTTCACAAACACAGGCCCCCAGAACAGACACCTGCAGGGCTTCCTCTCGGCCTTGGCTGTTTCCTGAGGCAGAGCGGCAATGGCTAATTTTTTTGGCAAGAGTTTGGTGTCCCCTGCCCTTTCCCATTCTGTTCTCCAGCCATGTGGTGGTGTGCTTCATGCCAGGTGTGCGCCTGGGCAGGGAGGGGCAGCTGGCCTGCCCTGTAAACCCTGCGGGTCTCTGGGGTCCAGAAGGGGAGATGCAAAATAGAATGAATGCTTTTTTCCAAAGTCCATTTGTTTTGTGCTCAAACTAGTTAAACATGGATTTAAAAAAGAAGAAAAAATATTGTCTCTAAACTCCAAGTGTCTCTTTACATGATTAAAGTGAACTACCAACCCATTCATCTAGTCATTTGTTTGACAGATATTTATTGGACACCTCCTAAGTGCCTGGTGCCCTGCTTAGCGAAGGCACTGGCAGTGAAGAGGAGAGGCCCAGCCTCTTGGTGTGTAGCTTGCAGCTGGGCCATCTTACCAGGTGTTTGATACAACACCACTCTAGTGTTTTTGGGAAGGAATTTCACAGCACTGGGGATCAAACCGAGGATCTCACTCACGCTAGGCAAATGGTCTACCATGGAGCCACACCCCCCCGTCCTGCGTGAAGGAATTTTGCAGATGAGATGCACATTTAAATTAGTAGACTGTGCCTAAAGCTGAGGCCCCTCCACAGTGTGCGTGGGCCTCAACCACTCAGTTGAAAGCCTTAAGAGAAGAAGACCAAGGTCCCCTGAATTGAGGAGTGGGGACCTTTGGATGGGGGCTGCAACTGCAGTGCTTCCCTGGTCTCCAGCCTGCAGATTGCACCAGCTCCCGCAGCCACCAGAGCCAGTTCCTTGGCATCTCTCTTCCTCCATCTCTCCATATCCTAAAGGCTGCTTCTCTGGAGAACTCTGCTAGCAGCCCTGGCCTCACAGTGGGAACTGTCCAGAGCAGCGACAGAACAATGAAGGTGGGTGCAGGAGGAGTGGCGAGGGTCAGAACCCAGGCCTCCTGGAGGAGGGACATCTCAAAAGTGGGGTTGGAAGGACCTGCAGAACTAGCCAGGGACCCATGGAGCCAGAGGGAGCACTCAGGAGAGACCTCGAGGACCAGAGAGAACGGAGCCGGGCAGAGTGGGAGGCAGAAGCGAGGCAGCCGTGGACCCCTGTGCTGGTGCCGTGCCGGCTTTTCCTTTCCAGGGTGTTCCTGGGCTTCGCGGTGTGGGACTGGCCCCTCCCAGTAGCAAGACCCCGGCACAGTAGCTGGTGGCAGAGGTTCACTTGCCCTCGGCTTTACAAGTATTGATGCATTAATTCCTCTGAGGTCCAGGGATTGTTACCATCTGCTCTCACTGGGTGAGGAAACCGAGGCACAGAGAGGTAGGGGGACCCCGACAGGGGCTGGCTCCCCACCGTCAGGGCTATGCTCTGAACAAGGACTTGCTGTGGGACTCTGTTCCTCCCACCCCTGCTCCCCTCTGGCTCCTGCTGCCCCTGGTGGTGCCCACCCTGCATCCACAGGGCCTGAGGTCCTGGTGCCCGCTCATGCATTTCTTCCTCCGATTCAAGGCTCCCTTGAAGTAGGCAAGGCTGCCGGCCTCCTTCCTCATCTGGCGAGTGAAGACACTGAGGCCCAGAGAGCCTGCCTGGCTGCTGCTCGGGCCTGTTGGCTTCTGCTGCTCCCGGCCATCCCTCCACGGCTTGCTGGGGACGTGGAATCAGAAAATGGTGAGATTTCTCAGCTTATGGTCTGCCAGGCCCTGGGGATGTGAAGGAAATGGAATTACAGCCCTGGGTGGACACCAGTGTCCTCCTGTGTCCTCCTGGCCCTCTCCTCTCTTTCAGAGAATCTAATTTTCCTCTCTCCATCTGGGCAGCTCTCACGAGCTGTGGGTTCAGTGTGAGCCCACTCTCCGGGCGTCCTCCCTGCTGGACCCTCTGGGCTTCCCCTCCCTCAGTCCTCAGCTGCATGTGCCCTGCGACAGTTAGCCTTGGGCCCGCGCCCGTGGGCTGGGGCTGTGAGACATCCCAAGCGCGGTGAGTTTCCTCTGTCTCCAGGAAGCCCCCAGGGTTCTATGGCTCCCGTGGTCCAGCCCAGAGCCCTGCAC
>JAJEJO010004166.1:157549-457077 GCA_020662805.1 Glaucomys volans
CCCTCTGGGTGACAATCTGGATCTCTGATTTTACGGCTGTCCGCCTAGGAAACTGGCTGTGTGGCTCCCCCATTCAGCCTGATCCTGTCAGTTTTGGCCAATAGAACGGTCAGTTTTGAGAGACCAGTGTTGTGGGGTGCTGGCTGCTGGTGTTTCCTGGCAGAACCAGTGGGTGGTGAGGACGGCACCCAGTGGATTCCCAGCTCTCCCTTAACTCCGATTCTGACCAAGGCAGGAGGGCATTGATGACCAGGGCGTCCCCTTTCACTAAGTGAAATCTCTCCCAGGACCTCTGCACATGGAAATCACGGGAGCAGGTCACACACCTGCATATACTAACGAGATTCGTTAGGGCCAGGAGACCAGGGAGGCTTGCAAAGGGACGTGGTTGTGCCTGTTCTCTCCTTTGACACAGGAGTTCCACTTTAAGCCTGTCATCAAAACACAAGGCTGGGGGCCTGAGGGAGAAACCTGCACTGGCACCTCCTGAGGTCCGAGGAGGCTTAGCGCTTCCGCAGACACCCCAATAGAGCTCATGGCAGGAAGTGGGAAGAGAGCTGCTCCAACCTGGAGAGGCTGCAAATTCAGGCAGCCTCTGACCCCTCTAGCATCACAGATCATTTGGGGGATGGCAGTGGGAATGGGGTTCAGACAGTAATTCCTCCTTTGTGTGAAGATCCCTGGTGGCTGTGTGGGAGGAGGGCTTGCCCTGTGGCTGGGAGGAGATGCACTGACATCTTGGCCCTCCACCCCGAGAATGTGGGGACCCGCCAGGGCATGTGCCTGGGAGTTCTTGAGCAGGGAGCCTGTGGCTCTTGTCTGTGGCCGGGCAGTGACGACGTAGCTCCACCTGCCTGGCACCACGGGGGTGCCTGATCAGAACTACCTGTCCTGCCTTTGCAGACCTGCTAGAGTTTGGCAGCTTACAGGGGAGCCATGCGGATATGTACGGGGTTCCCTAGGTTTAAAAATTGCAAAGGTTCTCACCTGGGGTGGAGGTGGGGAGCAGGCAGACAGATGCTGTTATGCAAACTTGCCAAACAAAGTTTTCTGGAAGCTGCTTCGTCTTTCTCTGCTGCTATACATTTTTTCGTTTGTTTTGTTTTTGTAACTAAAATACTTTAAAAGAATCTACACATGGAAGAAAGAGTGGAAAGTTCTGAAAAGTATAGAGAATCCAAAAAGAAATAATGTGTGGCTTTGTCATCAGAAGGTGCAACTATGATGAATATTTTGGTTAAATCAGTTCTAGTGTTTTGAGAAGGGAACTTGCTAAGGTGTGTGCATGTGTGTGTGAGTATGTGTGTGTGTGTACCTTTTTATTGCGGTTAAAATGGTATCATCTGTTTAATTTTGAGCCCTGTCTTTTGAACTCACCATGGAAATGCAAGTTCTTTCTCTGTGATCAAAATTTTTTTGCCAAAATATTTTTTCAGGTTTAAAAATATTACCTTCTTTATAGCATGCTGATTTTGAGTCCTTTGGGTATAAACAGAGGAGTGGGACAGCTCGGTCAAATGGTGGTTCCATTCCATTTGCTGGTAAATGGATGGAGCTGGAGAATATCATGAGTGAAATCAGCTGAACTCCCCCAAACCAAAGGCCCAATGTTTTCTCTGATATGCGGATGCTAATTCACAATAAGGTGGGGGGGGTTGCTAGGGAAGAATAGAGTTACTTTAGATTAGGTAGAGGGGAGTGAAGGGAGGAGAGGGGTAGGGGGAGGGAATGATAGAGTGAAACAGACATTATGACCTCATGTGCGTATATGACTGCATGGCCCGCGTGATCCTACAATATGTGCAATCAGAACAATGAGAAAGTACACTCCAGTTATGTATGATTTATCAAAATGCATGAATGCATTCTACTGTCATGTATAACTAATTAGAACAAAAATTAAATAAAAAACATTACTTTCCCTAGTACATATTTGTTTATTTTTAGAGAGAGGAATTAAAAGACAAAAGTGTCTTATATTCAAAAATTTAACTTTGAATATAAACAGATATTTTGGAGCAATTCTTTTCTTCTGGAGAGACCGTCTATTTGCATTTCTGTTTGCTTTGTATTTCAGCCCGATGTGATCTGGGGGTGGGCAGGGAGGTGCAGGATTGTGAGGCACACTGCGGTTTCTTTAGATGCTCTCGTGGATGAAATTGTTGTCTATATTCTTTCTGGCGAATGCAATACTCTTTCCCAAATGTGCATTTGAATTTTTCAACAAAATTCTCATCACCTTATTTTTTGTTCTCAGCCAATTTGTTGTATTTTTAAGTGATTTCTTGGATCATGAATTCCCTTCCTCATTTACAAAGCCTCAAATCCAGGTACAGCTTTACAGGCAGTGCCCAGAAGGAAGGCCCCTGCTTCCTTGCTGCCTCATCTGAGGATGGACGGCCTCTCTCCCCCTTCTCTCACTTACACACCTTTGACTAGAACACCTTGCTCCCAAGCAGGTGTGTCCCAACCCACGAGCCTGAGTTGAGTTTAAGGATGCTTCCCTAAAACTAGTGAGCAAGGAGTGTATTCAATGCCATACAATGAGATCTCAAAATAGCAATTCTAGACTTTAAAAATAAAAGATACCATCCCAATGGAAATGACATGATTCCAAAAACGCCTATGGTATAGCATTTCTACATTAGTTGAAAAAAAGCTAAAATAAAAGTATTGGCAGAGTGAAGTAGAAAACGGTGTGATTTAGGCAGGAGGTAACTCACATAGAAAAATTTGACCAGAGATAAAAACAAGGAACATGACCAGAGAAGAATTTTCTCTTGTCTAGAAACACCTGCACAGTGAATTCCAGGTAATGAGAAAGAAATTGAAATAAGCCACAGAATTAATCATTTTTTATCTCTTCGCTGTAGAATAATGCATGCGTTGAATAGCTTCTGCACAGGAGGCTCCCAGGCAGTGTGATCACACATCTTGGTGGCTCCGCAGTTTCTGCAGAGGCCTCCAGTCCCTGAACAGTTATTAATAGCATTGCTTTTCTCTCTTTCAATTGTGGCAGTTTGGACCATCAGTTATATGGTCTCTCTATAATATCAAAACTGAAACGTGTGTGATATGAAGGACAACCAGTGAAGATGCAGGCTTCATACAAGGTTTGTGGAATGTGAGGTGTCCACCAGCAGCTCAAGTCTACAGACCAGAGTCGACAGGGTGAGGAGTTTGGAGAATGTGGGGTGCAGGAGGGAGTGTGGAGCGATAAGCTCATCTTTAGGATTATAATAATGATATGTTGCATTTGTAGGGCAACTTACAGTTTCTAGAGGCCTTTCTTTCTGTGGACTCATGGGCAAGGAGGTACGGAGGTCTGGTGATGCAGAAGATGCTGCAAATCCCTGCTCTCTGGCTGGGCTGTCCTGCACTGGAATGGATGCCAGGCCCTCACTGGTTCTGAACGGAAGAGAATGAAAATAGACTAGAGAATGTTCAGAGCAGGACGGGGCCTCAGAGGACAGGATCTACTGGGAAAATCTCAGGAAACATAGACTGCTGACTAACGGATGCCCGGTAGCTCTTGCTTTGGAAAACAGCTCAGGGGCCTGCTTCTAGTGATGATAACTAGCTCATTTTGATTAATAGAAAAATAATCAAAACAGGAAAAATAACTCATTGTGCAAGCATTTTCAGGAGATGAGACTGATCACTAAGAAAAAGGCCAGCTCATATCAAACACTATAAATGTGTCTCTCGGAAAATTAAACAGTTTCTACAGCATTTTTCCTTATTTTTCCTTCCCCGTTATCCAATCCACTTGATCCTCCCGAGAGAAATAGTTGAAAAGAAATGACTCAAGGGAAAGAACTTACTACTCAATGGTATGTATTCTGGGCAGGGTAGGAGTCAGTGTTCAAGACCACCGATGACCTAAGTGACGAGGAGTACTCCTTACCTCTGGCTGAGGGGGGCTAACTTACTACTGGCAGCCAGATGGGCTCAGGTGTTGGACTTCACTTCGTCCAGGAATGACCCCTGGTCAAGTGACCCAGTGATGTCTGCATTCCCCCAAGAAGAGCTATGGTCCCAGGCAGCTGGGGATTGATTCTGGGACTTATGTGGTGACTGGGTTCCTCTTTCTGAGTCATCCAGGAAGTAAAATGGGACATCAGGGACAAGTGTGACTTGGACGGGATTCTCAGTTTCACTTTACCAGGGGTAAGGTCTTACTCTGGGTCTTAGGATGCTGTGCTGCGAGAGGAAAGGAGCTAGTGCTTGGAGTCTGTTAGGTCTCTGCGGAGCCTGGTGGGTCTGCTGTGGGCTGCTGACCCAGGTGTGGTGGGTGTTGCTGGCTGAGCCTCCAGCTGTCCACTGTCTGGGCTGAGGTGGGATTGCTGCAGGATCCAGAACGCTGAGGTCCAGGCTCAGCAGACAACTGTGGTCTGTCCACCTAAGGGCTCAGCGCTATCATCTTATTTTCATGAATTGCTTGTCTATCAGAGCAGATTTACTACAGGAGTTCAAGGGGGTCTTTAGCTTTAGAGGCACATAAGATGAACTGTAATAAAGTAAGCCACAGTTTAAATTTAAATTTCATATTATTACAAATAAGCAGAACCATTTTTCTTCAGGCAGGTACCACATCTTTTTCTTCTTTAAACAGACACACCACCTAAGCCTTACGATTGGAAATACCTTAATGTTACCACATTGTGTCAAGCTTCTAGATTTTTTTAGGCAACTTCCCTGAAGGTGAGAATTTCACTGAAGATGTTGTGGGGAGACCCAGGAAATGGTTTTTGTTGGACACAGTGTGCAAGACCTCAAGGATACCTCCTCCAACCTTCTGTTTTTCTCTCGTGTTCTCTCAACAGCAAAGGGGCTGAGTTCTTCATCTCTGAATTCTTACCTGTGCCCTCTGCCCCTAGGGCCTTTCCTCTCAGCAAGTTGCTGCAATTTGCTGACTGGAAACTCCCCCTTTTCCAGATCTTACCCTCGCATCTGTCCACTCGAGAGAACAAATGCGTTCTTTCTTTACTTCTCTGTTCTTTTCCTCCCAGCCTCACCCTCTCCCTCCCTTTTACCCTCTCAGGAAACAGACAGCGGCCTTCCATAGCCCTCCACATCCACAGGACCCGTGCCTGGAGACCCCCGTGCCTGGAGACCCCCGTGCCTGGAGTGTGGATGAGATCTTCAAAATGATAGCAAGGTTTTAAAAGTGCCTGTTACAATTAAATGACTCAGTGACACCTATAAGCCTGAGGCCTGATGCGCATTTGTATCAAATAGCATAAAATATAATATTCTATGGGATAAGAAAACCTTAATTTGCTTTGTGATTTTAGACCATTTTATTTACAGAAGAGAGTGGGAGGGAGTTTATAACTCTGCTTGCTTTCCTGGCGTTCTTTCTCTTGTTTCTTATGGTGATTTACAAAGTTGGTTTGGATGCTTCCGCACGCTCTGAATTAACCGTTGTCTGTGAGATAACAGAGCCCATCCAAGAGGCCGGGGAGTGCGGAGCAGGGGGAGGCTCAAGGGCCGGCCTGACCCTGCATGTGCCTTGTGACTTGCCCAGCCTCCCCTTCCGCGGCTTGCCTTCCCATTCTCTTAATGGGGCCTCGCAGAGGTCGGAAGTTTTTAATTTTGGTGACATTCATCTTTACCAACTTTTCCTTTTATAGGTCATGCTTTGGGTTTCTCGCTTAACCCAAGATTCCAAAGGTTTCTCTCTCATTTTTTTCCCTATCAATTGTATAATCTACATTTTACATTTAAGTCTATGATCCATTTTGTTATTTTTTTGTACAAACTGTGAAGTTTAGGTGAAAGAAATTCTTGAAGAAATTGTGTAAATGCAATTGGTTTTCCTATCAGTTTTGTTTTCAATTTATTTTGCATTTTGGGACTTGGACATTAGTTCTGGGGATTTCGTAGATAGCTGGGATGTTCTGCATGAAAGCTTGACCTCTCTGGCACCATGGTTGGAGGTACAATCCTTCCTCCATTGACTTTCCCTTTCACCTGTGTCAGCAATCAGCGGACTTATGAGTATGTATTTATTTCCAATCTCCCTACTGGTTCCATTGGTTGATTAATGCAGTCATGCAAAGTAATAAATCTAATCAGGGCAGAGAAAGACCTCTACAGTGAAAATGATAGGATATTGACGAAAGAAATTAAAAAGATGGAGAGACCTCCCATGTTCTTAGATAGGCAGAATTAATATTGTCAAAATGGCCACATCATCAAAAACAATCTACAGATTCAATGCAATCCTGATGAAAATACTAATGACATTTTTCACTGAACTAGAAAAAGCAGTACTGAAGTTTATATGAAAGAATAAAAAAACCACAAATACCCAAAGCAATACTGAGCAAGAAGAGCAAAGCTGGAGGCCTCATAATGCATGATCTCAAATTATGCTACAAAGCTATAGTGATAAAAACAGCATGGTTATTGAATCAACATCGACATGAAGACCAATGGAATAGAACAGAAAACACAGAGACAAACCCGTGTAGTTGTAGTAATAAGATCCTTGACAAAGGAGACAGAAACAACTATTGGAGAAAAGATAGCCTTTTTTTTTTTTTTTTTTACAAAATGTTGCTGGGAAAACTGGATATCCATATGAAGAATTAAATTAGATCCCTATCTCACTCTGCAGAGAGGCCAATTCAAAGTGGATCAAAAGACCTAGGAATTAGACCAGTAACAGTGTAATTGTTAGAAGAAAGCACAGGGTCAATACTCCACTATATTGAAGCAGGCACTGACTTCCTTAATAAGATCCCTAAAACTCCAGAAATAAAAGCAAGAACCAGTAAGGAGAACCACATCAAAATAAAAAGCTCTTGTACAGCAAAGCAAACAATTAAGAGCATAAAGAGAGAACTTACAGAATGGGGGAAAATCTTTGCCAGCTATTCCTCCAACAGGGGATTTGTAACCATAACACATAAAGAACTTGAAAAAACACTAAAAAACAAATGACCCAAACAATAAACGGGCAAATGACCTAAAATGATATTTCTCAAAAGAAGAAGTATATGAAAAAATGTTTAACATTCTTAGTAAATCAACATGCAAATCAAAACTACACTGAGGTTTCATTTTACTCCAATTAGAATGGAATCATCAAGCATGCAAATAACAATTATTGAGGTGAGGATGTGAGGAAAAGCTTTCATTCATACGTTGTTGGTGGGACTACAAATTAGTACAACTACTCTGGAAATCAGTATGGAGATTCCTCAAAAGACTAGGGATGGAAAGACTCTATGACCCAGCTATCCTACTCTCTGGTATTAATCCAAAAGACCTAAAATCAGCATAATATAGGAATACATGCATACCCACGTTATAGCTTTGCAATTCACAATGGCGACGTTTGGGAAACTTATAGCCCCTTCTTAAGAGCCGGTCTGCTGATTTTACATTCTTTCTTTCCCTTCTCTGTGAATGTCTTGATTTTCCCTTACTTCCTGAAGGGTATTTCTTGCTGGATAAAGAATTCTGGATTGACAATTTATTTCTCTTATTATTTGTGAAAATGTTTAGCTACTTTCTTCTGGTCCCCATTAATTCTGCATTCAAGTTGTTTAACCCCACAGGTATAAAGTCATCTGTCATCACTTTCAAGAGTTTTCCTTCGTCTTAGGGTATGAGAATTTGCCTTGGTATGGATTTCTTTGGCTTTATTCTTTTGTGACTTGCTTAGCTTATTGAATTTGTAAGTTTATGTGCTTTGCCCAATTTCGGAAGTTTCCTATCCTGTGTCCCCGAGGACCTTGTCCGTTTTCCCCTCTAACTCCTGGCCTTCTGACATTCTGATGACATGAGGCTTGGAGCTTTTGTTAGAGACTCGAGGTCCCTGTGGTCCTGTCTGTTCATTTTATTTTTTTCTTTTCAGTCTATTTTTTCTCTGTTGTTCAAATTGGTAATTTATTCTGTTTTATCTTCAAGTTTATATATATTTTTTCTCTGTCCCCTCCATTCTGCTGGTGAGCCCATTCACGGAGGTATTTATTTGAGTTATTTTATTTTTAAGTTCTAAATTTCCATCTGGTTCTTATTTATATATTTATTTCTTTGGGAAGACTTTCTGTTCTGTTCATTTGTTTCAAATGTATTCATAATGCTGTGGAAGCATTTTTAATGACAACTTCTTTTAAACCTTCGTCTTTTCTAACATTGCCATCATGTCAATATTGGCACCTAATGACTGCCATTTTTCTTTTAGTTAGAGATCCTCCAGGTGCTTGATATGACAAGAGGTTTTCAGTTGAAATTTGAGCATGTTGGCCATTGCGTAATGATTCCAGAGCTTATTCCAATCTCCCGTGTGAGCTGCTTCCTCTGACACGTCTCCTCCAGGAAAGGGAGAGTGAGAACACCTTACCTCAGCCAGGTAGAAAGAGATGCCTGGTGTCCCCATCTAGCCTCCAGTGACATGTGAGGTGCAGGTGGTGAGTTCCGGCTCTCCACATCAGACCAGGGGTAGGAGATCACAGCTGCTCCTCACGCGGCCTCCGTGGTCCTGTGGGGTCTTCGTTGTGGCTGTGGTGGTAAAGCCTGGGCTGTTTCTCAGGCCTCCTTTTCTGCCTTGCGGGGCAGGCGAGGGAGCCCCCATGATGGCTGGTTTAGGATGGAGGTCCAGGCTTTCCACTGGTTTCCATGAACGCCAGGAGGGGGTCCCCATTTGGTCTTCCCTTGCCTGCCCTGGGGATGAACAGTTTGAGGTATCTCATTTCAGGCAGTGCACAGAGGGGACCCGGCCTCCCTCTGCCCTTGCTGGGCGGGTGGGGCGTCTTGTTGGCTGGGTGGAGTGGTTATGGGCCGAGTGCTTTCTGCTTGCCAGGCAGACCTTTCTCTGGCCCTTTGACCACACAGCAGGCTTTTCTTGGCACGTTTTTGTCTGTTCTTTGCTTCTTCTAGGTTCTTTGCTTCTTCTCCAGCTCTTAGTCTGGGATGGAAGAGAAGGAAGGAAGCCCAGAGAGCTCGCCCCACACTGCTCCTCGGGCTTGGAGTCCCTAGCCTCTGTGCCTTCTGCGCCTGCCTTTTCGTTGTGTTCTGCCCGGATGTGCAGCGTATTCATTTGTACTTAGCAGGAACGATCGATCCTGTCTTCGCAGAAGCAGAATATGGTGTCATTCATCAAATGACAAAGGAGAAAGAAAGCTCGGCTGGGAAACGACCACATGGCAGGTAGCGGTGTTACTGCCTGTGCAGAGAGTTTGGAGAAGCAGGTGCGGTGCCGGCTGCAGGGCCCTGGGCAGAGCGAAGGGAGAGGTGTGGGAGGGAAAGGCGACTGGACCAGGCAGGACCTACCAGCCACTTTAGAGCTCTCAGGTTGAGAGGAGGTGGCAGCTGAGGAGTGACTTCATTTTGAGCTCATTTAGGTTTTAAAAGGACCACTCTGGCTGCTGGAGGGGAAACCAACTTATAAGCACTTCCCTTCACTTAGGGAGTGTTCCGAGTCCAACCCTCGCCGCCAGAGGTGAGACCCTGTGCTCACACGGAGGCCAAGCTGGGGACTCCATTAGCTGCCTCTTAAGTGAACTCCATTGAGTCCAGTTTGACGTATTGAGAAAAATGTCCCACTTCAGGTCCATGACAGATTTCTTCTAGCAATTACGCTGATGCCCATGCCCAGCTTTATCTGTTTGTGAGCACCTGCATCTCCGGGTGAGTCCCTTCCCAGACCAGCACAGACATGGCAATGACTTCTGCTGTCTCCCAACGGATCCTCAAGCTTCCTCCCCTTTTGGAGGCACTGCCTAAATATTCAAGTCTCTCTCTGAAATTGGGATGTGTTTGATGCAACTTCCCATTAAATCATCTGCTGCTACTGGAAAAACATGCGCTATTCCATCTGATTGCTGATGACTTTTCAATTAATGGACATTTATCAACTGAGAGTGATGACCTAGATGTGACCTGAACCTCAAGGTGGGATGCTGGCCCATCAGGATGTTGGGACATGATTCTTCCACCCTGATGTCTCTTTCCTGGTGTGTTGTAGAGGATTTGTGATGTTTGCAATAATGATTCTCGGCTGGGAGAGTTTAAAACCACCATCCCGACTTTGCTTCTGTTCTTCTCATTGCCTGTATTGGAGCAGAGAGAGGGTTATTGTTTTCAGTATTTCCTCCTCAGTTGATCAGCAAGGACCTTGCTGAGCCCTAGAGGAGAGGTACGACAAGTTT
This sequence comes from Glaucomys volans, assembly GCA_020662805.1. Classification (NCBI taxonomy): domain Eukaryota; kingdom Metazoa; phylum Chordata; class Mammalia; order Rodentia; family Sciuridae; genus Glaucomys; species Glaucomys volans. Next base: position 167,716 of record JAJEJO010004166.1, read on the forward strand.
GGTGGGGTCTGGAGGATGACTGAAAGCCCCAGAACACCATGGCCTTGGGAAGCAGCCAGGCAGGACTGCACAGGACCGCCCTAGCCCAAGTGCCTGCTCTCCCGTGTGGGGGGGCTCTTCTCTACCTTGCAGAAGCTGAGTCCTCACTCTCTTTTCTCAAGGCCCAGAGCCAACGCCCCTGAGCCATTATATAATAGCAAGTACCATGTTTAGTCTACATTTTCTTCCTTCTTAATATCTACCTCAGCTTTGGGGAAAAGCAAGGTGTTCATGATATCAAAATTAACTTGCCACAGGCATTTGGGAATCAAATTTGAAATACAGATTAAGAAGCATGCTTCCAGAATAAATCCAGAATGGCAATTTGAAAGAAAGTCTCTGAAGGAGAACTTGGCTTTGAACCAGTCTGCACCCTCCACTTCCTTATAGGGTGATGGTAAAATTGACCACCCGTGATTCAGTGGGTGCTAAATGAGATGATGAGAAAGTTGACACTCGGTGTGTGATGCTGTGTCACCATCTCCTCCTGAAGACCCTTATCGTCCACAACACGGTGTTGAGCATTACAGGACACAACCTGGCTGAATGTCCACAAGCCCATCTGCCTGAGTTGGGGCCTTATCATAAGGGGGAGCACAAAATGCCCCTTGGCATTGTGGTTATTTTATTTATTCCATTTGCAGAATGAACCCATGGTTTAACCCATGTATTAAAATACTTTAAATAAAACAAGGATGAGGGTTTTTTTCAGTTACTGTAGTCTATCAATTTGTGGGTCAGATTATTTTCAAGTTATTAAGATAGAATGTGAACAAAGTAATTCTTTAAAGAACAAATTCTTAAGTTAAAAAGGGCCTTAATCTGGTCTCACAAGTCATCTCCTACTTGAAGCAGAAATTAAATCCAAGACATTTCAAGTATGACTTGAATATACCATCCACTCATTTATCCATTGACCCACCCATCCATCTGCCCATACATCCACCCATTCATCCATCCATCCATCCATCCATCCATCCATCCATCCATCCACCAACCCTCCAACCCACCATGCATCCACCCACCCAACAACCCACCATGCATCCATCCACCCACCATCCATCATCTGCCCAGCAATCCATCTATCCATCCATCCATCCATCCATCAACCCTCCAACTCACCATCCATCCATCCATCCATCCACTCCATGAGTACATGCTATATTCCATGTGCTTTGTTGGGCTCTGGGCAAATGGTCCTACGATGTTTGAAATCAAGTGGAATGGTTGTAAAGTAGGCAGGGCCTGTCTTAAGTGCTGTCATAGTCACATGTGTTGGAGTTTATAGCATGCCAGAACCTGTCCTAAGCACTCTACATGCATCAACTCACTAAGTCTTACAAAGGATAGTGCAGTAGAGTATGTGGGCCACTGCACAAGATCTGACCATTCCTGTTCAACAGAGGAGGAAGGTGAGACTCAGAAAGTAACATGCAGCAGAGTTTTGGTTCCCATCTAGAGAGTCTGAACTCTGAACCAGTGCGTTTAAGGGCTGTGCTGGAGAAGTTGCTGAGATAATGAAGAAGCGCCTGAGCCAGTGCAGGGTAATACTGTCCAGCACCTGTGTCCTGGTGCTGATGATGAGGGAACCGGAAGCCTGGTCTGGGGCACCCACTGCTCCAGAACAGACCGTTGGCCTTAGGCAATTCATGAATGTATTCTTGAAAAATAAGCAAACAGAAAACTTAAACACTTCTAAATGTTACCAAGAGGGGAGGAAGGGAGTGGGCGTGAGTAACCAGGGAACGGCGCCTGTGGGAGATAAGAGAGCAGTCGGTGAACATGCGAAGTTCCTTTCTCGTTTTTCACGATGCATCACCGAGACATATGCTCCAGCAGTTTTGCACTCCTTCCCGCGCCAAGGCCCACCCCCTCCGCCCGGCCGCTCCCGCCTGACACGCACCCTCTCAGCCTGGAGGCCCTGCCGGCTCCAGCACCACTTCCGGGGGCGCGTCCTGACCTGGCTTGTCTGGCTCCCTGCACGACACAGGCAGCAGGACCTGCTGCGTCCCCTCCAGACACGAAGACCAGGGCTCTGAGGCTGCTTTCCCCTGATTCTGATTGGTGTGCACAGAGACCACTGCTCCCTCGTGCACCACCATCCCCCTGGCACCTGGTGTGATGCCACGTGTGAGTTAGAGGCCATTGTGGGCATCCTCAATCCCCAGAGAGATAGATAAAGAAAACAAATGGAAGGGAAAGCAGCCATGCTGACGTCTTAGACCCCGACACCCCAGGAGGCATGGGATTTGGTCCTTGCAGAGGTCATCAAGGGAGGATGGGGTGGGGGGCAATCCCATACCACTGGGATTGTAAAAGTGGGGAGCCTGGACACGCAGACAGGCACATACAGGAGGAGCCCTGAGAGCAGAAGGCAGGGATCAGGGTGATGCTGCTTCTGGCCAAAGATGGCAGCAACCTTATGGAGCTAGGAGAGGCCTGGACAGGTCCCTGTCACAACTCAGAGGGAACCAGTCTGCCCACACCTGGATCTCAGACTCCGGGCCTCCAGGACCGTGAACTGAAGGTTCCCGCTGGGTAAGCCACCCGGGTTGTGGTGCCTAGCTATGCTACACGCAGCCCCAGGAAGCGCGCACCGTGCCCAGTAACGGTGGAACGGAAAGGAAGGAGCTGGAGCGGTCAGCTTGGCTGCACTTGGAACGAGCGCTCATGGGCAGTGCTTGTACTAACCCAATACTTAACCTGGGCACGGGAAGTGTTGTATTATTTCTCATTGTTAATTTCAAGCCTAGAAGAGTTTAATTCTATGTAACTCTCAAAAGCCCAAAATGATGTTTGCACCGCCAAAGGGTTTCACCCTCCTTCTGGATCTGTGATGGAAGAGGAGCGAGAGAGAAAAGGAAAGGGTGCTGGTGGGTCCTGGGACCGCGTGATGCCAGGTTCAGTCAGGACATCTCAAAACTCGCCTGTTGTGGAACCCGCATTCAGTTGAAGGGGAATAGGAGTCAACGCGCGCCTGTGATGATCTTGTCACGCATGGATTGGTACCTGGCAGGCTGCGTTTTCTCTAGGATTTCTGCCACCAACTGTCACTACATACTTTTCAATTTGCACAGCCCCATCACTGCCAAGAATGAAGCACCTCCGTGCGACTTGTAATTACAGAACTGCTCCCGCCGCCCCCTCCCCAAATCCCTGGAGGTTAAATTTGCACATTTTGACAAAGTAATTTCTTGATTTTGTTTTCTGTTGGAATCACTGAAGGCTTCCTGAACGAGCTCTGCTGGAAACAGTGAGTCAGTGTCGGCAGCGGAGACGCTTCCTCTTGACAGCCACACTGTTCTCTGCCTTCCCAGGTTTCTATCTCTCCTGCGGTGCCATGTGTCCCCCTCACCTCCTCTAATACGGGGACCAAGACATCGGCTGGTGTGTAAGCTCAGGAGCTAAAGCCTCATTGAAAGGCAAGTGCGATTTTTGCACACACACATGTGACTTCTTTAATGACAGCATCGGGTATCCCAGGTGCTCCTGGTGGCTTCAGATCGAGTCCCCGGAAGCAGGCAGCAGCTGCCCTCTGGAGCAGGTTGGTGGACCTGGCATGACATGTCTACTGCCACTGTGGCTGCAGGCTGGCCCCTCAGCTGCACTGGCTGCTGCCTTTCCACCTTTAGCAGGTTGAGCATCACAATGCACCCCACTGTGTGGAGTGCACCCTGAGTTCCCTCCTGCTGCCAGCACAGCCTCTGCTGGCTCCTGACCTGTCCCTCCTCTCAGGGCTTGTCCCCTGCCTGGTTCTGACTCAGGTCTTCCGAAGTCCCTGCTCTCCTCTGGATTCCTCACCTCCGCCTTAAGCACATTGAAGTAAGTCCCATCCTCAAACCAAACAGACCAACTCTTCCTTTTCCAAAGCCTCTTCCTCAAAGCAGAACCTTCTTCTCTCCTCTCCTTTCTTGCAAAACCTGAGCAGTCTTTCTGAACAGATCGCTTTCTCTTCTCGCTGTCCGCCCACGTGGACGCTGCCCTGCCCTCTCTGTGCCCGCTCTTGTTAGAGCAGCCTCTAACGTTTGGGCAGGTTTCGGTCCTCACCTCCCTTTGGAACACCTGACAATGTCGCCTGAGCAGCCTGGAACAAAGTCCTGGGGACTCAAGAGCAGAGAGAGAAGGACACAGAGGAAAAGGTCACCCACGGGCGCTGCCCCACTGGTAGGTTTTCCTGAGGGATTTAGCCTCCTCTCTTCCCCCTTTCCTGGTGACTGTTTTAGGATTTGTGCTCAAGTCTCTTCCTCCACGTGGCCATAGGTGGCGCTGTGCAGGACCCCAGGCTGCTCCTGCATCAGGAGGAGCCGCGGTCTGCTCTCCTGGAGCTGCTCTGAAGAGCTGCCCGTTCACTATTTCCTGGCCATTTTCTAGGATGCTCCATTGGCCAGCCCATTTTATAGGTGACACCAGAGATTGAACATGCCTTGCAATGGCCAGATTGTGAGCGTCCAGCTCTGGTGGGCCACAGATCTCTGTCTGCACTACTGACCCACGCGGGAGCTTGACAGCAGCCTGCGGACAATCCGAACAAATGGCGAGGCTGGCTGTCAATAAAACTCCCTTTATGAAGACAGAAGGTGGCCGCATTTGGTTCAAGAGACGAAACCGTCCTATACAGCCAAGTGGCATTGTGCTTAATTCCATATATGGGTTAAAAAACAGACTGGATCCACCCTGTACTGATTTCCTAGGATGTGCTTGTGAGTTGCGTGCTGATTTGTATGATCTTTGTAAATGCGAGGTATGAACAAGGTTCCCCTGTGTGCCAATCTCAGCCCTTGTTCTGAGGTGTCACCCCCGAGGACCAAAGTTACTTCTTGCTTCTCTGGACTTTAACTCCCATGTCGTGTGAAGGGGAGATAGGTGTTGACTCCTGAAGCTCTGAATTTACTATTGGGATTTCTCGTCTTCAAAGACACTGTTTTGTCTCTCAGAAGACATTTTTTAATGTCAAAATAAATAGCATTTGACATTTAAAATATAATTAGTATCAGGCATCTAGGAGAGGGTGGGAAGGAGAAGCAGCTGGACGTGTGGAGGAGGCTTGTTCCTGGTATCCCCCGTTCATTACTCTTTTTGGAATGATGGCAAAGGTAGCTACCGCTCCATCTTTGGACTGTTTAATCACCAGCTGTGAATGTGTGATCCATCATCTCCTGGACAACAAAAGGCTCTCCCCAGGACCAGTGCTGACTTCCGCACTCTCTCGGAGGCTTTGTGCATGTGTTGTGTGGACAGCAAGTCGGCCTGATGACATCATCTCTTTCCTGGGCCTGACATACAGGGAGCATGATCTGGTGGGCTGCAAAGACGCCCGCCCCGGGACTTTCTGATTCTACTGTTGACTTGGCACCTACCTTACCACCCTGGGTGAGCGCTGTCCCAGTGCTCTTTCTCCTAAAAACGAGGCAAATAATACTTGCAAATTTGCAAAGCTCTCTGAAATTTCAAGTGCAAGATATTATCAAAGTGAAAAATATTAAAATTCTCTCTCAGCTGCTGCCTTCTGTTTACAAACAGCTGATTCTTACTCCCACTCCTGGATGAGACAGAAACAGCACAAAAGCAAACTCGAAAGTTTATGAAAGAAACCTGTGTGGAAAAGTGGGAGAGTGGCGTTCGGATGGCGAGAAACTGCATATCATCCTTGCTGCAGATATTCCAGGCTGTTGGCTAAAATCCCTCCCCTTAGACGAATGTGTAAGTTGAACTTAATGCAGCAAATGAATCCTTTAAATTCAAATTTGAACCCAGAATATTAAGGCAGAACAATTTTTTTTTGGAGAATATTCCCTATGATTCCTTGAAATTAAAACTTCTTGAAAGAGTTTCATGTTTTATTTTTAATCATTTAAAAATATTTCATTGCAAGTCCATGATATCTACCCATTTCCACCATTTTTACAGTGGACAGAGCTGGCTGGGACATGGCTTGGCCTGGTGGGTGTTTTCTCAGTTGCTCTCTGTCACATGCTTGGTGAAATACGGCAAAGCATATTGCCAGCTGGAGATTCATCTCCATGCGAGATTTCTCAGGGAATGCTGAGATCGTTCCCTTTGTAGAATTTCCCCCCTTGTAACCTGCTGAAACTTCTGCCTTCATGAAATATAAGCATTTGCTCTAGTGTAAAGGACTGATTTCCAGAAATGATTTCAAAGGACTGATTCCAGAAATGTTTTCTATTTTTTTTTCTCTGTGTAAACCTCATCTTTTCCCAATCTATTCATGAAGGCTTCCTGGGACTCAGGTATCTGGGGACGGATATTTAGCTTACATGTTCAGTGGTGCTGTCAGGGGTCAGTGCTGAGGCTGCTGCAATGTATGTGTCCCCAAGTGAAAGGACATTATTAAATCAGGAAGAATATGTCAACAAATAGATTGAAGCATGTGTCTTACTGATGGAAAAAGGTAAATATTTAGGCAGTGCAAGCTGTTGATTATAAAAGCTAATTTTGTGGGAGGCTAGGGTCGAGTGTACACACTACAGCCTTTGATTTATAGGCATTATTCAAAAATCTAGCTTAATTTACCAAACGCTAAGTGGGAATGTTCGCCCTTGCCTTGGAGAACACATCTTTCATGTTTTACTTCAAAGCATCAAAGATGCGACTGGAAGAAGCTTGGGATGTGGAGTTTTTTTTCACAACAATATGAAAATGTGAAAAAGAAAGTTTTCCTTATATGATCTGCTATGATTGAGAATTTATTCTGAGTCTCTGTAATGGAAATGGTGAACAGTTAGAAATTATTTTTGTTTATTTAATTTTAATGTATTAAAATATTCAATGTCTGGGGACTTCATGTTATATGGTTAAATGATAAAAAAATCAGGATGCAATGTGTATACTATCATCCCATTTCATTAATCTATCTAAAATATGGGACTAAATCATGTGAAATTGCTACTTAGTATATTGAAATGAATTTGATACCAACAAATTCATGTGGTTCAAAATGCTACATAGTTTAAACTACATGGACAAGAAAACACACCCATGCACACACACACACACACCCCCACGTGCACACAAGTTAGAAGACATATGCCCCCAAATTCTGGATTGTGATTGCATGCAATGCAATTTTAAAATTTTACTTATGTATGCTTTCTAGAATGAACATGTATTACTTTTTCATTCTTAATATTCCAGAAGCAGAACTTTCCACTGCAAGCGGGGGTTGGATCTGGAACTCATTCCCATTGTCTGTAGGTAAATTTGAGGATTTTGGGTCTCTGTTTTCTAGGGTGCTTTAGAAATCACCAGATGCAGTGAAGATGCTTTCCTTTTCTTTCCCCTCCTCGAGTTGATGATGCCAACAAAGTTGTGTGACCTCCTTTTGCCTGCAGGTGTCTGGCACTAAGTGGACACTCAGTAAGTATTGGTGAATGAGTGAAGGAGTGAGTGCACGAGGCAGGAAGTGATCAAATAATCACTCTGCAATGCATTTTGATTTTTTCCCTGATTTTCTTCCACTTAAACAATTGGTTAAAATTATTGTTCATTATTGTTAAAGAAAAATCTAAGATGAGTTAAATTTAACAAAGTTTACTTGAGCAAGAGAAAAGGTTTTGAAAAAGGGCAGCCATTAAAGACCAAAGATGCTGCACCCTGCCACAGGTAAGGTTGTATTTATATGCAGAGAGAAGGAAGTGTCACACTGAATCAACCTGATTGGCTGCAGTCAGCATCTTCATATGGGCATGGTGTGATCGGTTGGCAGTTTTTGATTGGGTAAGGTTCAGTTTCCTGGGATTGGCTGAGATGCAGCTCTCTGCTATAAGAATATACTGTTAGGTTGTAATTTGTTTGCATACACAGTTAGGTTGCAGTTCAATACATATGGAGGCAGTTTTAGGCCAAATTTTACCCTCCAAGTATGGAAACAGACTAAGACCAGCTTCTCAATTTAACATTTTGAATCTCTGAATGAATTCCTGGCCCTTTCCCAGACATGCATCTGTGAAGCATCTTCACCTGCAGGCTAGTGATGGTGGCCGACCTGCTGGCCCCAGACTCCAGCGGGTCCTCGCATTTGAACACACACTCTCATAACTCTACCTGTGACAGAAGCACTGTTAAAAGATGTCCTGTCACTTTTCTGGATTGATAATGAAATTTCAGTGTTCAATTTTTCTCTCTAGCTATTCACTTCAACCAAGCAAGGAAGGAAGGGAGCGGGTCGGCACAGGGAGGCAGGGGGGGAAAGAAGAGGGGAAGGGAGGAAGCAGATTTCAGCCAGTGGAACTGGTCAGTCATCTTTTCAGCAAATGGTTTTTAAAAAGCTCCGGAGGGGATATATTGATCATCCAGCAGCTGGCGGGATCGGTGGAGTATTATTTCCACACTGTGATCACCTCTGAGTGACTCGGGCCAGCTTCAATGCCTTCTCAGTCTCTGAGCGGGGCACGTCCTGAAATTAACTTGAATAACCTAATTTCTACCTTCTAGTCGATCTCTTCTTACACACTGTGCAAAGGGCACAACAGAAGTGAAACAAGAAAGATTAACAAGGTCTGTGCCAGCTGTTGGAGGAGAAGTCATTGTTTATCTGCATTTAAGAAGAAAAGGACACTATTTGGCAGCGTGGGGTGCCTGGGCGCCGCCTGGCGCTAATGATCAGCCTGAGGATTGAGCTGCGAGCGGTTGCCATTGACCGGCCCGACTGCGGGCTGACAGGTGCCGAGGGGCGGGGCAGGACACAGCTGCCTGAGCAGGGATCCCATTATCCTCCGCTCGCATTGATCCACCCTGTGGGACGTTTCCTTTCTGGCTGTGTTAATTTTCAGAGTGCACGTCCGCCTGGTCCTGGGCACACGGAGTCAGAGGTGCGGGCACAGCGTAATGGGCTCGGCCCGCGGGGACCGAAGTTCCTCTAATGAGGCGCCGGTGAGGGGCCAGGTCCGGAGAATAGCTTTGCCACTACAATCGCCTGAGGTGCACGGCACGTTAATCTAATGGCATGAGGTACATTTAGAAAGTTTTTTTTTTTTTTCATCCATACACAGTAGTTCTTATTTTAAAACTTGGTGTTTTTGCACAGAAAATTCAGGAAGGGATCCAACAGTTGGAATCTTGGCTATCTACATTCATCTTAAAAATTTCAGTCTCTTTTTTTGTTTACAATTAGGCTTTCTGAAAAAATTTTGGAGATGATTTTGAGGCAGTCTTTGTCTTTGGCCATGTTCTGTGATCGGAGAGTTTGTGTTGCAAGTCAATATGTGGGTGGAATTTGTTAGAGTTGAAATACTGAATATAATATCTATAGACATCTGATTAAAATACTGATATAAAATCTATAGACATCTGATCACATGGGACGTTCATGCAGATAGTCCTCTGAGAATTCCATACTGTGGACTCAGCTCTGGAATGGAAAGGGGCTTCCGGTGGTCTCCTCTGGCGGCCTCTGGCACTCGGGTCCTTGTCATTCAGAGTCCCTTCTCCTTGAGGAAGGCTCCCCATATTGAGCACACAGTGCTCCCGACAGGCCTGACTATGTGCGTTGCAACTGGACAGCGGTTTTAGGTGATTTTTTCTCCAGGTTTAAATATTTGAACATTCCTTCAGTTCTCAAACGCCCCAAATTCCTTCAGCTCCCACACCTGTTTCCTTATGATGCTGAAACAGCTCCAGGACTTATTTTGGAAGGGACGCTATTCCCAAGTCCTGTTTTTGTTTCCTGGCATTGTTCCAGTCATTTCTGCAGGGACTCTGCCTCTCTGGCATGGTGTTCTTGCCTCCCCTGGGAAAGGTAGTGAGGCTGGGGACCTGGAAGGAGGCAGAGCTGGTGCCACCGCTGCGAGTCCTGTTCCCTGGAAATAGATGCTTTGCGGGTTTGGGATGAGGAGAGGTCCCCTGGAGGCCCACCGCGGTGAAGGCCAGAGGCCTTCCTGTAAGGGTGGGGTGATCGTCCTCTGGCCCCAGAGAGCTCCAGGTAGTCCACATTCATCATCCATGGCTTTCTGGAATGCTCCAAGGAGATCTGGACCCTGTTTGCTGGAGCAGGGGCTGAGGCAACTGAGCGTGCCTGGCCAGGAGCGGGAGGAGAGCCCAGTTTCGGAGCCGGTGAAGACACCCCATGTCCCCCTAGAACTTGGACCACAGTTTTCTTGTTATACAAATCATTGTGCAGCAGTTGCAGAGAATTTAAAAATGTAAAAAATGACACTCATAATTGTGTTATTCAGAAATACTCATCACTACTATTTTGATAATTTCCACCCATTGTGAGTTACATGGTTTCTCTCTCTGTGTCTTTTGTTATTTTGCCAAGAACGCTTCTCTGGAGCAATCAAAGCTCCGCAAGGACCTAGCATCAGTGATGCGGTAATGTTCAGGGCAAGAGGGCGCCGAGGGAGGCTGTACATCTGTCTCTAACCTGGGCACAGCAGACAGAAGGACGAGTTCCCCAGAGCAGGTGGAAGATGCTGACAAACAAGATTTGGGAGCCTTGGTGGCCTTTAGGTGCTGCCCCCCACTGGGCTGTGAAATGGGAGGAAGATGGAAGTGAGCAACCAAGGAGCAGCACAGCCTTAGCCTCTCTGAAGGAAGCTGGGAGGAGGGGAGGCCATGTCACTGTGCCTGACCCCCCTGGTGGGTGGGCCGGCCAAGGGTCACGCCTCTGGGGGACAGCAAAGTTGAGGAAGTGCTTTGGGGTAATGGACTGAAATCCAGGCTTCCATCAGGATCCATCAATCACTTGCCCCCTCTAACATTTTCTGAGAATATGACATTCATTCCAAAATGATAGTCATCCAATGGCCTGGGACCTGACAGATGCACCCACTCCAAACACAAATGAAGAATTAGGGTGTGAGACAGATCATAAAAAGTAGATTTTAGAGAAGTGTGGCCCAAGACACAGACCAGCAAATGGCTCTCTGTGGGTTCAAAGATTTTTAACAAAAACATGACCTTCCTGAGCAGAAATCAAAGGAGAACTATGGGACCTCAAAATAGAGATAAGAGAATAAAGAAATTAAAATCAAGATACAAATCATTGCAGAAGTGAGAACTTACTGCAAGAAGGTAAAAAGTATCCATGGCTGAAAACCCGTAGTGCGACGTATTAACAGCAAGGTTGGAGGAAGAGCAGAGTGAGACAGGGAGAACCAAAGGAAACAGAAGTCAGTTTACCAAGGGCTGGGGAAGAAGCCACGACTCGCAAAGAGAGACACGGACCAAGCCTGTCTTCACCAAAGTGCCAGAGAAGACGAAGGATAGACAAGTAAGGGGGAGAATTAAGCTAATTTTAAATTATTAAATTTGTATTACAAGAAAAGATTGGAATCCATGGATTGAAAGAGTATACCATGGCTCAGAAGAAACAAATTCAGAACTAAACAACTCCTACTTGGAAGTTAAAGGAGAGAATTCTGAGGTGCTCAGGCACCCCTATGGAGAGAGGCAGGGCAGCCGCAGACTTGACAGTGGTCAAGTGTGAAAGACATGGAATGGCATGTGCAAGGTTCTCAGGATGAAAGTACAGCGTGAGGCACTGATGTGCAGCCTGGCTGTTCTGCAGCAGGAGGGCTCCAGGCGGGACTCCTCAGGCCTTCGGGAACTCAGGGTGCGTGCTCTGAACTAGACTGCAGGCAGCCAGGAGGGGACAAGGGTCTTGAGATGAAGGACAGGGAAAAGGAGGAACAGGAGAGAAAGGAGAACAGCCCTCTGAGTTCAAGCACCCCATTGTGGATTTCTGAATTACAGTTGAATGGTCACTGACAGACCATCCGGTGGAAGACAAATCCCTTTCCACCCGAAAACAATAAAACAGTACAAAACAAAGAGGAAGGGGAGTGACAGAATATTCACAAGTTAATCATCACGGAAACGCTGTATTTCAGAATTCTGATAAAACGATGGGCTGCTACCTAGATGGATCTTCCTCTTAAAAGCGTCTACATGTCATAATTAAAAATAAATTTTAAAACACTGCTTCTGAAGTGTGCAGATGAGCTGGTAGAAAATAAGCTGGTATTGGCTACAGAAGTAAGCAGGGAGAAACGTGGGTTGGGTAAGGCTGTGCCGGGGTCTTCCCTGAGGGTATCTGCTGGTCCCTTGTTTGAACTGTCATCTTCATGATGTGGGATACTGAGGGTGGGAGACCAGACGGCCCACCAAGATGGGCCATGAGATAGGAACTTCCTCTCTCACAGACCTGGGGCCCTTAAAAGAACGTGCATTCACAAGTCAACCAATGAACCAAAATAGACACCTCCTCCTCCACCCAGAGTTCAAGAAGAACCGCCTTTCCTGAAGGTAGCACAAGGGGCGGGAGAGGGAGCCACACACGGCCCACCCTTGAGCTGGTACCTAATCCGTTCCTTCTGAGTGCCCTGGAAGAATTGAAGACAGAAATTTACATAGAGGCATCTTTGACTCGCAGGGCCCAGGATCACCTTCTTCTCAGTCCTCAAAGCATTCCCAAATGCAGAATTCCAGATCACAGAAAGCGAAGAAGCAAGACATTGCAAAGGGAACTGGAAGGACCCACGGGCCCTTGGAGCAGAGTTACAGGGTCAGGATGGCTGTTGTTTCTCTTCTGTGTGGACAGGGACAGGTTGACAGAGGTTTTAGCAAGGTATAGGAACAGGAGGGCGCATTGTCATTGCAGTCAAGCACGTGCATTTAAGAACCCACGAGACTTCTCTACGTCCTCCACCACCATGCAGCCCACTGCTGGCAGGGAGGAAGAGGGTGGGTACACCCCGTGGAAAGACAGGTGTGGCCTCCCTGCGGTGGACAGGGCTCACCCAGTGTTTTTCTCTTCTCTTTCAAAAACAAAATACCTAGCTTATCTTGAACGTAAGCATCCTGTTTGATGATTATGTATGGAAGAAAAATCCCAGTATTTAAAACTGTATGTCTTGCTCAGGGTTGAAACAACAGGGGAATGATACTTTAAACACTTTCCTCTCCTGTTGGTTATTTTATGGGTACAGTTTTCCCATTTACAAAATCAGGGGTTTGGGATAGGCAGTCCTTTAATTGCCACCCATCTCCAGCGTTGCATGGTGTTCGAGGTTTCTCTGTAATGCCTACAATGCCATGGACACTCGAGAGGTGCTGTTGTACCAAGTCTTAACATACGGGAGTCACGAGGGCTGGGACAAAGCCCTCACAGTTCCACAGCTTGCTGTGACCCAGTTCCTGTTTCCTGGATGAGCATGGTATAGGAAAGGAAGGGCTGCCACACACCTCATGTAGCCTTAAAACGACAATTAACAAGCTGTGAGCATAAGACAAGACACTTCAAAGTAAGTTTGGAAGACAGGATAAAAAACAAATTCATATATAATTATTATTGAAAACGATGAAAACAGAAAGGATATACCACAGTGAACAAATTTAAAATAAGTAAATAGACAAACAGATGTGAGTAGTTTTTATTTCCTTTTTTTTGTAGTTGGAGGTATATGAGAGAAAGAAGCAATTTCTTATTTAAAGGACCAATTTTTTTAGAGTTACTTTATATGAGGCAGAGGGGAGTGAAGGGAGGGGAAGGGGTGTGGGGAAGGAAGGATAGTAGAGTGGAACAGACGTTATTACCTCATGCACATGTATGGCTGCATGACCCATGTGATCCTGCAATAGGTATAATTAGAAAAATGAGAGATTATATTCGGTTTATGTATGATCTGTCAAAATGTATAAATGCATTCTACTGTCATGTACAACTAATTAGAACAAATAAAATTTAAAAATTACAGGAACATTTTTTGTGTCCTCATTTTTATTGGTGCATGATGGTTGCACGTGCTGACGGGCTTTCTCGCCACACACTCACACGGGTGCTCAATGTGACAATGTGACCTGGCCAACACCACTCCCCAGCCCTCTTCACCCTCCCAGCCTCCCACCCGGGTCCTTTCCTCTGCTGATCTCCCTTTGAGTTTTAGAAGATCCGCGCCCACCTTCGTTTTCCTTTTTCCTCTCTAGCTTCCACGTGAGAGAAAACACAGGACCCGACCTTGACCTTCTGAGCCTGACTTATTCCACTTAACCTGATGGCCTCTGTTCCATCCATTCACCTGCAAATGCCACATTTCATGCTTCTTTCTGGCTTAATAAGACTCCCACCATTTACTTATTCCACATTTTCTTCACCCATTCTTCCACTGACGGACACCATGTCTGGGTCCATGTCTGTGGATCGTGCTGCTGTGAACGTGGGTGTGCTCACATCACTGCAGTGGGTGCCTCCAGTGGGCGGCTGGGTCCTGCAGTGGATCCTCGCCTAGTCTCCTGAGGAGCCTCCATACTGATTTCCACACAGTGGTGCTCATTCACAGTCCCACCAACCCAGTGACCGTGCTCCTTTTCCTCTACATCCTCTTTGATTTTGATAAAGGTGTCTAACATTGACTCACTGGTCATGCAAGATCTCTAATGAAACAAATTCAAGTACAAATCCTTACTTAATAGGTCACATTTGGTGAGTCATTCGGTGGAGCTTAGCGAGGTTTTTGATCAGGAGCTGCAGCTTCTTAGATGTCAGACCAGATAGGAACCTTTGCAGGACCATCTGCTGCAGTGTGTGCAAGTCCTTGCTCCAGTCTCCCCGCTCCTCCAGCCTCTCGGGTCATTTAAGCTTCCATAGAACAGGGAGATGCAGACTGGAACTGCAGTCTACTGAACACCGTCCTATTCGAGAAACCTGCACCTAGCCCTTACACACCACGTCGCACCATGTCCACAACAGAACTACGAGGTAGGTCTTGTCATCCCCACTTTGCAGAGGAAGGAGGGGTCAGGAGAGTCAACTGCCTGCATGACCAGTGAGCAGTGAGACTGGAATTCAAAAGGAGGCCCTTTGACTTGGAAATTCAGGTAAAAAATTATATAGCTGACTCTCTGGTATGACAGAAAATTTGAATTTGAGAAAATTAGGAAAAAATATAATAATATTCTGCAAGCAATTATTGTCAAAGGGTGTATCCCAGTCTTTGGATTGCATTGGGCCACATTGTCCTTATATCCGTGAGGTAAAGGAGTTCGCAGGCTATCACTTTTGTTTGTTTGTTTTTTCCTTGATTGACACTTTTTCTTCTGCCTCCCATTTACTTCTCCTGACTGCATGAAATGAGTAGCCCTCCGTCCCTGGACATAGGCTGCCCAGCCCCACAGCCTCTCCCTCCCAGGATCCTCGCACCCCACCAGTGCGCACTGGCTTAGTGTGCTCAGATCATCCATTTCCTCATGCCACGCCCCTTCATCAGGATCCTGCAGCGTCCCTCACTGACTGGCAAATGACCGTCCTTCCATTCCAGAGGCCCCGTTCTCTGTAGCAATCCATATTTCCGTTGTAAAGCCCTCAGTTCTTGGTCTGGTAAGCTCTTCCCCTGTTATGGCTCATCGTCCTACACACAGGACACCCATGCCATGGGACACATGGGTGGATGTGTGTCAAGCACGTTGTAAGTGCTTCAGAGAGTAGTTAGCTTACTTCTCACAGGATTTCCAGACTATGGATACTATCATTGTTTCCACTTTACAGATGAGGAAACTGAGACCATGAATGCGCACTTCCTTATTGTGAGTATGTGTCAAAGCCAGGACAGGAACTAAGAAATCTCATTCCCAAATCCTTATTCTTGCTATTCACACTGCTTCTATGTGCATAAGCTGCACCCCATTGAAACTCTGCAACAGTTCTTGGCCTTCGTACATCATGTTACCATTCATTAAACCACCTCTGCACACTTTTTTGGGTCTCATTTGATCTCTCAACAATCTTTTAAGGCAAATTCTAACTCCGGTTTTAAAAAAAGAATTTTGTAAACCCAGGAATAAGCTATTGAAGGTCTGTACCTGGATCTAGGGCAAAGCTCACTCTGAGGCTCTGAGTGTGACCCTCCTAAGGGCTGCACATCTCCATCCTGCACCACGCAGATTTCAGGGACCTCATTCAGAAGCTTCACACCTGGAAGAACTGCACTGACATTGGAGCCTTCGAGAAAAGACTTGAGAAAATGTGTCTTGACATGTGAAAGCTCACGCAGAATTGAAGAGAGCTGGAATCAACATGGAAGACTGAGGGTTATTCAACGCAGAAGAGCAGAGGGAAATATTGATTGATTTAGTGACAAGGATAAAAATGTTGAGGTAATGAAGCAATGTATTTCTTCCACTAAATTTGAAATTAGTTTCCTTGGAATCATGACTAAGAGACCGAGGGCGGGGGCTAGGGAGGGAGAGGGAGGAAGGTGGAGCATGCAAAGGAGATGCTTCCTGGGTGTATTTTGACTTTGCACATCAAAAGAATGCAGAACTCTTGGCTGTCACTCTTGTCTATGACAGCAAATATCCTGCAATCCTCTGACCAGGATAGGTGCGTGAACAGGAGTTTATCACAAACGACAGGAAGTTGTAAATGCAACTAAAAGGAAGTGATCAATTTCAGGAAAACTCTGGGAAGTTGCATGGAACTATGTCTTTTAAAATCATTACTAATACCTTTGTCTAGTTTTGATATTGCAGTAATTCTGCTCTCTTGAAATGAATTGAAATGCACACCATCTTTTTTATATTGAGTTTGTGTAGAACTGATAATACTCTAAAAATAATATTAGATGGAGGAATGAAGGATTTATAAATAACAGTTTCAAATATTCTTCTTCTCTTTTCAGTATTGCTGATTTTTATTTTTCAAGAAATCTGCCTGCTTCCTCTAAGGTGCTGAATTTATTGTCATGGTGTGATTCACCCTGTTTCCTTATTATCTTTTCCACATCTGGAGTGTCTGTAGTGATGACTTCTCTGTTACTCTGTATTGATATCTTGTGCATCTTTCTGTATCTCCTGGTCAGTCTGGGTAGGGATTTATCAATTTTATTAATAACTTCATAAAACTAGCTTTTAATCTTACGGATTCTCTTTTTGTTGTTGTTGTTGTTCTTCAATTTTCAATTTTATTGACTTCTGCTTTATATTTTTTTATTATTTTTTTAAGTTGAGTCTTCTTTTTCTGGTTTCTCAAGGTAGAAGATGAGGTTATCTAAGACCCTCTGCCTTTCTATTATAAATTTAATGCTATAAAGCTTTATTTACATACTCCTTTAGATGTAAGCTACAATCTGGAAATTTTAATACGTTTGCTTTAATTTTCATTTAACTTAAAATAGTTTTCAACTTCTCCATTAATTTCTTCTTTGATCTATGGCTTATTTAAAAGTTGTAATATACTTTCAAGTATTTGGAGATTTCCCAGGTGTGTCCGCTACTGATTTCTAGTTGAATGTCACCAGGGTGATAGAAATGACTCTATCCGACTTCCATTTTTTGAGCCTCATTTCATGGCTCATGGTGTAATCTGCCTTTTGTCCTGTGTGTTCCTCAAGGGCTCGCCCTACGCTGTTGTTGAATGTGGGTGTAGATTAAGTCAAGTGTGATAGTTCTGTTCTCTCTTTTATATATCCTCATTGATTTTCTTTTAATTGTTCTATGTAGTACTGCAAGGACGTATTGGAATTTCCAACTATGATTATGGATGGTATATTTCTTATCCCAGGTCTATATATTTTGGTTTTATGCACATGGAAGCTTTTTTATTACATGACTGAACATTTTGGATTTTTCTAGGCACTTTATTACTGTATCTTCCCCTCCAATCTCAGTAACATTTTTGTTTTGTTTTGAAAGACTACTTTGATTGTTAACCATTCCACTTGCTTTTGATTACTTTTATTTTATTTTTCCAGTACTGAGTATTGAGCCCACTTTAACACTAGGTATATTCCCAGTTCTCTTTCATTTTATTTTGAGATAGGGTCTTTTAAAGTTGCCAAGACTGGCCTCTCGACCTTGTGATCCTTCTGCCTCAGCCTCCTGAGTAGCTAGATTACAAGTGTCTGCTACCATGCCCAGCAAAATTATCTTTATTTTATGTCCATTTTTCTAACACATTTTTGTTGGATAAAGATTTCTAGATTGACTGATTTTCAGTACTTCGAATGTGCTTTTCCATTGTCTTCTGGCATGTATAAATTCTGGCGAGATGTTTGTTTTACTTGATAAATTTCTTTCTCTTTCTTTATTGTATTGTCTTTTTGTCTGGTTGTTTTTAAGATTTTTCCCCTTGTATTTGTTTCCAGAATGTGTGGCTTGGCATTATTTTCTTCACATTATTTTTGCTTGGATAAGTTAGGTGTTTTGAATTTTCAGATTTATAATATCTATCAAATCTGATAAAAAACCTTTGTCTTTATTTCTATACATATATTTATGTCATTTTTCTTTTGTGCCCTTCTTATGTTCCACTTATATCAATGCTGGAACATTTGACCTTGCTCCACAGGTCACTGAAAATATGCTTTATGTTTTCACTGTGTTGTTTCCTGTCATTTATTTTAAATGGTTTCTACCATTATTTCCTTAAATTCATTTACGTTCCTTACACAGGGTCTAATCAGCTGTATTTTTTGCTGTATTTGAGCATGAGTGCTAGATTTTTGTCTTTCTGTGTCATTAAGGTAGTTGGTATCACCTTGAGATACTTGTTAAACTCAATATATATATTCAATCAATAAGATATATATATCTATATAGATATATATAAGATAGATATATATATCAAATATATAACATATATATATATATCTATCTTATATATATATTTGAGGGGGGTACCTGGGATTGAACTCAGGGGCACTCAACCACTGAGCCACATCCCCAGCACTATTTTTGTTTGTTATTTAGAGACAGGGTCTCTAATTGTTTGGTGCCTCGCCTTTGCTGAGGCTGGCTTTTAACTCCTGTCTGGGGCTCCGGAGCGGCTGGGGGCTGGGAGTATAGGCGTGCACACCGTGCCCAGCCATGTGTTGTATTTTGTACAGTGATTTATAATCATAAACTCCTGCAGACTTCTTGGTATACTTTAATATAAGTAAAGCATACACTAGAGTTTTATATAAAGCAAGTTAGTTTTTATATTTTATTTAAAAAACCTTTCATGAAAATTTATGTCTAAATATTCCTTAAATTTTACATCCCATTTCATTTCTTAATTAAACTTTTAAATTTCTGAAATAGTTGTAGCATCACATGCAGATCACTCAGTTTCTCTCCGAGGAAGCATGTTGCAAAAACCACGGTCCAAGGCCACAGCCGAATATCAGGATCTGCCCCTTATGATGGGGACATCTCCCGCGCTGTCGGGTGTCTGTGGACATCTTGATCTTTCAGCGTCCTCACTACAGCACTCTACAAATCATGGTGTTCCTTTGGGTCAGTTGGAGGCGTGGGTGCCTTTCAAGAGATTGCTGTCCCTGAGGTGCCGAACCTGTGTGCTGTTCACTGTGAGCCGTCGGTGCCTGCGGGTCTGTTGTGACCGGACCCCTTCTATGTCAATATAGTAATTTACAGCCTTTACAACCTCCCGTGTTTTCTCTGTCAGACTTACTAGGGATTATGGATTTTATTGGCTTTTTTCAAAGAACCTGCTCCTTTGTTTCATTAGTTTTCTCGATTGTGTCTCCAGTTTAAATCGCACTGTGTTCTGCTCTCCTATTTAACAGTTCCCTCCTTGAACTTGCCTTGGGTGTATTTTACTCTTTCTTCTCTTCCTGGGTTGAGGTAGAAGGCTTGAATTTATTGATTGAAGACCTTGCTGTTTTCTCCTGCCAAACTTCAGTGCTCTGACTGCCCTCTGGGCACTGCCTTGGCTGTGTACTGTAAATTCTGTTGTGTTGTATCATTTTCATTCAGCTCAAAATATCTTTATTATTTCCTTTGAGACTTCCTCTTTGACCCACAAATGATGTGGAAGTGTGTTGCCTGGTTTCTAAACTGTGCTGAAGGCTGGTTTGTGTTCGGAGGTGTTTGGGAAGAACCTGGACGCTGCTCTGTTAAGGGGTCGGGCCTGAGGGCTGTGTGAGGGCCATGGATTCTGCTGGTCTCTGTAGCTGTTGAGCCCATCGGTGTCCTTGCTAATATTCTTTCTGGTGTGTGTGTGTGTGTGTGTGTGTGTGCGCACGCGCGTGCACACTCACATGAGTATCAGAATTTCACCAATTTGAGTGAAAAAACCGAACACTCTCTGCATACCTTTACCCTTCCCCATGAGTGATATAAATGCCTTACCTATTTCCTCCACAAAGATTTAGAACGACATTAAAAATCACAATTCTTTTGTTTCAGTTGTCAATATAAATCAAGAAATGAAAAAGGAGGGGGGAAATGCATTTTATTTATCCAGGTTTCTACTCTTTTTGTTGTTTTTCCTTCCTTCCTGATGTTTCAAGATGAATTCTTTAATCATTTCCTTTCTGTTGGAGAACTTTATTCAGCCATTATTTTAAGACAGATTTCCTGATGAAGATTTCTTCCACTTTTCCTTTACCTGGAAGTTCTGGGTTTTCCTGTTCTTCTCTTTCTAAATAAATAATGAAAGGTATACACAAAGGAAAATGTCTATATTCAACTTCAAGTACAGGTTTTATGTATATATATATGTTTTCTCATCGATTTATTACTGTCAAGGTCAATACAACCCTGGGACCCACTGCTGAGGGTGTCTGAGCAATCAGATAGCAGGGCACAGCAGAGCGAGAGGCCACTTCCCCTTTGTGGGTGAGGGATGGGGAGAAAGGAACCCCACACCTGTACGCATCTGCAGGAAGGGAGAGGCTGACTCACCAAGGTCTGGTTCCCCAGCAACGGGAGTGAGGGGAGAATTGTCTTCTGCCCACTTGAGGTTCATGTGGGCTGGCGGTTGGCTTTGTTAGTGACTAAGAGCAGAGGTGGCAGTGCGGCCAGTCCCAGGTGGAATCCCATGCTTGCTGATTCCAGGACGTCACATGGATGCGTGCAGATGCCTCCAGGATTCCTGAGCTAATCCAAGGAGGACCGCTGGCCTGCAGGGAAATAAACTTCCCTTTCTGCAGCCATTCTTATTCTGGTCCTGCTCTTTTCTCTGTATACTTTTTTTCCATTTTTAAACTGAAGGATAAAGTGACCCATGTGGACTGATATTACATGATTTGCAAATGAACATATGTGGAGATCAAGAGGCAATCATTAGAAATGCCCATGTCTCCCCTGTGGGCTGAGCACGGTCATCCTTTTGATGATGGTGTTAGGCCTGCAGACTGGGGGTCTGACATGCTTGTCGGTCCCCAGCTTTCAATCAACTTTCTGAGATTATTAAACTCTCATGAGCAAGAAGGAAGGTTTGGATTGGATGCTAGAGCTTGGTGAGTCTTCAACACACTGGCTAATGTATTCACGTGAATCTGAGCAGAATCCCCAGTCAGGAGTCAAGGGGTCCACCCTTTGCTCTGTACCTTTCAGGGCCCTGATTGGTGACACCAAGAAGGCATTAGAAGCCATGCTTACTCAGTTTCTGGATCATAAAAGATGGAATACATAGAACCATGATTTTTTAGAATAATCTTGCTAAATGTTTAAAATCAGTATGATTAAATTCAGATTGAATTGTATCCAGTTTCACGTTGTACTTTAAATTTAATAGTGTAACATAACATTTATCCTTCTCTACACTGTTGATTATTATTGCAAGAGATTGGTAAGCAACCAAGTGTCCAAGAATCGGGAAATAGTTAAACACACTGTGATTTATTTCCTCAAAGAACATTTATTTAATGCCATGGGGATATATAAGCTAAATGCTAAAAATACTAATGCTAGAAATACAATGTTAAATTAAAAGATAAACTAAGTACAACATTGTTTGCAGTGTGATCCTGGTGTGTATTGAAAAGGAAAGGAATAAAGGCAATTTTTTCACATTGATTTCTCTTTGATATTTTAAATATTTTTATACAAGCAGGGACTATTTTTATAATCAAGAGAGTATACTTATTTTACTTATTCATTTGTTTTTTTTAGAGGCATGGTCTCACTGTTGACCTTAACTCCTGGACTCAAATAATCCTCCCTCCTCAGTCTCCAGCGTAGTGGGGACTCCAGGTGTGCAGCATCACACCCAGCTGGTTCCATGTGGTTTTTTTTTTTTTTTAAATTTTTTGATTCATTAAACACAAATGGAGTACAGCAATTGTTTTTCTGGTTGTACACAAAGTAGAGTCACCCCATCTGTGCATTCATACATGTACACAGGGCAATGATGTCTGTCACACATACTGTTATTATTCTTACCCCCCAACCTCAACCCCACCCCTCCCTTCCCTCTATGCTCTCTATCCTTTCTCCATTCTTGCCATCATTTCACCCCACATTATGCATCATCATTTACTTATTGGAGAGACCATTCGGCCTTTGGATTTTGGGGATTGGCTAATCTCACTTAGCATAATAGTCTCCAACATCATCCATTTACCTACAAATGCCATAATTTTATTCTTCTTTATGGCTGAGTAATATTCCATTAGTTTCCTCTCCTTTTAAAAACACATGGACATCTAGATTGTGGAACCAACCTAGATGTCCATGTGTTTTTAAAAGGAGAAGAAACTTTGTGTGATAATTTTAAAGAGACCATCCTCTTTCCATGTTTCACTGGGCTCCATGTCAACCCTGCTGCCACCATAGCTGGGTGTGTGGCACCCATTCTGAAGTGTGAAGCTAGGATATTTGAAAGTTGCCGGTGCTGCTGCTGGAATTGCCTCAGCCCTGCTTCTTTCTTCATGTGGTAGGAAGCTTTAAGGATTTTCCAGAAACCTGTGTCGTGAAAGGTTAAGTGACAGTCTGAAGCCTTGTGGCTGCAGTAGAGGAAGGCTGAGCCTTCAACAGCACGTTCAGTCAAAATAAAACCAGTGTTTTTGGACTCGAGGTCCCCTTGACCGTGCATGTGTGGTAAGAAACCACACTTGGACATTTAGATTGTTTTAGATGTCATTAACTAGTACCTGGATTTCAAATGTGTTTAAAAATTATTTTTCAATGTGTATAAAAGTGTGGTCAGCAGGTTTCTGGTAGCACGATTATTTAGTTGACCCTAGTGTTCCATCTACCTTATATTTTCCTACACTCATATAGTTTGATAGGGAGAGTGGATATTTAAATACTTCAAATGATACTTCAAATAAAAAATAGAGTTCAGAATTTGTTTGAAACTCTCCTACTTTATGGCTTACATGCTCGGTCACCTGTTGTAGCTCTTGCAATGTAACTTTCCCTGCTTTAGGGGGAGAATCCAAAGAGCCACGACTTCCACAGTTATTCTTTTCCATAGGCCATTGCAACTTTCTAACTGCTGTGTCCCCAGCCCTGTGCTGGGCTGGACAGGACCCTGTGGGCGGCAGGGTGCTTTGGTTTCTCCGAAACTTACTTGCATTTGAAATCTGCAAGCAAGCTTCTAGCAACCTTATCAATGTCTGAGTCCACATTATTTAATAAAATTTATTTAGGTAAACGTCCTTTGATTTTCAAAAAGAATTCTCCCTATTCCTGTGTTGTATCCTGTGATTGGCTTGAGATTTGTATTTTTGTATGGTGTGCGATTTGAAATAGAGATATTTGATTAAAACAACAAGAAACACTTCATGTCACGTAAATACAGAGCTGAAAAATCTAATTGGAAATGATCCCCTGAGTGTTCCCAGATCCCATGCTCTCATGCATTCACATACTCAGTCATTCTTTCATCCTGTGTCTTCCAGCAGTGACTCTGGAGTACTGTGAGGCCTACGTCGTTCATTAGTGCTTCAAATACACCTCCTGTTCTGCACCGCACTCGTGTGTTTGGAGGCACTGAGCTACACTCCCAACTGCCTGTCACAATATTACTGCTGGTGCATCGTAACAATTACAGTGTGTGCACGACTCCTCTCCCTGCGCTCATTGCCTTGCTTTACAGCTGAGGATGCCTTAGGCAGGTGCAGAGAGAAGAGGGCAGGGTTGCAACCTCAGTTGCTGGCATCTGGGACATGGGACTGATTGGGTCAAAGTCCACTGGGATGCATCCGTGTAGATGTTTTGCAGGTGCAATTTGAATACAGCCTGCTTTCCCAAGAATGGATCCACAGCGGAACAGCATGCACAGGTCAAGGGCCCGAGGGTCATTTGTTTTGGGCTGCTATCTGGGAAGCAGAGGAGACAGGCTTCAAGCTTTGCTTGTTCCGCCCCAGCTTGCACGTTTGTGCAACTTAGGAAACAATATCTACCTTCTAAAAGAGATGGCCATGGCTGCAAAGCACACAGGCAAAAGGCTTTGGGGCACATAGCGAGGTGCTCCTGGGCTATCTGGTCCTTCCTCTGGGGTCTCTGCACCTTCCTCTTACCTGGTGTGGGGATCCTGAGTCCCACGATGGTGTCTGTTGAACTGTCTGGGCCTTGACCTTTGGCTAATCACTGAGGCAACCAGAAAGCTGAGCATCGGTTCAGTTGCAGGCCTGCTCCTGGGCCAGGACCATATAGTAAGATGGGGAGAAGGAGCATCGCCAGGGCATCGGCACCTCTGTCCTGCCCGGCTGTACATTCCATAGCATGATTTTAAAGTCACAAGTCGTGGGGAAGAAAGGCTTTCCTAACCCTCTTGGGAAATATCCTGCCCTTTATTACAGGTGAATTGTTTTCTGGAATAATTGAAAGGCTAAAATAGCCTCAGAATTAGAGAACTAGGCAATATTGCTTTTTTCCTTTATTACCAAGGGGGCTGCTGAAATAATATATTTTATTTGAAATGTGATTTTTAACAAGATTTCTTTTTGCTTAGAAAAATAAAATCTGTGCTTATAAAGATTCAGAAACTATGAGAACATATTTTTAAAACTAAAGGTCACTTTCATCTTCCTGCTGAACATAATCACTGTTTCTGTATGTACATAGGTAGATAAATAGATGTACACACATATGTAGCCTTGTGTAAATATTATCTAACCATATGAAGTCATCTCGACTGTGTATATTTATAGAATATTTTGAATGTTTCAACTGTTGCAAGAATTATTTCCATTATTTTGAATATAAATCTGTATACCTCCTTCCATAAACCCCATTTTAATGACTATCTAGTATTCCCTTCCATATTCTTTATGGTGGTTTTTTTTCATGCAACAAAAAATCCTTTTGGTATAAAATGATAGGCTGTTACTCTTTCTACCTACAGAAGCATCATGTAAGTAACTATAAGAAGATATTTGTTAGATCAATTTGCTGTGCTAAAAAATTCCAGAGAATCTGGCCAGCAATAAGTATCATGTTCACCCACTCTCAACCCAAAACTGGAAAGAGTTAACAGATGTCCCATCCCCACAAACACAGTGTGGGAAGGAGCGCCGCGCTCCCGGCTCACAGCACACCCAGAGCTCAGCGCAGAGTGAATGTCAGGCAGGGAAAGAAGCATTTCCAGACTGTAATGAACCTGGCGATGGGCGTACGAGGAGAACCCTTGGAACAGAGGGAAGCAATGGCGGGCAAGGGCCATGTCCACTGATGACCGTCCTCCAACAGCGGCAAAATCTTGTCACTTCCTAAATGGATACGGAGAAGGTGCTCTCACTCTATAATCCATGTTCCATTCACATACATTGTAGGCAAGCTGGAAACGTGGGAGGAGGAACTCTCTGGACATTTCTGGCTTGGATTTTAACTCTGATTGGAAGAGTGACTAAGCCGTCCTGAACTCATACACACACCCCACGCGCTCCTGAGCAGTAGGTGAGGCGGCGACAGGCCGCCGTGCTCTGCTGGTGGCCTGCCCGCCAAGCCCAGAGCAGTCGCCCTGAGCCTGCTGCTGCTGCTCGGCTGCATGCCACCTTCTTGGCCGCAGGCTGTTTGCGGGAAGTGCCGTCCGCATGAGGCTGGGACATGCGATTAATCTTGGTGCTGTTTGCAGACAGACTTCCAAAAGCTATCCTGAGGACAGGCCTTGCCAGCAGTTAGTATGTCAAACCAAGGAGGCGAGTTTTGCTCTATTCTTAAAACACCACTGTTTGTGTAGTGGGACTTTTCCCAAGGAGGAGGAGAGCAGAAGACCTGGAGACAGGCAGGCTGCTGGCCCGGAGCTGAGTGGCCACACCCTGGGGCTTCTGGAAGGCTGCCTCACAGCAAGCTGGATGGAACACTGGGCCTCTTTTGCAACTTATGGGGGTATAAAAGCCCCCACAACCACCAGGGCCTTCCAGTGAGAAGTGACAGAACAGGAAGAGCCCGTTGTTTACTTAAAACGTGTGTATATTCTTTCTGGAAAAATAATAAAGTCCTTCATAAGAATTTCAAGGACGGAGAACTTGGTGAAAGGAAAAGGTGTGGAGAGCATGTAAGGGTCGCTGAGAGCCGAGTCCGAGGTGCCCTGTGGTGTCCTGGACACTGTGGATATGGTTTTATTTTTAATTTTTTTTAATTTTTTTTGGGGGGGGGGTTACTGGGGATTGAACCCAGGGACACTTCACCACTGAGCCACCTCCCCAGCCCTATTTTGTATTTTATTTAGAGACAGGGTCTCACTGAGTTGCTTAGGGCCTCGCTAAGTTGCTGAGGCTGGCTTTGAACTCGTGATCCTCCTGCCTCAGCCTCCCGAGTCGCTGGGATTACAGGCGTGCACCACTGTGCCCGGCTTGGATATTGTTTTATTCAGAAGAAAAAGAAAGGCCCTGGCGTCCTCAGTGTTAGTGGCCAGGGGAGAGGAGGGTCCGGTGAGGCAGGCCTCCTCCATGGGTGCTGGGTCCCTGTCTGGCTGTGGCTTAAGCAAGACAAACAGGAGACTCCCGAGCGGCCCGAAGAGCAGCAGGCCGTGGCTGGGCGCTGGAGGGCTGGCTTAGGACACAGTGCCAGAGAACACAAGAGAGGCCGATTTATGGCCTGTGCTCCGGATTCCCTTAAATAGAAGAGACCAGCCGCCCAGCTTCTCTCAGCATGCCTGCTTCTCTTCCGTGCCTCTCACCGAATCCGTGGGCAGCCCAGACCTTCACAAGCCAGCTGGGGAGACCTGGGTGCAAACAGCCTAGAGCCACAGGCATCCCCCTCTGTCGTAAGTAGGCCCCCTGCGCAGTGGCAGCGAGGCTCCAGTGAGACACGAGCACCAGCCCTTTGCTCGTAGCTGGCACCCAGCTGCCCCTCAGTCGACGCTCCCGTCCTTCCCCAGACGGGTACATTCCTTAGCAGGCGGACCCCCCACCACAGGGGCTGCAGTCCCAGACCCCAGCGGATGCCTGAGGCCTCAGAGAACCCTGCCCTCGTGCACCGTGTTCTTACACATGTGAGTGAAGCCACAGAGCGTGGGGTCCATCAGGACAGAGGGCCAGCCGTCTGCGAGAAAGCGTGGTTCATGGAGTCAGCACGGAGAGAGATTGAGAGCGACAAATGATAAAATGCAACAACTAAAATAAGACATCAGAGTATTAACAGTGTGCTAAAATTAAAATACAGCGTAAGAATACAGTACAAAATTATACTAAAGTAAAAATAAGTGTTGTCTCTCTCCTCCTCTCAAATATCAGGTTGTCCCGTACTGTGTAGGATCACAGTTGACCTCAGGACTGCAGAGGTCAGAACCTGCAGAGATCAAAACTGATAAACCCCGGGGAGTCCTTCACCCCTAATGCACCATGAATTATTACCTATACATGGTCTTAATTTTGACTTTGAATTGAATTAAAATAAATTCCTTGGTTATATTGAAAAGGGACTGAAATACTGAGTAGGAACGGAAGGCAAAGTGCTCACGGTGGCTTCAGCTCAGGCAGCAGGGCTGCCCATCATCGGGGTGTAGAGCAGTTCCCTGTGCGGCCCTTGAGGAAAAGCAACCCCAGCGGCAGCAGGAGATGCTGGGGTGAGCCCCATGCTGAACCGCCACCAGGGGTGTTTCTATACATAGCACAGGTAGAAATAATTTTAAAAATCAAATTTAACTATTTAACTGGGTTTTAATAAAATGTGGTCTTACAAGTTGAAATTATTAGCTGCAGTTTCTTAAATCATCCGTCCCTGTCTTCCTTGAAATGATGGCGTTCCTAGAGCCGACAAGAACAGTCCGCTGTCAACCCTGAAACTGCCTTAAGAGCATTTGTGCTGCGATGGAACGCACAGACTGTGGGCACAGGGGTGTGCATGGAAGTGTATAGTGTGCACATGAGCTCAGTGACGGTGTGGTGTGCACAGGTGTGTCACGTGAGCACAGCAGCAGGGTGTGGGGCTCCCTCAGGAAAGAGGGCAGGTTTGGAGCACAGGATGTGAAGTTTTGGGGAACATAGTCCATGAGAGTGCAGAGAGGGAGTGCAATCCCGCTCACAGCAGGCTCCTGGAGGGCGGCTGGCTGAGCAGAGTGGGAAGGAGGGACGGGCGCTCAGTGGACATGTTTGCCCCTCTTCAGGGTCAGGGAGGAAGCCTGGCTGGGTCCTTGACTCGCTCCTGCTCATCTCCTGTCTGGGAGTCGTCATGTGCTGTGCAGGTCAATTGTCCAGGTGCACGTGCCACTTGCATGTCCCTCGATACAGAGGCCTCTGTTTACCAAGCGCGGGCTGGGCTGCTGCACCCAGGGCAGGTCCTCTTGGGAGCTGAGACCCGAGCAGGCACCTGGAACCTGGCTTCAGCCTCACTCAGGGCTCATGCTGCCAGTTGAGCTGATCTCAGAGTCCAAGGCCCCAAGAGCTTTCACGGCAATGATGTTCCAGGCCTTTCCTTTGCTTAAACTTAGGAGAATTGATGTCAGAATCCAACATGACCAAATATCTACCTGGGCTCAAATTGTTTTATTGTCATTTAAAAACCTTGGCACTTTGTCCTAATGGAGGGGAATGCAAGCCCCTGGCCCATGTCAAAGCCCTGTCCCCCAGTGCGGGCTGGTGGTTTCATGTGTGTTTCTTTGCACATCACAGGGAAGGATGGGGAGGGGGATTTTGGGGTCCCAATGTGCTTTCCTGTCGATCCCCGAGATTCACTGAAGAGCTGAGATGTGGATTTGAGAAGCAGAAGAGCCAAGGAGTGAGAGGCGTGGTGTCAGGGGACTTCTGGGGGAAAGCAAGCGATGTGTCTTGGCCTCAGTGCAGAGGGAGGACCAGGTGGAGAGGAGCCAGGCCCCAGCTGGGGCCGGCGGAGCAGCCGCTGGCCACTCCTTCTCACCCTGGACGGAGGAGGTGTAGGGAGGCTGTGTTGAGGGGCAGTTGAGATGGGCCTGGTAACATGGAGAAGGACCTTCTGCCAGAGGTCAAAGTTAAGGTCGGGTTGGGGTACAAGGGGACAGGGAGAGAGATGGAGCCCCTGGGCTGGAGCCTGGAGCCTGGCTGGGCCCGGAGAGTCAGTAACCCTGTTCCCCACACTTGCTCCTAAGGTGACCCACGACGCTGGCCACGCTTCCCTGGACTGTGCAAGTGTTTAGGGTAAGTGTCCCTCGAATCCTCGGCAGCTAAGGAGCAGCGTGGCTTCACTGGCGGTGGGTGGAGCGCTCAGAGCAGAGCACCTGAGACCCACGCACCGTGCTCGTTCACAGATGCGGGAGCACTGCTTCCCGGGCACTCGCCAGCCGTGCTGCGAGAGAGGCAGGAGGGAGGGGCTGCCACCAGGGGCCTCCAGGGACTTAAGTGGACTGGGCCCACCCAGTCTGTTCCAGGGCCTGACCAGGAACAAAAGCCACAGGTGGAAGATGGAGAGGGCTTCAATGGGGAGCAGGGGCTGCAATGGGGTGGAGGGGGACTCAGCTCAGCTGGGTGAGGGGGAGGAGCGGAAGCATCCTGTGCAGGGTGTCGGCCCGAAAGGTGAAAGGTGAAAGGTGCGTTGGGGTGTGAGCCTGTGAAGCTGGATATCGCATTACTGGAAGGGAAGGGTGTCCAAGGGCAGTGCGGCGGGGAGGGGCGGTGGGTGGTGCCCCAGAGCTGGATGCTCAGGTTCAAAGTGCTCAGGAACAACCACAGCTGTGCCAACCTGCCAGGGCTGGGCAGCTACCACAGTGGAGTGGGCCCCAGGGCGGGAGCCTCTGCGAGCCAGAGCAGGGCCTGCGGGGAGGCCCTGCGGGGAGAGACCGCTCTGCATCTGTGGAGCTGGTGCGGGGAAAGCGCCCGTGCGTGGTGCTGCTGACCCTGGACCTTTTGGGTTTGAACTCCATTTTTGTGAGGGGGAAATAATTTTAAATATTCAAACTGTGCCAGGAAACAAAATGTAAGTAGGTGTAGGAAGCCGGCCTGAGATCAAGTCGAGAGGGCCAGCAGAGGACGTGGTCAGAGAGGAGTGATCTCTGAGCTCTGGGCACGGGGACAGCAAGGGGAGGTGTTCTGCAGGGAGTCGGAGAGAGACAGGGAGGGCAGGTGGAGGCAGCCGCTGGGGAGGAGAGGACCTGCCAGCTCTCCTGTCCAGGAGAGCAGAGAAGGAGCTGCAATGCTGAGGAAAGGCGTTTGGAAGTGGCCACGGGCCCTCAGGTGGAGCTGTTTCCTTGTGGTCGGGGACAGGGTCCCGAGCACAGCAGGGAGGCTTCAAGCTGAAGCTCTGAAGTCTAGCAGTTTCCCATCAAGGAGCCAGGAATGGTCAGACCAGAATGGCTTGCAATCAGATCTTGGAATGCGGGAGGAAAAATATCCCCAAACCACTTCTTCTTACTTTTGCGTTTTTTTTTTTTAATTATTGAAAACATTATTGTTTGCACAGATAGAGTCTGGGATCTCCAGGAGCTGTGGGAGAAGGAAGTGAGAAAAAGAAGGGTAAATGCGGAAAAAGTGGAATTCTAATGAAGAAAACTGAAGCCTGTTTAGCTGAAAAACAAACAAAACATTTGTCATGATCATTAAAAATAGAAACAGATAAAAATCCCAGGATTTCACAAATGCACGCACTTTTTATTAATCCAGCAGTGAGAACTTCTCCAGCTCCCCACAGATTTCCGAAATGCTCAGGAGGGGGCAGGGCATCAACAGACGCAGAGGGGACACTGTGGAGAGCTCCCAGCGCAGCCACCAGCCACGGGAAGCAGGCGAGCAGTTGCCTTCCTGACACAGACACTGCGACTCGCTCGCTCTGATTCCTAGCTCTGATTGTGTGTGACTATGCCACCAAAATTAAGATTTCTCACTTTACATCTCACCATTCGTGATGGGGCCAGAGCTGGTACAACACTGCAATCCGTCTAGAACGATTTCACCCTCGAAGCAAAGCTGCAACATCTCACATGGCAACATAGCTGCCTTTGCTCCCCGCCTTGCTTCTCCTTTGCTTCCTTTCCTTTTTGGTAAGCAGAAAAACACCGGGGCTCGATGCGGTGGCCCGACACAATAGGAGCTAATGAATAGAGTGCGTTGTATTCGACAGACCGTTGAATTGCTGGTGGTGCCAATCAAGTCAGAAATATTAACCATGGTAACTGCGGAGTTTCGGCTCTATAGATGCATTGTGGAAGGCAGTTCTCTCCGGGAATCGCTGGGTCCTGGGTGGGAGAAGGACGTGGAGTGACAAAGCACAGTGAGCTTGTGAATGCTGTCTTCACAGACGGGCAGGGACGGCTGCTGCTCCAGGCAGCCTGCTGTGGAGGCCAGGGCTCTGTTCCTGAGGACGCGCAAGGTACAATGGCAAAGAAACAGGTATTAAGAGGGAGGTGAAAAGGGTGGGGAGACAGGGAGCCATGGCGGCAGAGTGTGCGTTAGCAGGAGGACCCGGACTTAGCGTCTGCGGCTGAGTCAAGCACAAGGTCAGGTGAGTGCTCCTGATGACGTCTTGTCCCCTTAGGACTCAGAGGTTAAGGTCCTCCCTCCAGCACTCGGAATGGGACTGTATCTGGAGATAGGGAGGTAGCAGGTGTGACAGTTAAGGCAAGTCTCCACTGGAGTGGGTGGGTCCCAAGTGCAGCAGGGCTGGTGTCAGATCAAGAGGGAAATTTGGACACACACACAAACACAAAGGCCACCGTGTGAAGCTGAAGTCAGAGGTCAGGTTGATGGTCTAAAGGTCAAGGAGCACTGCAGACGGCCAGCACAGCCCCAGAGTTGGGTAGGAGGGTGAAGGCCAGGAACAGATCCTGCCCACAGGCCTTAGAAGGCTCCACCCCTGGGGACACCTCCATCTTGTACTTCTGATCTTCAGAAGTGAGAGACGGCAGCATTCTGTTTAAGTGAGCAGAGTGGGTGCTTTGTTACAGCAGCCTGAGCAGACTAATACACCCTACATCGATTGAAGCAGCGATTCTGGGAACAGTCCAGTGATCTGAACCGGAATAACCCACTGGACCTTCTGAGGCCCAAACTAGTTTGAGAACTGTGGCTCCCAGTCTCCAGTCCTCTAGGGACACACTCTAAGCACAGACACAGCTCTGTCCAGCTATCCTCAGCCTCTGCCCCCGACACACACCAGGTTCACCATTCAGAATCTCCCTTGGACTCACCTTCTGGACTCTAGGCCAGGCTTCCTTGTGGGGAGGCTGGAGCCTCCTGTCAAGAAGGTACTGCTGTTCCCAGGGTGGGTGCTGATTGGAGTAGTTTTCCTGTTCAGAGCCCACCTTCATGGGAATTGTCTTGGTGGACTAGTTTAGGTCCAGACCCACCCAGTGGAAGAGAAAAATGGAGAAACTTATTGGTCCAGCAGCTCCTGGGGGTGGGAGTCAGGCAGGGGACAGAGGTCTGTGTAGACTCTGCCTCCCCCCCAAGTGAGTGCCAAGGACACGGCGACTCCTGAATGTGGTTCCCCAGAGTCTGGCAGTACTCGTTTCTCTAATGCTTGGTCACTTCTTTGGTTTTATATGGAAGAGAATTCGAAAGTGTGATCTCGATCATGTCCCTGTTCCTGAAGGCCCAGCCCCAGGGCCTCTCTGTCCCTCCGTTGTCTTCAGGACACCCTGGTTTCCTGGCTGGGCCCCTCACATTTTAGCCCCAGCCCACCTGACCTCACTCACTTTGCACCTATCTCAGACCCTCCCCACCAAACATGCCCCGGTCATAAGGAAAACCCCAGCGTCATTGGCCGACAGGGCTCCTGACTGTTATTCTCAGCTCTTCTCATATGTCGATGTGCATCCCAAACCCCTGGGTCAGGTTCAGGTGGGAGACGGAGGGGGCCAGGATTCTGCATTTCTAAGGGCTCCCAGGTGCAGATTGGGTATTGAGTAGCAGGTTCTGAGTGTCCATCAGCATGTTTCGTCCTTAGGACAAACTGTGAGTGTCCCTGTTACACAGACGGGGGAACCAGGAGCAGGAGGTGAAATGACTGGCCTGTAGTCTCACGGCAGGCCTGGGGTGAGGTCTGCTCCCCTCTCACCACCCCTGCGTCTCAAGCAGGCTTCAGGACAGTGGCTCCTCTCCCCATGCCCCTGTCCCCTCCAGTTCCCTCACATTCTCGCCTGGGAAATGGAGCTATGGCCATCCCTACCTTTGGCTGTGAGAATCCAGCAAGACCCTCCATTAAACTGACTTCTCTTCCCCCTCCACTCATGCCTGTAATAATGTGGCTTGGGAGCCCACGGTGCATGCTCAGCTGCCTCTAGTGTCCCCTGGCCGTGTGACCTTGGCCAGTGTTCTGAACTTCTCTGAGACAGTTTCCTCACCTATGAAGTGGGGAGGACCAGAAGCCCTTCCCTGAGGACTTGGGTTGTGGAGGGTGAACTAAGAGCGTCTCGGAAGGTGCTAGAAGATGTGGTTTTGATCATCTTCCTCGGATGAGCAGCTTGTCTCAGCCACACCTTCACAGTCTCGTTCGGGTGATATGCTGAGCAAATTCTCATCATCGTTTTGCTCCCTCCTCCTGGGAACCTGCGAGGCAGCTGTGGTCCCCGGTCCAGGTGAGGGAGCCAGCCCAGAACCAGTGTGTCTGGTGGCCTGCTTGGTGGAGTGGAGTTGGAACCCCACCCGGGGACACCTGCTCCCCTTGGCAGGACGCAGCAGCACTGTGGCCTTGGTGTGCGGACTTACCAGGTGTGAAGGAGGAGAGCGCCCTGGTGTGAGCACCTGGCTCTGGTGGCCCTCCCTCCTGTCTGGTTTTGAGGTTTCGTAAGACCTTTCTTTCAACTCCACCTTCAGGATGCTAGCTCCTCCCACCCTCCTCTGTCCTCCCGGCTCCCCAGTTGGTCCCTTTCATGACAACTTTCCACCTTGGTGGCATGGGTCCAGCGGGGTATGTCCAGCCATGGTCACTAATCTCTCCTCACCTGGGGACCCGCCCTTCAGTTTGTCCCTGTCAGCCAAGTCCCAGAGGTGAGAGGTGAGGGTTGGAAGTAGGGATGGCACCGCACACAACCTTCTCTCTGGAGAGAGCTGACCACCCCGCTTCTTCTGTGAACAGGGATGGGAGAGGTTGAGAACGAACCCTCTTGATTTCAGGTCACACGCTGTGTTCTTCACGGGCTTTGAGATGAACTGCGATCCTTGTCTGGGACCGAGTGGTGCTTTTTGTTAGATTGCTAGATCAGGACCTTCCTGAGGAGGACGACTGGCTTACAGACACCCGCCCCTGGGGAGTCAGGGTACCAGCTCATGCCAGAGCAGTAAATGGCCTACGGAAATGTTACCTGTGACATGTAGGTGGCTTCCTATGGGTCTTGTTCTACTTCAACAAGCATTTATTATGGGCCTGTGATGTGTTTGTTGGGATCAAAGAGGCCAGTGTGCACAAACACACACACACGCACACACACACACACACACACACACACACACACACACACAACCTTTAAGGCCCCTGAACACAGGGAGATTTGCTTCTTCCTTGGAGAGCTTACAAAGGAAATAATTGGGAAGCAGACCTTCCCAAGGCTGAGACCTCTTCTAATTAAGAACCCAAATGGATAAATGGGCAAATGTTAGATGATTTTTTTCAGATGATTTCCATGAACATTTTGGAGCACTAAGTCCCTCTGAAGGGAGACAGATCTCTCATGCTGTAGGGGTGAGGTTCGGGCAGGGACGGGTGACGTTTTTCCAGGATCGAGGTGCCAGCGTTGGGAGAACAGTATTGGACATGCAGCCCAAAGACTGGAGTCCAAGATTTGGTGTGATATTTGTTCACAGTTGGATCTTAGGGAAGTTAATTAACCTCTCTGAACCCAATTTTCTCATCTGTGAGATGCAGTTAGCAATCTCTACCTGTAGGATTGCTGAGTGGGAGAAACGAGGTAATAGGTGTGAACAGACCGCAAACACGGCAGAGCTGTGCTCGCCAAAGGGTCCCGCGACAGCCAAGTCAGCTGCAGAGCCAACCTCGAGGTCCCCATGTGGGGTGGGAGGGAGCAAAGCAGGTACCTGTGTCCCAGGCCGCCCCTGTGTCACAGGCCAGACCTGCACTGGACTGGGCAGTCAGGGAGGCCAAGGAGCGGGTGGGGGCGTCGAGCTGCCCCATGGAGGATGAGTGGGCCTCCTATGCCTCTGCCCCTCGGCCCCTGGTGACCCCTGATCTCCTCCCGTCGGTGGATCTGCCTGCCCTGGACTGTCTGAGAAGCAAAACTGCCCGGTCCTGCTTCCCTGAGGGTGCGGCTGGCTCCTGGTTCATCCACGCGGCCTGTGCTTCTGCCCGCCCGCTGCTCCTCTGAATGCTGTGCCACCGTCACGGGCGCTCGGCTTCTTCCCACAGCTGGCTGCCGTGGGTGGTGCTGCGCACATGCTCAGGGCTTTTCTGGGGCCTCTTGCACCCCCGTTTCATTCTCTATAGGGCCGAGATCGCCCTTTCCATCGGATCTTCGCCACTCTGGCTTGGGCGCGCTTCCAGGGTGAATTCTAGGTAAAACTGAAAAGCGTTGCCAGGGCTACCCAGCCTGGTTCGCCCGGGGTCTCTCCTCTCCCGGTCAGCATGCCCTGGTCACTCAGCGCTGACTGCAGTTCCCGCCACAGGAAGGCTTCCTCCGCCCTGGGCCTCTCGGTCCCTGCATTTCCCGCTCAGCCCATAAAGCTCTTCCAGATTCCTCCATACCAAGGTGCATTGGAATCACACTTCATTTTTACCTGTGGCCTCCCTTTCCAGGGCAGCCGAGGTGGACCTCCCGGACCAGGTCCAGCCCCTTGGCTCTTATGCTCCCCAGCCCTTCTCCCCTCAGTGCCCAAGTGCGTGACTCCCCAGGACTGAGGCAGGCCGGTCTTGAGCCCAGCAAGGGTCCGGCCTTAGCTGGATTTCCTCATGCTTAGTCGGTGCTCAGTGTAGTTGTCGAATGTTCAGGGAATCCTCCCAGCAAGAACCACGGTCCCGCCCTCACTGCTCCTCCACACTTCCCATGTTCGCATCATGGGGGCCGCCACAGGGTGGCCCCTTGTCCTGTGGGGAATTTGGGGGGTGTGCATCATTTCCTTCAAGGTCCATGAAGATGGCAGTGGTCCCATGTCCCAGATGGCTGCAAGGCGGGAGGTGCAGTCTTCTCCTCAGACTGGAAACCACGGTGAAGGTGCGTGTGGGAGACCTGCTTCCGTCGGTGCGTGAGTGTTCTGTGTTAAGCAGAGGAACGGCAGCCTGGAGAAAAGCAGAGGATGGAGGAGGGCTGGGATGTACTAAGCCTCAGACCAGCGTTCATGCATTGGAAATGACGTCAGAGCCCTGAGGACAGATCCACTCGCTCTCCCACCGAGGACGGAGTGAAGCTAGTGCCCCATGGAACAGACGTGGGATAAGTGGGGTCCAGTTGTCTCTACCAGGACAAGGGCCATGGCAGCCACTCTCCACAGGCTTCCATCCATGCTGCCCTGAGACCCCAGCAGGGCCACACTTTCCTCCTGGGGGAACAGACCGCTGCAGGTGGGAAGGCTGGAAAAGCTCCACCTTGGGTCAGTGGCCTGGGGCAAGATGGGTCTCCAACCTGGCAGTGAGACAGGCCAGGGAGGGGCTGCCTGATAGGCTCTCGGCTGGGCTAACCTTTGTGTAATCCTGACTCTTGCACCCCACGTGGCGTGTGCAAGCGCTCACGAAGAGACTGCTTCGTTTAGGTATGTTTTCCTGTTAAAAAGGGTTTGGTGAAGAAACACTGATGATACAGCAAACACCACCCTTCAGGACAATGGCTGTTGTCCCCTGAGCATGCCCGAGGCAGGGGCTGGACTGTGTCCCCTGCATGCATCCGTCCTCTGCAAGTCCACGTGGTGCATTGCAGGGAGCTGTCCGGTTAGCTCCAGTGCACAGATGGAACCAAAAGAGGAGAAGTGAAATCACCTGTCCAAGGGGATTTAGCTTGTGAGTGATGCAGGCAGGGTATTTTCTGAAACAACCAGTACTTTGACACTCTTTGGGAGGTATAGGACAGGGCAGGGACCTCTTGGGGCTCAGTCCTTTGCAGTAGGAAGCAGCTACTGATAAACCTATCACTGCACCCCAAAAAGTCAGAAGCAGATACCTCAAGGACTATGTCAACAGTTGGTGCATTAGTGCACACACACACACACATACACACCCCAAAAACAATGCAAACAGGACACCAGGAGTCTCTAGTAGGGACCAGGGAATTGGTTGGAGTTGAAGTTCAGGTCGGTATCATGTGACCAAACTAACTGTTGGGTGGTCCTCTTGGTCTCTCCTGGAATGGCATCTCTGGCTTGCTGCTGCACCCGTCATGTAACATTACCTGTTAGGCCGTATCAGGAAGAGGCAGTTCACCTCCAACTGCACCCCATCACCCACCTGCTGGCCAAACACCGACTAGTGGTGTAAATCCCAGGAATCAGCACAGCATACCAACTCCTTGCTTCTTCCAAGTCCCAGTTGTGCTGCATATCACTGTGTGACTTGGGGAGAGTTACTTAAGCCATCTGTACTTTTTGTCCCTCTTCTGTGAAGTGCAGGTGAGGATAGCATCTCCCTGGGGTGGGTTAACGTTGTATGTCAACGTGGCTGGGCCACCCTAACCAAACACTTGGTGAAATGACTGGCATAGATGTAGCTAGTGAAGCCCTGGTCCCAGGATTGAGGAGCAGCGGCCCAGGAGCCTGGAGCACCAGGCCAGTGTGGGCCTAAGGCACAGTGAGCCAGGGTCAGGGCAAGCCAGAGCACACAGACCTGCCACCCTGTGGTGGCCTGGCCCGGGGTCCAGTGTGGACACCTGCTCCACACAGCGCCACAGCACCAAACCCTTGAGTATCCATGATCCACCAACTCCAGCCTCCTGGGAAGCAGGGACTGGTGAGTGCGATGCCGGAAGTGGGGCAGACCTGAACGGAAGTCCAGACTTGGGCTCCCCAGAGCATTAGCAGTTTTCTGAACCCTGGTTAGCATAAATCTGGGCCAATGGCGTTGATCCAAGTGCTCTATAGCCCTCTGGACTAGCACAGCCTCGAGGGGACCTGCTCTTGGGGTCCCTCTTGCTCCAGGAGAGTTCTGTTTCTATTTTCACACTGGAATACATCCTACTCCTTTCACTCTTGCCTTCTGCTGTCCTGTGAGTTTCATTCTTCAGGTTTGAGAGGCAAGAACCCAGAAAGAAGCTAGGGTGAGTTGCTGGGGTCTATTGCCACACTGGAAGGCGTGGCCCGTATTGAGATACAGCATGCCTCTCAGTGGCAGTGGAGGAGAATCTGGTTTGTCACCTCCGACACTCGAGCCTACCCTGCAGTCCCCCCTGCTGGTACTGAAACCAGCTTTCTCAGGGGCAGAGGCCTGCAGTTTGCACAGACCCCGCTGGCCAATGAAAGTGGAGACTAGAGTTTGATCTCAAGTTCCAGTTTCCCTAGGAAGGTGCCTTTGAGATGAGATGGACATTGGCATGAGTAGACTTAGCTAAAGAAGAGGAGCACCCCTGGTGTGGGTGGGCCTGGTCCAGTTGGGGATGACCGTAACACAAGGAGACTGAGGTCCTGAGGAAGAGGGGATTCTGCCTGCAGGCAGTCTTTGGACTTGAGCTGCAACTTGAGCTCTTCCCCAGCCCGCCAGCCTGTGGGCCTGCCTGCTGGTGGACTTGCAGGATCACGCACACATCTGCTGGAGAAGTCAGACTGCTGCACTCGTGGGTCATTGGAGGCTAGACGAGTGTTACGTACGGAGCTCCTGGGGCTCACAGGACACTGTGAAACGTGACAGTCATTGCATTAACTTTGGTACTTGCAATCTGCAGGGTGTAAAGCCTTGCGGGGGCACAACTGAGGAAGGCACCACCCTTGCCCTCAGAGAGAGGACAGTCCCCTGGAGGAGGCCTGCAGGGGAGGAAGAGGGAAGAGGCCACTGTCCTGACAGTGGCTGGGATTGGGCTGGCTCCCCGCATCCTCTGTCAGTTACCTTGACATGCTGTTCGAGGTCAGTGCGGTCCCTCTTTGCCCCTAGTGTAGTGAGAAGGTGTGGGCCTACCGTGATGTCTGCATGCTCTCTGGGAGCCAGGCTTTTGCACAGGGAGTTGGTTTCTTATCAGTAATGGGCTTACAAAAGGCACAGCAGCTGGAAGTTTGGTAGCACTATCCTGGGGACAGCAAGAGCAGATGCTATCCGGGTAGGTGTGCATCCACCTATGCTAACGCTGGCTGGGGAGCAGGCTGGTCAGGAAGTCAGATCCTGGCCTTGGGACTCCCAGTGCCCTGCCAGGGAACACTCTGGAGGAACAACTGTGATGACAGGCCATGCTGAAAAGGATGTCCTGGCTGGGCTGTGGAGCTCGAGGAGGGACTGGCTGGGTGGCTGGGAGCCTGAGAGGGCAGCGGAGAGTCTGCAGAGGACCCACTGGGAGTCAAGGGTAGCTCCCAGGAATCAGAAAGCACAGGAGGCCTGAACAATGGCTGTGGCCCATGTCAGGGAGCAGTATGACCTGTGGAGTGACAGAGGCGTCTCTGTGAGCTGGGAGCAGGCCGGGGAAGCAGCACTGGATGGGGAGGAGAGACCCATCTGACCCCAGCAGGGTTCCCGCCAAACAGCCCCTTATGTGGTGGCGCAGTTAGGCCTGCTTGCTGTTGGGATGCTGGACTGTACGGTAATGTGAGCACCATCCAGAGAAGGACCTCAGTTCTTTGGTGACAGAAGCACTGTCCTGGGCCCTCTTAGAGTTCCTCTAGCACTTATTACGGCTCCTTGCTGAAAATGAATTTTAAATATTTTTCCCAGAAATTAATTTCGCTTTAGCTTTAGCCATGCTTTCCAGCTCATCCTGTCCAGTCAGCCAATGTTTATAACAATCACTGGAAGAAGTATGATTAAGGAACTTCAGATCTGAAAGGACCCTGGGATATGGTCTACTTGCCCATCTCATTACAGAGATGGAGGCACGGAGGCTTTGAAATGTTAAGTACTCCGCCCAGAATTACGAGGCAGCATGGCTCATCAGGTACAGGCCACCAAATCCCTTTAGCTCCAGAGAGTGACAGTGCGTGTCTTCAGGAGTAGCATCTACCTCGGGCCTTCTCATTCCCAGAGTGGTGCTGGTAAGGTCAGGATTGCTGGTACAGCTCTGTTACCTGTGAACTGACGCAGGTAAGTGAGGGTGGCGCTGCTCACCAGCTCCTGACCTGAGAAAGTGCGTGGCGGGAGGGCAGCTGGGCCAGAGGAAGCCACCTCTAAACATTCAGTCAACATTCAGCTGACTGTGCGACTGCTGGGGCTTCGAGAACGCTGGACAGGGAATCTCATGGTTCTTACATCAGGAACTCCACAGGAGTTGGTGAAATAGCATATACCTGAGAAAAAGCACAAGGAAAAGGAGTGAAGGAAAGACGGCAGCTGGTGAAGTAGCCAGTGGCCAGCCTCTTGCCCCCAGGGAGCTGGGTCAGTGTCTCCATAACCTCAGTTGAGTTCAGCTCTGCCTGTCACTCTGGGCAGAACCATGTGGTGCTCTTGCAATTACCGCCCCCACCCCATGCACACACACACTTAGAGTGGAGGCTGCCCCTCTGGAAATCAAGGATGAGGAAACAGCAGGAAAGAGCCAGGAGTCACTTCTTAAGCCAGTGCAGTCAGAAGCCAAGACAAGAATGAAAGTCATCCAGGCACCCTCCAGAGCCTTCAGTGCAATTTTTGCAGAAAGAAAAGAAGCAAAAGAAAACACCAGTTTGAAATCTGATTTATTAGGCCGAGGAGTCTACTTGTGGTCAGATGGAGAAAACACCAGGGCTAGGTTGACTTTAG
Organism: Glaucomys volans; assembly: GCA_020662805.1. Classification (NCBI taxonomy): domain Eukaryota; kingdom Metazoa; phylum Chordata; class Mammalia; order Rodentia; family Sciuridae; genus Glaucomys; species Glaucomys volans. The sequence goes on from JAJEJO010004166.1 coordinate 208,594, forward strand.
ATGGGACACGCCTTGGGAATTGGGCAGATGTGTCTCTGAGAAGAAGCAAACAGGTCCTTTAACGTGGCTCGGGAGGACGCTGCTGAGACCCCCCAGAGAGCCCCGCCTGATCACAGCCGGGCACGCGGATCAGGTTTCTGACAGGTAAGCAGAAGCTTGTGCCCATGCCCAGGTCCACTGATTCTGGTGGCCACGGGGTTTGTTAGACCGAGTTCCTGTAGGAAATGGCAGAATTAGACACAGAACTAATCTGAAGTATCAAGAGCATAATTATAAGCACCTCTTCCAAAATTAAGCCCTCTTGCGCCGGGGCTCAGCCTGGCAGCCCCGCGCCAGCTGGAGTGCTCGGTGCGGGCCGGGGACAGAGAGAGCCCGGGCCCTGTACCCGTGAATGGGGGAAATGCCGGCCGGTGATGAAGAGGCTGAGACGTGCCCCGTGTGATGCCATCGACTCGGCGTGGACAGGGGCCAGCCATTAGGAAACAGGCTGGTATTCACAGATTCAGTCAGTGGCACCCGCGTGAGGTCTTGTGGGGGACGTGCCGTCTGGTTTGCCCTCACACCGAGCAGACACTTTGGTGCTCATTTTACAGCAATCGGTGCTCAGAGACCACAAGCCACTGCGTGGTTCCCATGACGATGGCCGTGGTGGGTGAATGGATGACTTGCCCAAGATGACTAGGTCAGCATGAGGCAGGAGAGATGAAACCTGGATGTCCTGATTCTTATCCGGCACTCTGGTTTAAGACTGAATGCGACTGTGCATCTGATGACTTCCCTGTCACCTGCCTCTCTGGCTTTGGTACAGAATCACTAGTTGAAAGGCCCTACACAGTTCATGTGTGTGTTTTTATCTTCCTTCCCCCGAGGGCGCCTCACTGACACCCAAGCTGGCGTGTGGATTTGTGGAGGGCAAGCTACGACTCCCTCCTTCCTCTGGGCCTCCGCCTCATGTGTGCTCACCTGTCTCAACTCACTAGACGTGAGCACGCGTTCCGCCTGTCTCTTTGGTCAGGTTGTGACCTTGAAGTTGGAGGCTGAGTCGCATGTACTCCTTTGCATCCTCCTGACTCAGAGCGTTGAGAATAACAGACTCTCAAAATTTTTTTTTTTTTTGTAGAATAACTACGACCATCAAGAATAATTTTAAATAGAATTAATAATAAATAAAATTAAGAATAATAAAATAAAGATTTTATTTATTCTTAAATAAAATTAAGAATAATTTTAAATAGAATAACTGATTTAATTGCCTCTGTCACACAATTAAATGTCTTTAGATGCGGCAATTGCAACCAATAATATTACCGACAGTTCGTGAGATGCTGTTGTGCCTTCAAATGAGAGATCACAAACTGCACGAAAGCAACTTTTCCTGTGGAAACTGCGAAGATGTGCTCTACCTGCATCGTAAAATACTTCTGGCCCTAGTAAGACTCAGTCCTCATTATAGAATGATGATTATCTACGGACGGGAGACGTGAGATAATAATCCGTGTCTTGATGGACTGGCGTTGGGGACTTGCTTCAGAGAGAACTCTCTTCTGTTCACAGCTTTGGACCACGTACCTCCAAGAGCTGCATCCTGACCTGGCGCTGGTGCTCCTGGGGTCATGTGTGATGAGCAGGGATCATGAGCATGTGGGAGGTTGGCTCAGGAGCTACTGCCCCTCACAGGGAAAGAGGACAAGGAGCAAGGATAGGGTCTGCTTCCTACTGATTAGACAGCATGACTGGAGGCTACACATGGAGAATTTCTCCAGTGAAAGATTCCTCCAAAGACAAAGGCGTGAATCTGAGCTGGACACCAAGACAGCTCGACACCAGACAGGTGGTCTCCATGGTGCTGATGGACCAAGACAGACAGGGGGATGATGTGGAGACCAGGCAAGGATTGGGCTTGGGAAATTGGGTTTGGAGAGCAAGAGGAGCATTAAACACAGGAGACCCAGATCTCCTTCAGACACAGGATGGATCTAGTTAGTTACAAGATGAGCTAGCTTGTCACTACGTAGGAAAACTGGGTGAGAACCACACACACAAGAGCGAGCTGAATCCCAGGGATTTCAACTTTTGGAAGCAATTTTAGAACTGGATTAAAAAATAGCTTCAGTAACTGCCCAGCCAGTCCCTTATTCCTCTGGTTTGTTTTTATGGGAAAAAAAGCTGAACTTCCGCGTTCCTAGTGGACTATGTAGGTTGCTGATGTTCTGTCTCTGTGTGTCTTAGGGCATCGAGAAGGCTAGAGTTGAATAGAGGTAGATTTTTAATGAAGTTTCCACTCCTGTGCCTCCGGAGTCCTCTTACAGCCCCCCTGTGTGTCCACTCCTGAGCGACACAGCTTTGAAGGAGGACAAAGCCTCTTCCTTGAGAAAGATCATCCTCCCCTGGCAGGTCAGCCTCCACTAGCAGGTCAGCCTCCACTGTGCTGGATGACCCAACAGGTCTTTATAGCTTTAATTTCTACAATTCTAGGAAAATCGTCGCCACTATCAGAAACAGATTGTGGAGGACGCACAATGGCGGGCTTCGTCTTCCTCCAGCAGCCCCTCAGAGGCACAACTGCCACCTCTTTTTCTCCCCCCACATCTCCACTTTGTGGCAGCTGATGAGATATTTATAGCCCTCTTCTTCAGCCTGCCAATTATAATTATCAATATCTCCACTGATAAAAAAAAAAAAGAGGCATCGTCAGAGTTGAGCACAGTATGTGATAAGCCAAGTTCGAGTTGAAAATGAAAACAGTTTCTTCCAATTATGGACAAAACAGAGGTGCATTTGGTGGCGGGGCTGCCAACGGAGCTGTGTTGATGTGGCCACCGTGGACATCTTTGCCTCCCTGAAAGCACCTCAGTGGACACCCCGGAGGTGGAGCTGCTCTTGCCAAATAGACAATGCTGTCTGTACTGTACGGAGTTAGAGAGTCGCTTTAAATATAATAGATAAAAGTGAAATCGTACCCGCGGCAGCAGAGCTCGGTAATTGCTGTTTTGGAGCTCACGTCTCTGCAGTTATCTAGCTCAGCGTTTCATCTCCAGCTGCAGCACAATTTTTGCCAAATATAGATAAATGAAGTTAAAGTTATTGGCAACCACTAGTTCTGTGTCCCTGTTTCGAGTTTATAGATTTCATAGGAACGGCGTTACTTGATTTCTGCAGCAATTGTTCTTCTGAAGAGAGAACTTTTTCCATGGTGCAGTCCGTGTGCATTTGAACCAGGCTGGGATTTTTATCAGAGAGGTCTTTGGACGTCAGCAGTGAGATTTCTGTTCCAACTACAGGCCTCTTGAGATGTGGAGATGGACGAAGACATGCTGTCTGTCCAACCGATGTGCTTTAAGGGCTTCCAAACCTCAAAGGAATTCCCCTGCAGTATTTCCTGCTCATCACAGCAGCGTGCCGATCTGCAGCTCCCCTGGGCTCACCTGCAGAGACCAGCAGCTGGAAATGGTGTTTGGTCTCAGCCTTTTATTTCTGGTGCAATTTTAGGCTATGCAATTTCCTGCTTCAAATGTTGAAATTGAGCATGTTCTTCAGACTTGGGGTTCCAGTTTCCTCGGCTTTCCCCTCCCTTCCAGGCTGATGGCCCCGCCCCCACTGTCTGAGCACCTTTGGATGAACGTAGTGCCTAGCTTCTGAGGGGCGTCTGGTCCCATCGTCTATTCTGATTGCTGAAGAGAAACACCCATTAGTCCTTCTTAGGTGGTGCTAGTGGACAGCCGCCAGGCATCTGCATCATGACACCCTGACCTCTCGCTCTGCTTGTTGTGGCTTTGGGTGTAGGCCCCCATCGCCCTCACGCCTTGTCGCCTTGGTGAAAGTACTTTCTAGAAGCTTACATACTTGCAAATTAGGTCAATAGGAGGACTCATCTTGGAAGGAGATCATTATGAGTCAAAATCAATCAATGACACACACACACACACACACACACACACACACACACGTGTGTGCTCTTTGTGTCTTTGAGAGCTGACGTGGACCTAGTTGGTTGGATCTGAAAGTTAGTCTTCCTATCACCAAGTACCTCCCATCAGTGCCACTCCCAGGTGTCTGGTGGGTGACCCTCACATGCCATGCTAGAACCTAGTCCTGAGTTCTCCTCTTCTTCTCCCCTCCCTCCTTCTGTCCTCTTTCACACTCTGACTCTTTCTCATGAGTATTTAAGTCTGTTTGAAAAGTGAATATGGTTGAGCAATGAGAACATGATCGAGCTATCCTAAGACACATCTCTGACTCATTTCAATTGGTGGTTGCCTCCTTTGGAAATCCCTTTGGAAGTCCCTTTCCTATCTCCCGTCTTTCTTCCAAATCCCAGAACTCAATAGAACCCACTCTTTCCTGAGCCCCGAGGGACGCAGGAGCAGCCTCCTCTGTACCTGTGGGAGCTGTCAGGTGGCTTGTCACTTGAAAGACAAATGCTATTTTCCACATAGCTCCTGTCCCTCCCAAACTGGTCAATGGCCACTTTGAATTCACTTTCACATTCTGAGTTCCAGCATGCTGGTGACAGATGCACAGAAAACCCTCCTGCGAAGATTACTGAATAAGAATGTGATCACAACAAAAATGATTTTGGAAACTTGTACCAAACAAGGGGACAGACTTGAAGAGAGTTTGCAAAGGAAGCCACGCTGCCGTGGAGGTGGCTGGGGCATCTGCTGGCTGCCAGGGCTGGCGCGGGCTCTGCTCTGTGCCTGGAGGTGTGCGATTCTGGGAGACCAGCTGAAAGGCACATGCTGTTTGAGCATCGCGAAGGGCTCAGCTGTCGCTTGGAGCCATAAAGCACATTTGCGAGCTCTTCCTGGCCAGCCTGCTGGATCTGAGCCACTCCTGTGGCCCCCGCTTGCCTCCAGATGCAGCAACTTCTCCTGTTCCCCGTGATCTTTGAGGAAAAGGGTGTATGTGGGGGGGTGTTGGAGGCAGGGGCTGCTCTGCTGCTTCCTGGAGGCTCAGCTGGGGATGGCTTTCTTGTTTGTCCTCTAAGAACCAGAGGGAATGGATGGCGAGTCCTCCTGAATTTGAACATGGAGAAGACCTCCCCTAGAGGTCTCCTGCTTCCACCTAGGATTACAGCTGCCAAGAGCTAGTCTCCCCTTCCTTCCTTTCCTTCCTTCCTTCCTTCCTTCCTTCCTTCCTTCCTTCCTTCCTTCCTTCCTTCCTTCTTCTCCTTCCTCCCTCCCTTCTTTAGGGGGAAAATAAACCCCTGAGAAATATTCACATGACTTCAATGAGCCATCGATCATTTCTAAAGTGCAGGGTTCACTGGCACTCAGCACATTCACACAGTTCTGGATTGAGCATGTCTGTCTGGTTCCTGGACATTTCCACTGCCCAAAAGGAATCCCTGAGCCCACTCAGCAGCCACCCTTCTCTCCAGCCCTGCAATCACCTGTGCTGATCCCAGCTTTTGCGCTTCAGCATTGTAGGTGTGGCAAACAGTTCCTTTCACTTTGATTTCACTTGCAGGATGTATTAAGCAAGTTTTCCAGGCATTTTAATATGCATTATCTTGTCAATCCTCACAGGAGCACTGTGAAGGGGCAACTAGTTTTGTTCCTACTTTACAGATGAAGAGACTGAGGCAGAGGGGATGAAGTCATTGGCTCAGTCCTGCAGCAGGAGATGGCAGAGCTTGAGGCCCGGCTAAAGCAATCTGGGCTCTGCCACCCTGGGCCAGTTATCTTCCCCTGTGCCCCTTCAGATGCTGGATCTTAGCAGCTGGGCATGGCTTCTCTTCCTCTCCTACTGCCCTCTGCCTGGAGACCACCCCAGTATCACCTTCTTTCTTCTTCGACCACATGAGCCTTTTTCTTTTCCGCCCACTTCTGGTTTTGTTCTCTGGCTTTGCAGGGCACTGGGCACAGAAGAGAGATTCAGTCTGAACATCTGTGTTGTAATTTTCCATGACCATCTCACAATAACCAAAGCCGTGACTACTATTTTCTGGATCAAAAACTCTTTTGAGCTCGATGCTGACCTCTTTGGACACACACAGTGTAGGTGAGAGCCCAGGCTCTTCCCAGCATGTTTTTGGCTTTGAGCAAATGTGGAAATTTTGTCAGTGAGAAACAGGCAATGCTCATGACCTGGGGATATGTTTGCTGAACCTTGGGGACAAAGACATTTTTAAGTGATAAAGTTTGAGCCCTCCCCTTAACTGAGGAGACAACAGAAAACATTAGGACCCAGGACTGAGAATGAGTGAGCACTGTGTCGTGTGTGTGTGTTGTCAAAAGACAAAACTGCAACAAATTGAGCTCACAGGTCTTAATTGACTTTTGTTCATGATTCTAGAAGCGGGCAACACCTCATTCTAAAGGATGGGACAGATATTCTGATGAGCTGAGCAGAGGAGTTTACGGTCAGGAAGGCGGGAAGAAGCAGACGTGGAGAACGCAGGCAGACGGTCACCTCACATAAAGGTCAAGCAGAGGAACTTTGTTACCATGCAGCTGAAACTGGCCCTGCTGGGGGACTGGGCTAATCTCTCTCTCTCTCTCTCTGGATTTTATGAAAGGTCGGATAAGAGGCTTGGTGGCTAGAACCTCAGCCCGGTCACTCCACATTGGTGCCCTGTGTTGGGCCTAGTGGAGAAGCTCAGTCCAAACCAACAACGGCCTGCAGATCTTATCTAAGAGCGTGGACACAGTTTAATTTTCCTACCAATACATATACCATTTGTTATAAATACAAATCTGACCATTCTTTCTGAGTTTCAGGATCCTAAGAATTGTTGCTTTTACCTATTTAGCCAAACTAACCATTTTTGTTCTCGTGAAACCAAGTTAGCTTTTTAAATGATGTGCAGAATTATTAAAAATCATCCTGAGATGATTGTGATTGGGACGTCTTTCCATGGATGCTTCTGGAGCAAGCGTGGGTGCATGGGCAGCCCCCTTTGCCTCAGGAGTAGGCTTTTGGATCCCAGGTTACCTTGTGTGTTCACCTTCCTGCTGGAGACCCTGGCGTGGTGCAGGTGACAATCACAGCTGAGTTTTGGAGTCATCCCTGACTGGCATGTGCTGTCCTGAGTGCTTCACAAGCTTTATCTCCTTTAACCTGAGCGACAGGCCTGTGAGGCTGGTGCTGCCATCATCCTGGTCTTGTGAAGGTAGATGAGCAGCTTGGAGCCGTGCTCCACCCAGCACTGGGGACCAGGTGTCCTTGCTCCCTCCTGCGGCTCAGCTCCTTTCCATGCAGGTGAACCAGACTCTAGGCCCTGGTGGTCTCCCTGTCTTCACAGAGAGGTCTGAGCCAGGTCCTGTGGATATCTACCTGCCCCAGCTGTCCCCAGATGGTACTGGCTTCTATGCCTGGGGAGACAGATGCCAGGGGCTGGCCTCAGAGGGACCCAGGGTCCAATCAGCCCGGTAGAATCAGCCTATTTAGGCTCCTGGTTTTTATACAACAGAGGAGAGGAATGTGAAGGGGACTTTATGATTTAGGGTGTTTCTTTTCTCTTTGTAGTGACAAGAGTGAAGGTAGAGTTCTACACTCTATCTCAAAGGAGTGCAATTATGTATTTTCTGTTAAATCACGCCTGGTTGTAGTATTGTAACTATATGACCTGACCATAGCATTTCCCATGTCTGAATACTTTGTGTTAATACATGGCTGTGCCCCTGAGGTTGCAGGGTTCACAGGACCCCGCAAGTCCTGGTCCTCGCTTCAGGTGCCATCTTCAGTCCCTCTAGCTGGACTTGTGCCCAAGTCAGGGCTCTTACATAAGAAAATGAACTTGAAGAAATTCAGAGGAGGAAGGACATTTGATGGAAAACCCAGGAGTCCAGGAGCCCCCATCTATTTCTGGTAGAAGAGAAATGTGCCCCACCCAGTGAGAAACACTGTCTCAGCGTCAGGCTCAGAGCAGGAGTTCAAGTCGCATCACTACTGCCTGCCCCTGCCAACAGGAGGGACTGCTGCAGGAGGGACCAAGGTCACGCAGAGACCTGGCTTGGTGCCATGAGTCCACCAGGGTGGGTGTGTGTACAGAGCTTGGACGCAGAGGTCCTGGAGGCCGAGACCTGGTGGGTGGGGACGTCTGGTCCTCCCCTGTGAGCAGGGCTCCTGGCGCGTGCAGAGTGCTTACTTGACGGGTGTTGTTAAGCCCCACCAGAGGTGCACACTCCACAGTTTACAAATGTTAACCCATCAATTCTTCTAACCGCCCTGTGGGACACTTCTTACTAGGCTCATTTTCCAGATGAGGTCATTTCAAATTAAAAAGTTCAAGTAACTTGTGCCAGGTTACCAGGGTAGTCCATGGCGGAGCCCAGATTTGACCTCATGTCTGTCTCGTTTCAAGGTCTTGCTCTTCCCACCACTCTCTGGGGCTGTGGTCAGCTTGTCCAGTGCTTGGGGCTGGCTGACTTTTTGTCCCGCATGTTCACATGGTGTTCCTGCATCTGCAGGCTCATGGCTGATCCTCATTTGGACATAAAGGACATTGCCAGTAGGAAAACATGGAAAGGGGACAATCGATAGATGAGTTGTACACTCTGCCTGTCCTCTGATCACATTTGACAAGGACTGTCCTCCCCGAGTGAAAAACAGAACCACGTGCGGCTGGCTGAGATAGGGGCGCCTTGCTTTGACCCCCTGCATCCAGAGGCTCAGATCTGACTCTTCGTTTGTTTTGATACAGCCCGAATCATCTGGGCAGTGGTCTTGTGCCCATGACTTTGCTGTCCATGTTAAAGCATCGCCTCGTTGTAAAAGAAGAAAACCGACGGGATCCTTCCATCTGAGATCTTTCTTCCCGTTTCCTATTAACTGAAAATAAAAGAAAAAGGCTGCCTCCGCCCTGGCTGGCAGCAGCCTCGGACTCCATGCTAGACTTGGCTCGCGGTGGTTCCAGCCTTGTGCGTGAGCAGTCAACAAGGTCACATCTGGACTCGCTACTCACCTAAATGCAGACAACCCTAAACTCTCGGATCTGTCTGATGTATTTCTATCTGTGCTGTGCTTTTTCCCTAAATATCTCACTCTGCCATCTCACGCCTCCACATTTCTCTTCTCTCCAAAGACTCTTAACAACAAAAATATGTGCTTCTTTCTCCCCCCAACTTTCTCCAGGAAAGCCAGGGCTTTGAGGCCTTCGGACAGACGCCTCCTTTCCTCTAAATGGGATCAGAGCACAGTTTTGAATAAGCCTGGCGTGCGAGGTGCGAGGTGCAGAGCGTCTTCATCCACAGCACCTTCCAGACCGCAAGTTCAGCTTCCCCTTTCTAAGGAAGCCTGAGCAAAATTGGTCTCCACACCAAATAAGGAGCCTGTGCTCAGGAACGCTCTCCGCACGCCCGTCCTCCTTCCCCGCCGCCACCCTCCCATCTCTTTCCTTTTTATTAGAAAACACTTGAAACTTATCATGTGTAGCAGATGGGAGTAGAAAATGCAACTTGAAGACAGTTATATAAATATATCCTTGATGTCTGTTTTGCTTTTCAATTTGCAACGAAAAGTACAAAGGTAGCCTGGCGCGCCAGTGAGGCCGCCTGTGTCTCCTGATATCCATTCCAGATGTCGGCTAGACTTGGTGGAGCCAGGCTTATGGCACTGGGGCCGAGCTGCCTCCTCCTCCAGGTGGGATGCCTCACGCTGACTCCCACATGCTCGCGGGCCTTGTCCAAACACACTACACTCCAGCACCTCTGCTGACCCCGACCTACCTTCCCTAATCCTTTGCTGTCCGGGGGGTCCTGAGACAGGACCACAGCCCCTGTTCCTGCTTACCACTCTGCCTTTCCAAAGTGAGAAACCTAGAAGGAGGAAAGTAAATGGAAGGAAGGAAGCAGAAGAAAAGCAGGGAGAGAAGGACCTGATGTGTGTGAGCATGTGCGCCCGTGGGTCCCCTGGGAGCTCCCAGGAGGCCGAGAGCTCACGGTGGCCCTGTGTTTGTGCATGCTTGTAAAGGATCTCACCCCGCAGCGTGTTAGCTTCCTGATTAAACATTACTAAGTGCAGAGGTGTACCATAAATCCTGCAGGCGCCAAGTTCATTTATCTGAATGTTCGTCACTGTCTAGTGCCGGTAAACAAATGACAGAGGCATTAATTACAACCTAGGGGACCCCAGAAGAATGCCGTTAATACCCTGTGCCCTGTGTCCCCCATCTGAGAGATGGCGGTGCCTCTGAGAGGCTGGGGCTTGTCCCTTCAGACCACAAGAGCTCTCTTCTGAGCGGGTTTCCAGAGTTGGTACAAAGAAACTCATGTTGCTACAAAGAAACTCTTTTGATTGGGCAAAACCAAGATTTTCCCTGAGGGCAATTCGGGACACTGTGGAGTGACAGGGGCCCGACACTCTCAGGATGCCACAGATCTGTAGGATGTTTTGCAACTGGAAAGAAATGAAGGATACAAATTCCAGGGAGTTGCTCGTCATGGCGGGCTCCTTGAGGTTGGTTCATCTGCGGTACCTGGGGAGCAGGAAGGGAACTGCACGTGGCATCGCTACCTCTGATGGGTCTGCTCGTCCGTGGCAGTGACAGACGCCAGCACTAGGGCACTGTCTTGCTTTCCCTTCTGCTTCCCCGTGACAAAAAGCACCTGGCTTTGGACACGACTGTAATACTTGGAATTCTGCGTATGTGTGTGCCTCCGAAGCGGGCAGAGAAATCCACCGAGCTGTGGATGGGGTGATCCTGAGGGAAAGCCCGGAGTCAGCTGGCCCCGTTGCTTCAGAGTGCGAATCCTCAATATTCTGTGATCATTATGTTAAAGTAGAAGCTGGAATGCTGGCCCACGGCGATGGTGCTGGGTCACTGGTTCTTCCCCCAACCAGCTGTGTCCTGGGCATGCTACTTAATTAATTGAAAATTGATCTTTTAAAACTGTAAGTGAGAAAATATTGAAGTTTACACACGCACGCGCACACACACACGCACACACACACACCCTAGGGGTGTGTGTGGGGGGAGGTCTAGCAGAATGCTAGGATCCAAAGTGTTCTTGATGCATTTCAGAAATGCAGAATTCAGAAAAAAGAGGCTCCAGGGTGCCCTTGATGGGGACCCAAACACTTGGTCATGGGCAGTTCCTCTTCTACTGAGGTTCATGTATTTCCAACAATGAGTCCGAAGGCTGAGCATTTAGGGCTGGGGGGGGAACTAGTTTTCCACCCAAGGGGATAGAGCAGTGTGATGGCTGGGGCTCGTCCCAGAGGGTCGTGTGTTAACAGGGGAGACCTCTGGCACCTTGGCTGTCTGGCTCCAGTGCTGGGGTAAGAAGGAGGCTCCCAGGTGTGAGGGAGGTGGGCCAGGGAAGCCTGGCAGGCTCAGGGATTCTGGTGGGCATCAGTCACACCTTCACGGGGAGGAACGTGGGGAGAAGCCTTGGACTCTCGCGTACCCTGCAGACACAAGCCTCCCTGGAGTCTGGAAAGGAATGCCTGCCTCTTCCGGGGACCTACCCCTCCAGGCTCCCAGGAGCACCTGCTCTCCCCAGAAGGCCAGGTTCCCTCAGCCTCACACCTTTGATCCTGCTCTTCTCTGCCCAAGTCTGTTTCTGTCCACCCTTCACTGGTTGGTCCAGACCTTGTTTCGCCAGGACCCAAGCTCAGTGCTGCCGGGGAAGTCTCTCCAGCACCTTGGCCAGAGTCGCCACCCACACCCCTGCACCCTAGCTCCTCACTCACGGGTGGGTCTCTGTGCTGCTGTGCTTTTTAAATGCAGCTCTGAGAAGGGTGGGGTGGGCTCGCCTCTGCTCTGATGCTTGACCACATGGACTGAAAGGGCCCTGGAGCACTGCAGACAGGAAGGAGCAGGCCCCTCTCCTGTGTGTTCCCACTGGCTCTCAGGACCCCGCCCTGCAGAGGGCAAAGGATGAGGGGCACCATGTTTTGGGTCAAGAAACAGGTTTAAAGAGATTTATTACTTTCTCTGAGATCACATGGAAAGTATCACAAGGGAAACAAGATGAACCTGGGTGTTTTCGATGCTGAGTGCTTGACTCCATGTGGCTCTGTGGGGAACCCACAGCTAGGATGTGGGGAGCAGCTGACCAGCAGTCAGGGTGGTGCTGAGAGGGGGATCCCAGCTCTGCAACCATGGCTGCTGCCAAATTGGCCACAGCCAGCCACGGTCCACGGCCAGTTGGCCTCCTCTTGTCTGATGGGCTGAGCAGAGCAGCAGGGTTGGAGGCTCCTTCCCCAGAGTCCTCAGGGATGCCGGGCAGCACCCTTCCCCGGGGTCACTTCCCTAACAGTGCCAGGTGCACGGGAAGTGACCACGCTGTCATCTGGCATCTTATAATAATGCCTGTTATAATTTAGCTTTTGCTCTCGGGTTACCAAGGCAATGCTTTCATGAGACGAACAATTGCTGTAGACTTCCCAAAGGGAAGGATGGAAGGCTGTCAAGGGGAATTCAAAGGTGCTCTTAGTGGAAGCTTACTGGACTCAGTTCAGCCTGGCAACTGGTTGCCAGGGAAGAATATTCTAGAACAGGGACGGGCAAACTGCCATTGCCTGAGGCCAAAGCTAGACCTTGGCCTGCTTTTGTACAGTGCATGAACTAAGAGTGGCATGTTGGCTTTTCAAGCGTTGTAAACCAAACCAAACCAAACCAAACCAAACCAAACCAAACCAAACCAAACCAAACAAAATAAAACCAAAAAACCTCATAAAGTAAGGCTGAGTGAAGACCGTGTGGGCCTCAGAGGCCCTGTGGCCTGGGAAGCCCAGTGTTTCTTCTCTGACTCCTTGGGGGATGGTGGAGATTCTGTTCCAGAGCTTTGCTTTCCTGTTTCTAAAGTGTATTCCACAGATGCAGGTATTAGGACAGAAAGGATCCCTCGGCCAGCGAGCCGGGAGACGCTGCGGGGCAGGCCACATCAAACACAATCCACGCAGGCCCGAGGGGCCTTAAATCCCGAGGTTATCCGACCTAGCAGTCCTCGGGGATCACCTGAGGATGAGTGCACTTTGAGAACTGCTGATGAAGGCATCTCATGGAAGAGAGTGGAACAGCGGTCACTGGAGCCTGGGGTGGGGGACAGAGAGGTCAGATGCTGGGAGCCAAAACAGTGAGCGGGGAGCCTCAGCCCTGGAGATCTCCAGCCCAGGAGGGTAACTGTGGTCTGCAGCAGTTCTGCAGCCATTTCAAAATAACTGGGAGAGTTTGAGGGCTCCCCACATGGAAATAAGAGATGTCTGAGGGAGGCCATGCTAATTGCCCTTACCTGATCTGTGCATGGATTTGGGTAGTGAATGTCATATTGTGTCACACAAACAGACACAAACATTATCTGTCAATCAAAACTAAAACACTGGCCAGGTGTGGTGGCACACGCCTGTAATCCAAGCGACTTGGGAGACTGAGTCAGGAGGATCGCGAGTTCAAATCCAGCCTTGGCAACTTAGCGAGGCCCTAAGCAACTCAGTGAGAGCCTGTCTCTAAATAAAATACAAAATAGGGCTGGGGATGTGGCTCAGTGGCTGAGTGTCCCTGAGTTCAATCCCTGGTTCAAAAACAAACAAACAAACAAACAAACAAAAAACTAAAACACCATTTTTATACGATGCCTTTCCACGGGTGCAGGCCTTGGGAGAAAGCGTAGCAGGAGCTCGGACCCAGGTGCCAGTTCCTGCAGGGTTGAACTGGCGGAGGACAGAGACTTCACAAGTGACCATCTTTTCTGGTGGAATGCCTTTTAATTCTGCACAACAGTGGCATTATTAAAATGGGAAATCGTGTCCCCTCCGGCAAGCGCCTCGAAAGTGTTGTCGACAGCAGCGCCTGACTGCTCCGAGGCGGCCGCAGCCCTGCCCTCTCCGCCACCCCTCGGGTTCATCCTGGGACATGGGCTGTTTGTGCAGAAGAAATTCTTAGCAGACTAGAGCATACATCAAGCCAAGCCCCAGGGCTTGTTCAGCTCTGAAGCCTCCAACAAGCCACAATTAATTATTTAGTGAGGAGCCCGTGAAAAGCCAATCTGGCCAAGGTAGACCAAGTCCAGCCAGGACGGAGCCAGGATTGCAGCAGCCTCCTGCTCTAGTTTGCTCTAGAGGAGGCAGGGCTGGGAAGAGGCCTCCACTCTGCTCTAGTTTGTTGATTCAGACGTTCCTGGTACCTGTCAAGGGCTCGGCATTGTGCTCGGTGTTGGGACACACACCACTGAAATTCCTTTGCCCTCTGGAAGCTCATAGTCGATTGAGAGTTTTGAAGAACATTTATTAGCCCTGAATATGTGTGTGCAGGGAAACAAGGCAGATCAGACCTGGCTGCTGTGGAGCCCACGGTCAAGCAGAGAAACACAGACCAAGCAAGCAGCTGGAAGTACAGATGGCTAAGTCCTGGGGCAGGGCTCCGAGCACAACAGACTCAGTCAGCCCTCTTGGAGGTCAGAGCTCGAGGTGGAAGAGAGACATATGGACTAAAAGTCACAGCACCGTGTGGCATTCATAAGATAAGGACTGCTGTGAACTCCTAGGAGCCCACAATATTGGTTTTGCAGGGAAGAGCAAAGGCATGTAGATGGAGAAGAAACTGGTAAAGGAGGACTAGGGGCTTGCAAGGCAGAGATGGGCACTCCAGGCAGAGGGAATGTCATCTGTGAAAGTGGAGATATGGAGGCAGGGCTGGGAAGAGGCCCAGTGCTGAGGCTGGGAAGGGCATCTTGAGGCCATGCCAAGGGTGTGTGTTCTTTACGCTGTGTGCACGGGGAGCAAAGCAAAGATTTAAAATGCACGCCCAGGGACCAGCCCTCTGAAGCCAAACTGCCTGTAGGGCTTCCTATTGATTTTTTTTAGTTTAAATTTTTTTTTGTTCTAATTTGTTGTACATGACAGTAGAAGGCATTTATACATTTTGACAGATCATACATAAATGGATCAATTTTGGGCAGAGGTTAAACTCTACTTCTTGGTGGGCTAGTTTCCCAAGAGCAGACTTGGGAAGTGGCCCCTTGAAGGAGTCGGGATCTGGGGACCTTGATGATGTGCTCTTTGAGAAGAGGACAAAGATGTTCCCAAGCTCGACAGCAAACTGGCCAACAAGAAGAATCTTAAAATTCTCATTTTCAGTCTTATCAGAATCACAGTAATCGAGTCAGCCTTTCCTTTAAAATTAAGACTGACTTACAGGGCGACCTGGGTAAGAACTCGCAGATCGAACTAATCTGGTTATTGTAAAACGTGCTGGGTCACTCGTGTCCTTGGGCCACAGCCTTAGCTTTGAAGGAAAAAGTACTGAATGGCGCTCTGTCGATGTCACTCTGTCCCTTTGTGCAAAGTCCTGTCCTACACATGTTGGTCTGTTTCAAGCATGGACATTTAAATGGGTTTTACTTCTATATTTTGCAAGAGCTTCGTGGTGGAGCAGGACACGCGGAGGTGGCTCTGGGGTGCCAGGTCAGCACAGTGCTTTGCTTGCCTGAGCTCCGTGCCTGGCTCTGCCACCTGCCTGCTATGTTGCTGGGGGAGGGTCTCTTCCCATCTTTGATTGTAATGAAGTCAAAGGGAACTGGGAAATCATTTAGCCCCCCCCCCCCCTTTATCTCAGGAGTGAGGAAACTGGGGCTCATTTGGTGGAGGGGACTGGGGCAAGACCTCGGAGCTGGTGAGCGGCAGAGCCCAGTGCAGAGCTGGGTCCGGGTCCGGCTGCAGTGTGCCTTCCCCTCTTCTTTCCTGTCCTCCTTGTCTGTTTCCTCATCTGCACAGGGAGGACCGGGTTTCCTGCCCTGCCTTCTGGGCTGGTTTTGGTGAAGATCAGGCAAGTGGAATGTGCAGCAGCACGTTGGGTCTGGGGTCTGTGGCCCTCTGTGTGGAGCACTTAGTGCCTTGGGTGCACAGCCGGGAGGACTTGTGCTTCCTGTCCTTTCTCTCTTTTTGTGCCTCTCACTCTCCACTTACAATCGTAAGCTCCAAATTATGGTAAAAATATATAGTAACAATTTTGGTGTTTCAGAGATGATATTTCTTGAACTACTTGTTCTACTGTAACTACTTAATGTCTGCTATATGTCAACCACTGTATTAGGAGCCTACTGCTCAGAGAGGTGGGATTGAGATTTATGGAGTAGGTGGTGGTGGTGGTGGTGGTCCGAGTTACTGTGTTACCTGACATTTCATAGAATCTTCTCCAAAACACCCCAAGGTTAGGCATTCTTCTTGTTAATTTATTAATGCATAAACCAAAAGGAGAACGGTCAGCAGTGGGGACCAAGTCCAGGGTACTTCGACCCCATAGTTCTGGTCCTTTCCATCATGTCATGCTGACTCCTGTGTGTGAGTGGTTCAGTTTGAAGATGCAGCAGCCGTAAGAAACTCCCAAGTGAAGCTAGCATTCACCGAGTCCTTTCCAGATGGGAAGTGCAGAGTGAAGCACTGGCCACATTCAGGGCCTCCTTGCTTATTCTCCCATGGCTGGGCCAGGAGATGCCATGATTTGAGAGGAGGAGGTGCGCCCTGGGGAGGTGGGGGTGCTGCAGGCTGCCACTGGGACGTGGCTGGACGCCTGCAAAGCTGTTGCTCCCTGCTCAGGTCTCTCTTCTAAAAAGAGACCTGAGTGTCTGTGCCTGCTTTAAAATAGCTCTGTGGAACTTTTCCAGAGTTTTGCAAATACGAGGAATTCATTTAAACATTTTTCATTACAATTTAGTGTTTTTCAAAGAAGGGAAAATGGAAGCTAGGATTTCCAGAGGCAGCAGAGTAGCAGGAACTTCACAGCAAATGAGCAAATCGCTCCAACAAAATTGAAAATAAAAATGCAGAACTTGGAAGCTTCTTTGGGGATGGAGTCTTTCCTCCTGTGAAGATGTCGGACTGACTGGGAGGCCTCGTAAATGATTTAGCAGTGGGTCATTCTCCTGACTGGTGGGGAGGGGGGCTCAGCTGGGAAGAATGTTCTGGGCCCACAACCTACTTCCAAGGAGTTGGAACTCAGGATTCCAGAAATGGAAGGTGAGAAAGGAGTTTTCTATGGTGGATTTGTTTGCAAATGCTGCCCTTAAGAGTCAAACTATTTTATAGAAAGGTGAAGCAAGTAAATATAAGGAGAAAATGCTGCAAGCAGGAGGCCCTCCCCTCCTGGTGGGGAGGCAGAACTGAGGTTCATGGGAGCTGGGTGGAGAGGTTCAGGGTCAGCACTCCAGAGCAGGCTCCGTCCGGGCTTGGTGGCTTAGGTGTCGGGTAAACTGTGTCCTACCAGAGTGATTTGCTGCTGGGAGGCTCAAGGGCCGGGTGACTTGGAGTCCGAGTTTAGGCTCTGCATACTTGTGAGGAGACCGTGGTCAAGTCACTTTGCTCCTTTTGATTCATTTTCCTCTTCTCTGAAACGGGGTGATGATCTGTCTCAATGTCCCTCCAGGCTTCCCACTTGAGGGTCAAAAGAAACAGGCTGCAGGACAGGTGGCAGGGGCAGGTCTTCAGCAAGTGTCGGAAGGGTGACCGCTGTCATCAACCGCAGCTCTGAGATCTCGGAACAGCCTCTGCGTTCTGCACCCCAGGCTGCCGGGTTGCCCCCTGTCGGGGTGAGGCTGAGGCTGAGGCTGAGGGTGCGTGGAGGAGCAGTGTTTTGCGTGGGGTGCTGGATGAGGTTTGCCCAGCAACATTTTACTGAGCAGAACGACCGATGCCTTGGAGGTGAGGCTTTGGGCTCTGGGAGGGGCCTGAGAGATGGAGCCGTGGTCAGCCGCAACCCCAACCCAAGGACAGACTAGCCGCTCCTCACCTGAAGGGATCAGGGATGTTCTCAACAAGGTAGTGGCGAGAGCCTGAGAGCCTCGTGGTAAGGACAACGTGCATGGGGAGGTCCTGAATCCAGTGGTTTTCAGCTGGACCTTTTAAGGAGTCTGTTGCTAAAATGGATGCTAAACAGCAGCAGCACCAAATCGGAGGCACGTCCAACAAAGGACACGTGCCGGTCGATGTCCCAGATCGGCAGCTGACCACCGTGGCGAGGCTTGCCTGCGAAGTCACTGAGAAACACCGCGTTGTCAGAGACAGCCTCTGGTTTGGCGGGAGCCGTGTCCAGACCGTCTGTTAGGGAAGATGATTTGCAAAGGAAAAAAGTCAAAAATCTTTTTCGGCAATTCTTCTTTTCTCATTACGTAATTTCTTTCACATTGAAGGTGAAAATTTTGTCGGAGCATTGGAAGACATGATTGATACTTCCTTTCATAAAATGAAAGATTAAATGAGATAATACCTTTGAATTTATTTTGTAAGCTATGGAGTAATTTTATACATATGGGGTTTGTCAAAATGGCCATGAAGATATAGACATCTGGAGAGAAAATGATAAGACTGGGTGACTAAAAACGATGCATTCTAGAAACTTCTGTCAAGTGCAGACAGAAAAAAAGAAACTAGAAGGTGACAAATGTACCATCCCCCTGAGTGTTGACACAGGTCAGTAGATTATGAGACGTAACTGCCACATCGTAGTTTTTTCTGATGTCCGCTCTCAACACCAGCTAGGACTGTGGACTTTGGCCGCCAAAGAACATTGAGATGCTTTCAAAATCTCATCCCTGTGACGGTGTTAATTAGAAGGGCCTTTGAAAAATTAAGGCACTTTAAGAAAATCAAAAGCCAGAATACTGCCTAGGATCCGAGCTACTTGGGAGACTGAGGCAAGAGGAGGGCAAGTCCGAGGCCAAGTTTGGCCATTTATCAAGATGCTGTTTCAAAGCAAAAATTAAAAAGGACTGGGGGGCAGCCTGGTGGTAGAGTGCCTCCCAGGCTCAACCCCGAATACAGGGTGTGGGAGTCAGGACACCTGCAGAAACCCTAAGACGGAACCAGAGCCAGGGATTTAAGCCTGGATCCTTATAAAACCACATGGCCTGAGATTCCAAAATTCATCCTGTTGGTGACACTGTAAATACAATTTTTTTCCCAAAAGGCCTGCCATGGGAAAGCCTGTCATGTAAAGTCAATATGAGTGTAGCTGCTCCCGGGCGGCAGGGCAGGGGACTCCACTCGCTCTCTTCTCTCACTTGCAGCGCCCCCCAGCCCCTGGCCCAATACCTCCCATGGGCCGACCTGGAGGGAGCTCTGTGGGGTGGTGGCTCCCTTGGGGTAGCTGAGGGTCCGTTTTGGCCATGTCCACCAGGGCATCGTCGAGTCCAGGTTGACCCTCCACCCTGACTGGTCTAGTGGGAAGGAAAGTCCTTAGACCTGATTTGCAGGATGAGGGAAACTTGAGATCCACAAGTGTCATCATAGAATTCCAAGAACGCGTTCTCTGGGCACGGTTTCTGCAAACTCAGACCCTGGCCCATAAATTAGAATTCTCAAAAAATGATGAAATGCTCTAGTCGAGGCCTGTCCGCAGGAATGGAAGACAGCTATTACCTTACCTTGCCCTCCTCTTCTGGCCTCTGAGGGGCAGGACTCAGTCTCCTAGCTGTCTCCCTCCTCTGTGATTGTATTCGCTTAAAAAGGGTAGAGCTGCAGTTAAACCATCGTACTGAAGCTCATTTGTGAGTTTAAGTCTGACTGTGTACACACACACACACACACACACACACCCTGATATTGTTTTCTTCTTTTTCATACTGGCTTTAACAAATGACACTCTGGAGTTGCCTGGTTTCCCTAAAACCACGGCTTTTTTGTAAATTCAAAACTTCCTGCCGAGTGTGGGAGTCTGAACTGCTCTTAGAAGGTGTATGACTTCAGGGTTGGGACCGAGCAGTGTTCAGCCACAGGGGAGAATCGGGCTTCCTAGGGGAAACTGATCCCCGTGGTACCCAGTCCTGCCTTCACAGGACGAGCTTTTACAAAGAGTGGAGGCTGTGCGAGGCTGGAGGGAGGCGTTCCTTCCTGACACAGGCGCCGGCTCTCACTGCGACCTGCATGCCTTTTAAAGTGATAAACTGTGATTGTTTAAAGCTTGGCTCACTCTCCTCCCCTCCTAAGGAGGAGAAGTCTGCCAAGCCGGCTCTAATGGCCTCACTGCCTGGGAGTGGTGTAGGAGCCTTGCGAGATTCCTTTTGCAGCCGGATTAGTGAGTTATATTCATTCAGAAAACCAGATTTACCTGGTTGGCTCCAGTTTTCCTCCCCACGCACTCATGGTGCATCCCTTTACCCTGCCCGCAACCAGGAAAGCTCTCCTCCTGGAGGAAACTGCGATGGCTGCTCTTCTGGCTCCGTGAACACTGTGCCTTCTCTCCGAGGCGCTCTCGAGCCAGATGGGAAGGGGGCTTGTGCGGGAGCGCGCTCACGCTCACTGGGAAAGTCTCGCCTGTGCAGCAAGTTCAGTTTCTATTTCTGAGAATTTTGTCAGAAGTCTTGACAATCAGAACGGAAAACAATTAGTCACAGTTGTGGATCTCTTCGAGTTCATGGTCAGAATAGCTTCAGAGGGAAAGCCAGGCCTGAAGACAAAGGCAGGGCTGTGCTGAACACAGTTTCCCCCAGACAATGACATTGCAGTCCTGGGGCTCAGGACACATTGCGACATGCCCTTTGTTCAGTCGAAGTGATTGCTAGGCATGATGGGGCACGCCTGTAATCTCAGCAACTTGGGAGACTGAGGCAGGAGGTTCACAAGTTCAAAGCCAGCCTCACCAACTTAAGTGAGGCCCTAAGCAACTTTGAATCACCTGGCCTCCCCTGAAATACATACATACAAACATACATACATACATACATACATACATAAGTTTTTAAAATGGTAAATAAATAAAGTTCTTTCCAACTTTCAAATGCCGGCTGCCTATAATTCTATTCCATGATAGATGCTACAGTGGGTGTTGAGATCTTCAAAGCAAATCTGAGCAAAATGTTTTTAACCGGCACAAACACAACAGTACAATTCTTATTATCAATAAAAGAAAATTCTGCATTCCCCTGAATTAAAGGGAAACTGTGTTTTCGTTCATTACATCCAGTGTGCCCAAGTGGACTCACATGGACTTGAACCCAAGAACAAGGAGCCAAGCTCTCTGCTTCTGCAGAGGTGTTGGGAAAATGAAGAAAGGGAAAAGCTGAAACCCCATTTAGCGTGGCCTTTAGATCTCTGGACGTGTGTCCTGTTCTGCTTTGTATCGTTGTCCTGATGTCCTGGAGAGCTCTGCTTATGCTGAGGACTGACCACAAACTCAGAAGCCCTGCCTGCGACTGGATGAGGCCACTGGGGAGACTCTGTAGAGCTGCCCGGCACGTAAGGTCCCAGGTGCTGTGACGGTGTGCTCTGGGTAGGGGTGTGTGCACCACGTTGGGGGTTGGGGTGGCGCTGTGAAGGAGCGTGCCGGTGGATGGGGAGGAGCGCTGAAAGACGGGCAGGGAAGGATCCTCCTTGTATAGATGCTCGGGTCCCAGAGATGTCGTGGAGCTGTGACCCAGCCCGGGCCCACATGATTCAGGCAGCCCGTAACCCATGTCTCAAAGCAACTCCAAACCCTGGGACATCTGTTTACCTCGGGAATTTCAGTTTTCTTATCTGTCAACTGGGGGTCAAGCCCACCTGGCAGGTTTATTTAGAAAGAGTTGGACGGGATTTAGCACTGTGTCTCGGGTGGATGCGGTGGTCTGGTTAGGAAGGCCACCGTGGCGGACACACCAGGACCCCGTCTTCACTGTGGGCTCCGACGTCCCTGTCTGTGGTCTTGGACATGAGGGAGTGGCTACTGCCCTGTGTGTGGCTGGTTTCCTTTGTTTCCAGCGTCTCCCTTCCCTGTGAACTGCTCTCAGCTTCTCTGATTTGCGCTCACCCTGCATTCCTGGGGGTGACCGACCTGTGGCTGGGGAGCAGAGTCCATTTCCCAAGGTCCCATCTGTCCTCGTCCTGGATTCTGCCCCTTCCGACCTGCCCAGGCGTCAGGGTGCCTGACCCCTTGTCAGACAAACTCAGAGGCGTGGACATGTCCGGAGGGGCTCATGCCACGTCCTTTCCCTGTGCTTCCCGGCTGGCCGGCGGAGGGGGCCACGACACCGCTGTCTTCTCAGGGAAGCAGGGGCTTGGGTTTGGGGTCAGACTTCTCCAGGTTCCACGGGCCCTGAGGACTGGCCCTGGAACCGCAGGGCAGGCAGGCTGCATGGTGACAGAGCACCTCCTCCAGGTCACCTTGTCTGCCATGAGAACTTGTAGGTGAACCCAAGCCTGGCGTGCGAATGTGACCTGCTCCGCTCAGGTCTTGCGGAGCCTGTGAGCAGGGAGGCTGCCGGAGGGAGCCTGGCTCCAGGTTCCTTCCCAGGGCGAGGCCGCAGAGAAGGAGCTGGAAAGCTGCTGCCCTGCGGACCTCTCCTCATAGTACTTTGAAACAAAATCGATAGCCGGAGCGGGGAGCCACGGCCATGGGCTTGCCCTGGCCAGGAGGAAGGACGACGGGAACCCTCGGGAGCCCTGGAACCCAGCTGTGGATTCACAACCCCACTTCCTTCTCTCCTTAACACACTCTGGCCCCGGCCCTGGCCTCACAGCAGCTCACAGCGGCTGCCAAGGGACTTACCCTCGATGACGGTGCTGTGGCTGCGACGTCAGAGACTCTGCTTCTCAGGCTGTTGTGTAAACCCGTGAACTGTTGTTCTTCAGCTCCTGACTGTTGCCTGTGCCATCTGGTCTTTGCGGGTGCAAAGTAGGGTCAGCAGGAACCATTGTTTCCCAGGAGAGGTTGCTTGGAGGTGACTGTGTTTAGGGATCAGGGAGGATGCGTCACGTGATTGCCACGGAGCACCCCGTGCTGCACCTCGGTGGCTTTCCTTTAGAAATGTCGTCATTACCTCTTTTCCTTCGTGATCCCTGACCCTCTTAAGACAGGGCAAGTTGAAGCAGAAGAGAAGGAATGCACCCTGATCCAAGGATCCTCTCCCTGTCCTATTAGGACCCAGGGCTGCAGTGGTGGGAGCTGCATGGAGACTTGGACACGTCTCCCTGCACCAGGTGGCCTCGGGGAGGGCGCCAGGTGCTGCCTGGTCCAGAACAGAGCTTTGGGGGAAGAGCTGGCGCTAGCTGTGAAAGAAGGGCCATGCAGAGGTAGGAGCGTGGTGGGAACATGGCCTCCTGGGAGGAGCACGAGTGTGCAGCCCCGCTGCCCGGCTTCGGCCCCCTTTCCAGCACTGCTGAAGCCTGGCCTGGGCCACCTCATGCCTTGGCATCTTGGTGCTTCCTGCGTACCCAGGAGCAGTGCTGACCCCTCAGGAGTGCTGTGAGCGAGGAGCTGGCTGGACAGCAGGCCCAGGCCTCCTTCATTGCTGCGGGCAGTAAGGCCCTGGCAAGTGCGGCAGTGCCACTGCTTTTGGTCTGGAAAGAGGTGCACTGGAGACGGCCAGAGTCTGCCTGGAAGGGGACTTTGTTTCGGCAGGATTCCTCTCCCTCCTGCTGCCTCCACTTCCATCCATGTTCCTATCAACTTGTTAGTTCCTTCTGCAGTTCTGAGTTCAAGATTCCATTCTCAGGGGCTTCTGGAGCCCCCGAAAGGCTAGACTGTCTAGTTTAGCAGCTTCGAGGACGCTTCCCTGTGCACTATTGCCAAAGTGCTCACGAGTGCACTTCCTAACTCTGATGTGAGGCCATCACATCCATTTCCCAGTGGAAATGGGGTAGTGTGAGATCGCCTGCAGGGGTGGATTCATGAAAGCCGTGTGTTCACTGCCCTGGGACTCGGGGATCTGAACACCACCTGAGATCTGGAGCCCTGTGGCCTGGGAACCCACCTCCACATGCTCTGTACCACTTGGCGTCCCTGCTTCCCAGGTGAGTTTGGAAGTAGCCCTAAAAATCAGTCACCCATATTTTGCATTGTTAACAGCACATTTCCAATTAAAAGCATAAGTTTACAGGTATGAATCATGCACTTTGTATAAATTCTGCTATGTGTTGATTTATTTTCTTGACACCAAATAAATCACACATAGTGAACTTGGCCTGCTCTTATACCAGCCCTGTATGGAGCCCAGGTTATCATAAAGGGAATTGATCAGAATGACAAATTTAGTGGGTGATGGCAACCCTCTAATTTGGGCCTTGCAGGTAAATTATTGTAAAGAAGTGAAGAGTCAACCTGGCTTTTATCATTCCCAGGGCCCTTCCAGCTCTCAACCTCACCTCACATGTGCAATGCACAGGTTAACTTCCCCCGTGGAAACATGGGAACCCCAAAGCAGTTCCCCGGACATCCTGAGAGAGGAGCGGACCCCAGCCAGTGACCTGCTGGCCAGGGCCTGCCCTGAGGATGTGTGAGGGAGGACGCCTCTGAGAGCAAAGCTGAATCTCAGATTGGTCTCCTGCCTCTGGCTCTCGTTTGCGTGTTGGCAGTGCTGATCCCAGCCCAGGGCCGAGCCCTTGCCACGTCCCTCATTCCCTAAAGACGGTTTCAATAACAAATGCCCCCTTTTGGGAAAAGACCTTTTACAAGTCTGGAGGCATATTGTGTGCTCCTGGGAGCTGGTGCTTAGGCTGACTGCAACTGGCCTTCCTTCTCCTTCTGCCTGGACAAAGGCCATCAGACTCGAGGTCACAAAATCAAAGAAATAGAAGTAGCTTTGGAGATCTTCACATCCTTAAGCATGGAAACCAAGACACTGAGGCCCAGAGATGGTGAGTGTTTTGTTCCAGGACACACAGTACCTCCAGGGTGGAGAGCTCCGAGCTCCAGCAGGACAGGTGGCTGGGGCTCCTTTCTCCCCTCTGTGCCTTTAGAGGTCAAGCTGTTGGTCTGGGGGCCAGGCCTTGACATCCTCTCACAGTGTTTCAGGAATGGAGGACTCAGGTGCTGGGGAACTAGAATCTGCATTTTGGGTAAAGTGTCCACTTTCATGAAACCAGGAAACATACACAGACAGACAGACAGACACACACACATACACACATACACACAAGCAAGAAACACTGGAACAAATGAATCTACATCCTACTTTAGTTTCAGGAAATGTTGAGCTTGACGATCTTTCAGTGCCTCCACAGAACTAGCCACATCCTGGCCTCACATGTGCTTCACGCTCCCCTCACACTGGTCTTTTAATTGACTACCAAGGACATTGGTGTTTCCCCTAAACCTCTCTGGGGACCCTTCCTGCTCCTCCTCTCCATCCAGCAGCCCCACCTCCAGGCTTCTCCCAGACACCAGACTGCTTGTTGCCCTTCCTTATCCTCCCCCCCCCCTTTTTAAATTGTTTGTTCTATTTAGTTATCAGCATCCACTTACCAGAGAAAACATTTGGCCTTTGGATTTTTGGGATTGGCTTATCTCACTTAGCATGACATTCTCCAACTCCATTCATTTACCTGCAAATGCCATAATTTTATTCTTCTTTAAGGCTGAGTAATATTCCATTGTGTATATATACCACAGTTTCTTTATCCATTCATCTATTGAATGGCATCTACTGAAGGGCATCTAGTTCAATTCCACAATCTAGCTAACTGGTTATGGGTAAAAGATCTTTGTTTTAAAACATTTTAAAAATGAATGAATTTTCAACCATATCCACATCTTGGAAGAAGCCTATGGAGAACAGTCCTGAAACTTTAGCTTCTTGGAACATCTGCCTTGAATGGAGTCTTTCAAAACTAGGTACAGAAAAGTGGGGTGGAGACATGTTTGCCCAGGAAAAAGTTTCCCTAAGGCAAAGCTAGTATCACAGAGGAACATGTGAGAGGCCTGGGCCAAGCCTTCAGAGCTCCGGGAGCCCCACTATGTGACAATGGTGGCCAGGCTATTTTCAGCTTAGTTGGGTTTTGAAGCAAGACCCCCAGAGATTTCTGGATTTACCTAACAATGAAGGTGAGGGCACGTGCAAAGCGGAATGCTGGCCCTGAAGGTGTCCTTAGGAAGGACAGCCCCAGGCGGCAGAGGAGGTGAGGCTGGGGGCACAGCTGCCTTTGGCTCAACCCCTGAAGTCACTTTGACTTGCAGAGTTGGCTGTTCTTGAGGGGAAGGCAGCCACAGTGTAAACCAGGTTCTCGGAGTGCCATGCTCTGTGTTGGGTGTAGGGAGTACGGCAGGTGGCAGGTGAAGCCCTCCCACCGGCCCGGAGTCCTCTGTGCACAGGGAGGACAGAGGTCAAGGCCACTGGGACTGGAGGCAGTGGACCAGCCAGGACTCCAGCCCTGAGGCCGCAGTTCCTTGCTTCCTCTGTGAGCTGGTGTTTGTCCCTGAGCTGAGCTGACCAGCTGTTCCTGGGAGTCTGGGGTCCTCCCAGGCGGGCAGCCTGCCTGCTCCCGACTCCTCTTTCTGCTCTCCTCTTTCTTCTGTCAGGAGGGCTAGGACAACCTGGACCTCTGGGTATGTGGACTTCTCTGGTCTCTTTCTGGGGCTTTTCTAGGTTTGACTCCATTCCTCGTGGCTGTAGTGACATTTAAAGCTTCCGTTCCTGAAGCTGCAGGACGTCAGCACCTATCCGACCCTGTAACAGACTCTAATTTCACTTTATGTTTAACAAACAGAGAAACCCCCAATTTATACAAAGTGTCATGGTTGGAAAGGAAGTGACACATTCCGCTGTTACCTTTGACAGGGATTGCGCGGTGGCAGTGTGAGCACCTGACCTGTAAGTGCTTTAGAGGATGAGGAGGGGAACCTCACAGTGCTGAGCCCTCAACACTGCGGTGTCCTAGCCGCTGGCCGGGAGGCCACCTGCACCCCTCTGCCCACAGTGGGGGCTCCATTTTCTGGAGGAAGAATGTGAGGGGTGAAGGAATCTGTCCTTTAACCAGAATTTTAAAGAATAATCCCTCACTTTCCTTGAAGTAGTGATAATTTTAATATTATGAAATCAAGGTAAAAGGAAAGATATATAAAAAGACCTTACAAATTATAAATAATTGTAAATATAAGCAACTTTAAAATAGAGGCCTCCCACATCATCCGAATGCGGGAATAAATTCCGTTTTCACTGGAGGAAACGTTTTGTGGTGGTGACACTCTGCCTATGACTGAGGACCTCCTGGTGTGATGACTTTAGACACCTCGACCCACTCTGCAGACAGTGTGACCGTAGCTTCTGGTCCTCACAGGTCCTCTCTTGCTCAACCCTGTCTGATCTGGACAATGTCCCCTCAAAGTGCTGTCCTTCCAGCTGTGTGTCCCCTAAACTCTGCTGAAGCTTGAAATTTAGAGACCCCTTCCCAACACACTCGTGTTACTAATGAGGAGCGGGGACCCCTGTGGGAGCCACCTGGCAGAGTCCCGGGGCTTGCAGGGTGGATGGAAGGAAGGAGACGCAGGCAAGGCTTAGGGCTGGTGCTGTCTGGCCTCTTTGTTCCCCAAAGGCAGAGCAGCTTTGAAACGTAGGTGACAGGGCGGGCAACAGATGACTTGGGGCAGATGGTGCAGGGACACCAGGGTTTCCTTTCTGGGCAAGTGCTGATTCCTGTTCAATTTTTTAGGAATTTTATCTATCTATCTATCTATCTATCTATCTATCTATCTATCTATCTATATCTATCTATCATCTATTTATTTTTTAGAACCAGGGATTGAACTCAGGGACTCTTGCCACTGAGCCACATCCCCAGCCCTATTTTGTATTTTATTTAGAGACAGGGTCTCACTGAGTTGCTTAGGGCCTCGCTAAGTTGCTGAGGCTGGCTTTGAACTTGTGATCCTCCTGACTCAGCTTCCCGGGTCGCTTGGATTACAGGCGTGTGCCACCACGCCCGGCTTCTCTTTTAGGAATTTTAAATATTCCCTGGGAAAAGCTCTGTTAGCTTTCTGTCACTGTAACAAATACCTGCAGTTGTCCTCTGACAGGGAGGAAAGACTTATTTTGGCTCATAGCTTTGGAGGTTCCAGTCCTTGATCGCTCGACCTGGTTGCCTTGGGGAGCCGGAGCATTATGGTGGGGGTGCAGAGTGGAGTGAGCTGCAGGCTCAGGCAGCCAGAAGTGCAGAGAGGAGGAGGCCAGAGTCCCCATCCCCTTGTGGGTCACGCTCCCAAGGCCTAACTTCCTCCCGCTGGGCTCCACCTCCCAGGAGGGCCACGGTGGCAACGAATGCTTAACACACGGGCCCATGTGGGGTATTCAGGACCCAAACCAGAGCAGACAGTCACATGCTTAAAGGAAAATGAGTCTGGGCATCACAGTGGTGTATGGCTGGAGCAGGGTCCATGCCCGCCTCAAAGGTGCCCACGGGAAACACTCGCTGCCGGTGATCAGTCTCAGTAACCCTTTTCCATCTGGGACAACTGAGGGTGAGAAGCAGACTCCCTGTGGCAGAGGTGGCAGAGGTTGCAGCAGGACCAGGGGGACTGAAGAGCAGGAGAGGAGGGGCGGGAGGCACAGCTGGTCCCACACACCTGTGTCCCTGGAGAAGTGAAGGGACCTCACAGCATCACACCTGTGGAAGCAGGCGGGGCCACCATGCGGGGACGGCGAGGGCCAGGCACTGCAGGATGCAGCCGCCCATCATGAGACTGGGCAGAGCTGACAGCAGGCAGAGGAGTGGCAGAGGGGTAGGCAGAAAAGGGAAGGCGTCCTGAGTACCCGCCATGGGCCTGGCGGGGCGGGTGGGCAGTTGGCTGGACGCAGGGATTCTGCCTGGTGATTAGAGAACACGATGGCTGTGGTTGGTCCTAAGCTGGAAGAAAGGACAGTCACAGAGAGGTTGTCTTGGCTCCACCAAGCGTCAGCTGTTGAGGCCACTGTTCTGAAGCCATTGTGCAGATGTTGGGACTGGCCCTTGGGACGGACGGGCTCCCTCCAGCCTGACTCTGGGGCAGGCTGGGTTCCCGGGACTGTTTACTGTAGGCAAGGGCTGACGTCCTGCACTGGTCACAGCAGGTCCTGGCCAGGGTTCTATTCTGATGGACGTCCTCACCACTGTCTGTGTATTTGGAATCTCACCCCATTCTTCTGCAGTCGACTGTGTGCCTGTCCTGCCCATCAAGACTTTTCTTTATTCTTGCATTTTTGTTTTCCCAGGAAGCCAACGTCACTCGAAAGTGCTTGTGGATGATTTGACAGCTCTTGGAGTGTCTCGTAGAGCCCAGGTGGTTTGCATCGGGACGCGCTTCCTACTGTTTCAGAAGGTAGCAGGAGGGCTTCCTCTGCAGGGGAGCAGAGGGACCTAGCCCAGAAACATCGACTGGCACGTTTTAGGCCAGTCCTGGAGGTGAGGGGTGAGAAGCCCAGTGACAGAGCCACTGTCCCCACCCCAGCCTTTCATCTGTGACATGTGGATAGAGTTCACTTCTCCATGTTCCTGGGGGGATAACACAGTGGGGCAGAAGGGTTTTCCGGAGGTTGGTTTCTGAGTGCAAAGCCAAATCAGAGGAAGAGCATGTTGCTGTTTTAAAATGTAAACTGTGCAAGAAATAAAGGATTTCTGCCCGAGTTCTATTAAGGAGCTCTAACTTGATAAATTCTAAGCCTAGATAAGCATTTAAATCTAACAACTGCATGCCTCTAATACAGTGATGGTTTTGTAAAAGCTGATAAACACTATCTGGAGTTAATATTTACTCTTGAGGAAAGTTTGCTAAGAGCTTAGACTATGTGGCTGGAAGTCTTCGCTTGCTAGGTTTGTGTACAGAGTTTGAAACACCAAAATTCTTTTAGTAATCATTAACAAAAGATCAATACACAGAGACTGGTAATCAGGAAAGCTGAAATCTGATCTAGAAATGGGGGGAGGGAAAAAGAACCTTGGGAGTTCTGCATCGCCAGCCACATACTGTCCATCCCCAGTGACTTCCAGCCACACAGCCCTGCTGTTGCTTTAGTCTCAGAAATGACCGTCCCTTGAATCTACCTGTGCCCTGGTCATGTGAGTCATAGATAATGGCCCAAGCATTTCTGATTTAAAGGTGAAATGGACATTGTCCGTGCTGTGTGGACAGGAGACTGCTGGCTTACTATTCCCACACCAGAGCTAACAAAGGATGTTGGCGGATGTTCTCAACAGGGGAATGAGGAAGGCATTGGTGGTGCATGCCTCTGGTCAAGTGTCAGGGTAAATGAACTGTTAGAGTAGGGCTTGCTTTAACTTAACCTTCTAGTGAATATACATAAGTAAATAAGTTTTGATTACAGTAGAATAAGTTAGAGATTTATAAATCCTCCTTATTAGGCCAAGGGAGCCAAGAATAACTAGTATTTTATCATACCAGTATCATAATTGCAATATAATCTATTTCTTAAATTTATATATAGTCACCTTTGTATCAAAAATGTTAATCAGAAAAATGAGAGATTGCACTCTATGTATGTATGATCTATCAAAATGTATAAATGCATTCTATTTTCATGTACAACTAGTTAGAACAAATAAAATAAAAAGAAAAAAAAAAAAGATTGAACATGATCCTGATCTGCCAAGTGAGGATTTCCTCACCCCCTAAGTGAATGCTGTTCCTTAACCGCTGACCGCTCAGAGGAGCTGCTGGCCTTTCCCTCCCTAAGATCTTACATGTAGCCATGGAGGGAGATGAGAGGGCCACATCGGGGCTTCCCCTCAACCCACTTTCTGCAGATTTCATTGACCACCAAAGCTCTCCGTCCTCCTGAGGTGAGATTTCTGACTGGCAAAAAGTAGTGAGTTAGATCTAAAATGCGTTCTTCCATTTCACAATTCACTGTGAGGCAGGCACACGCTCCTCAGGGTGCAAGACAGGGTGAGTTGCTCTGTAGGCCAGGCCAGCAGCACCTCGAGGAAGTCCCAGAGGAGGGTGCTCTGTGAAGTACTGAAGTGGCTGGGTGTTTCTTTTATGGACCTTATTTAAGAACTCCTCTTCAGATGTTTGGCTTAACTTGTTTGTTGTTCTACAGGAGGAGAGGGATTTGAGGACCGTGGTGAGGAGTGCAGGCTCCCAGGCAAGCCACTTAAGGTCGCTCTACTCCTGTTTCCTCAATAGTAAAGTGGATCACCAGGAAGGTGAAGTAAACCAGGGACACATCGAGAGCCATCCCAGGGGCTACCTCATAGGGCAACCTCTTGGGGAAGGCCACCTGCGGGCTGGCGGGCAGACACCAACAGTGCTGCAATCCCCAGGTCAGGGCATTCGGAGCCCACAGGAGAGAGCAGAGGCGACGGACTGGTCGACAAAGTGAATGCCTTGCCTGTTTTAACAATGTGAGTTAGAGAAAAGCCTTCCCATCGTGGCTACCTCAAAGAACAACAGGAACAGTGGGAAAATCCACAAAGCTGATCTGGGAGAGTGTCCATCCGTGTAGGGCGTGACACCAAAGGCGATGCTATTTCTCTCTATGGGACACAATGTTGTCAACATTTGTTGACGACCAATCACTATTCTGTCAACTAAGAAGAATTTCTCTTACTGTCCCCAAATACAGGTTTTGGGATATAGGTGAACAATTATGAGGAATGCACATGTGTATATGTAAATTGGGTGAGATTAACACACTTGGGCACTTTCAAGTAGACAGATTAGAGATGCATATATTTATAGTAAAACTCAATCCAGAAATTAAGAAAAATCTGAGAGAAGTTGCTGATGTAAGGCCGTATAAGACAAAAGAATGCAGTGCTTGAAATAAGTTCTGAAAGAGAAATAAGAATCATGACACAGAAATATAGCAGTATGTTCAAATGACTAGAGATCGGAAGAAACATTCAGCTTTCAAGAAATTGAAAAAAATAATGAGTGTGAAGAAACACAAGGAGAAGGGGACAGATGTCAGGTGGCAACACTACAGTGGCTACTGGTTGGTTCTTGATGAACTGTAGAATGAAGCATGTTATAGCACTGTTAAACAAAAACGAAAGAATCCAAAGAATCCAGCTATCATCACCACTATTTAATGTATCACTAGAGTTGGTGGCTAATGTCATTAGATAAGAAAAATAAAAGGTATGAATATAAGGAAAACTGTCATCATTTGCAATTGGTATGTAAGAAAATAAAAAATTAGAGAGTCGAACAACTGCTAAAACCAAAAGTGTACTTAGCAAGATATTCAGGTATAGGATCAATAAAATCAATGCTGTTTTTACTTAACCAGCAATTACCAACTGGAAAACAAATCAATAAAAGATATTCTCTATTCACACAGAGAACTATTGATGATTAAAGAGGAATGTGCTGAAGATTTAGTAAAAGTTCAGAAATTTTACCTGAATGTGTAAGATGCATTATATGACTTCAATGGGAATTTCTTATCTACTGAACTTCAAAGGGCCACGTACAGATTTGAAAACTGCCTACTCTCTTCTTCAGGAAAGTAACAACACCATTTCCCCACAAAAGCAGGTACTTATATTGCTCTTTTAGTACTCTTTAAAATGGATTGCTGGTAGCCATCAATCCAGGGAGCTATTAAAACAGTATTGTAGGAGTACATGGTAAAATACAATAATTTTGTCTTATTTCCTATTTGCACAACAGTTACCCCTTTTGTGAAGGTTTTCCCGACACCTGTCTCTGATTCTGTGCTCCCAATCTGCAGGTCAGCTGTCCAGTCACCCTGAAATGTCATGTTTAGATTGTGGGTGTTTCTTCTGCTAAACTGAGCTCTTAAGGTCAGGCAGGTACCTTCTTTTCATTTCATTTTGTACCTTCATTGCTAAGTACAAAACCTGAGCTATAACAGACATTTAATGGTAATTAAAGGGAACTTATTCAAAACCTTTTATTTTTGTTTAATGTGGACTGGGCTTTAGATTTCATTGATTTTATGAATAAAAGTTTAAGGTTTTTGTTTAAAAATGTCATTAGGCAGTTCATAAACTTTGGTTATTTAAAGTTGTTGCCATCATATCCATCCCAGAGCTTAAAGGGACTTAGACATGTTGAAGTCAGTCCTGGTTATAGATAGATCCTGTGGTTATTCTTAGCACATCTCAGCTGCAGGGGCATTTCCAGCAAATGGGAGGCACTTCCCAAAGGATGAACTTGGGATGTCAACACACCTTGGAAGATTTCCTGACTCAAGGCTGCTGGTATACACTTGGGGGGTTTTGGCAGACAGGGATTTGGGGCCTTTCCTAGTCACAGATTCACTGCTATCCTGTCAACCTGAGAACCTACAACCTCCATGCAGACAGAAGGTCTTAGATGACAAGCAACGTGACTCCTTGTCATGCATAGCACACAGGCTGGGGATAGACTCATGGTGTGTTTTGTGTGCACAACATGCCCACAGGGGTTGGCCAGGCAACTGCTGGGCATCAGGGCCAGAGTCCCTGCCTTGTGGAAATGTCGAGGTGTTCCAGGCAGGGCAGGTGGTCCTGCTTATGTCCATGGTGACTGAAATCATGGGAGACCAGGGAATTTAGCATGGGAACAGGGTACTCCCAGCCACGGTTTCAGGTGCTGGACAGTATTGTGGTCCAGGAAACACATGGGTAAGCAAGAGGCTTGGAGTGGGAAGACTGAGAACCAGCCCTGCCCTGACCATTGGCATCCGGGACCAATACTTGACCACAGCCTGGTCGTTAAGGAGCAGCTTGCTGTGGGGGGACAGCACACGAGGCTCCCTTGCTTCCCACTTTGTTCGTGAAAGGGAAAGTGCTCCACGGTGTCCCCTGCTGCGAACACACCTTTTGTTATTACCGGTAACCAAGAACTGGGGAAGCTGGCTGTGTCCCCTGGAGTCGAGGGGAAAGAGGAGCGCTGGGAGCGGCTCTTGCCTGTGCCTGAGACTGGCCAGGCCACAGAGGTAGCTGGCCTGCCTGGCACTGGCTGGCTGTCCTCAGGAACACCCCAAGTAGAAGATGCTGGGTGGGTGGGGGGCCTGCCAAGGCAGGACGGCGTGCCAGGCTTCAGAGTTCTGGTCTGTTCCTGCAGTTGGTAAGGCAGTTGGGAGCCCTGGATAAAGATTTTCACTGAACAGAATGAAGGAACCGCCCAGGGGTGGAGACCAGCACAGGAGTCCCGTGGAGGGGCACCTGGGTGGAGATGTTCCCTGAGACACGCTGAACCGTGCAAATGCCGAGAAACCCGGATGTGCCCAGGAGCTCCGCAGACACACACAGCCAATGCTCCTTCCAGAAGCCCAGAGAGGACGTGGAGGGGGGAAGGCCGAGTGTGGGCAGCATCCTGGCCCAGCCGCCGGGGTGGGCACCTCTGTGGAGGAGCTCCTCCTGGATGAGCTCCCGCCCCTCAGCACTTCCCCTAGACCCCCTTGGGTCCAGGAAGGCGGCTCTGGTCCCAGCTGGAGTCCTGTGACGGGATGAATAGGACGAGCACCTCTCCTCAAATGCTGGGTTAGTCACAGACATTCCTTGGTCTGGGAGGTCTCAGCGGCTGGGTAGGCAGGCCACCTTTCCCGATGCAGAACCTCTCCTCCAGGGCGCCCTTAGATCACCGTCTGTTCTGTGGGGATTTATCGTTAATTGTTTACCAGGCAATTTATACTTTCTTCCAAATATTTAAATTTCAGATTTATTTTTAACCTTTAAATGATGTTTAAAATTTTTATCTGTTGCACTGGATATTTTCCAACAGAAACAGTGCCGAGTTGCTTTTGGACACTAAGCTTATATCCTCAGAAAAGTTGTTAGGAGCCTTTGTCTGATGATCCACCTTATAGTTTCTTTTCTAAGAATCAGAAAGTTGCAATATTTGAAAAATATCTTCATGAGTTTCTCCTCCATTGTGCTTTTTGTTCTTCTTTATTGAGTTACATTGAGATATAATTCACATACCATTGAATTCACCCATTTAAGGTGTGCAGTTCCGTTGCTTTTAGAATGCACACAGAGCTATGGAAGCACTGTTAGAGTCAATACGAGAACATGTTCGTCACCCCCAGAGAAACCAGGATCCTTTAGGTACCACTCTCCAAGCTCCTCATCCCTCTACCAGCCCTGGACACTCATGGAACTGTCTTTATTGTTAACGGTTTGCCAATTCTGAATGTTTAGTATAAATGAAATAAAACAATATGGGGTATTTGGTGTTTGGATTCTTTCATTTAGAAGAACGTGTTTAAGGTTCATCCATGTTGTAGTGTGCACATCAATATTTTATTGTTTTATATGAACAAATACTATTCCGACTTTTTATAGACCGTATTCCGTCCATCCACCCATCAGCTGGCATGCAGTTGGGTTGATTCTGCCTTTGGCTCCCCCGAGTGATGCTGTGGTGAACATTTACCTGCAGGTTCTTCTATGAGCATATTTCATTTCTCCAGTCAGCACCCGAGGGCGGGACTGACAGGTCACACAGTAGTCATGCTCAATCATTCAAGGAGCTGCTGGGCTCTTCCTGAGGTGGCTGCACCGTGGTACAGCCCTGTCTGCATGTATGATGGTCTTATTTCCTCCATGTCCTCCCCGACACTTGCTATAATCTGTGTTTTTGACTGCAGCCATCCCAGGGGGTGTTGAGTGGCATCTAATTGGGGATTTGATTTGCATTTCACTGAGGACTGATGGCATTGGGCATCTTTCCATGTGCCCTTTGGCCCGTGGTTTATCTTCTTCGGAGAAATCCATCTCTCCAAGCTTGTGCAATTGGGATGCATATCACAATCCCATTTGTCATGTCTGTCTGGTGAACTTCCAGGATAGGGCGAGTGGCAAACCATTCCAAGTCTAGGGGTTTGGAGAACCACAACAGAACATGGCTGATGACACTTTAGGAGTGCAATTCTATCACCCCCTGCTCTGTTTTTAAAAATAAGTAAGACATAACTATTTATTATGGGGGAGTATAATTTGTTATTACACACACCCAATGAAATATGATGTCATTCAGCTTTCTACTTTTATGCTTAATTTTTATACTTGATTAGGATAATTTCAGTTTCCATAATATTATCTCTACATAATGAAATATTACTGTTTGAGGGCAAATCAGCCTTAAGTATAAAGATCCTAGTTTATCTTGGAAATATATGGCTCAAATTAGAGAATTAAAGGCTCTATAGGTCTGAGTAATAGCTACAGATAGTAGACTGTTTTCTCTGCTTTTCTCTCTCCCTTAAGGACCTGTTTGGTGGTGGGCATAAGAAAACAAACATGCCTAATCATCGCTCAGTGAAAGGAGCAGGGACGTGCAGTGCACACCTGCAGCCCCAGGTGAGGTTGTTGCATTGGGGAAGGTCTTGGGACTTGAGGGGTATGGAGGACAGCACCCAGATGGCAGAGTGTTGGGCCCTCTCTCTCACAGAGGCAGAGGTAATGGAGGCCACAGTGGCGAGCAGGCATTATCCAGGCAAATGAGGGAGGCCATTCCAGTGGAGGGACTAGGATGGGGCATCTGGGAGGAGTGGCAGGCGGTGGTCTGTGAGACTGAGACTGGGTAGCAGGGAGCTGGAGAGAACCCGTAAAGACATCCTCAGTTACATCATAGCTTTTATTACTTCTCGCCTTGCTCTCTGGAACAGCAGCGAGTGGATTGGATTATTTCTAGTGAGTGTTTTTCGTAGATGGGACACCCGCACGGATCTCGCTCCAGTTCTGTTTTCCAGGCTCAGCTTTCCCTACTCCTTCACTTTTTCCTTGCATGCAATGGTTTCCAAGGCCTTTTCATCACAGTTTTTTCCCTATGGGGTATATTTCAATTTGCAAATTTTCTTAAAGTGAGGCTCCCAAAGCAGAATCCAGCGCGCCAGATGCGCTGTGTGCAGGGCCTTGCACAGGGGCCTTCTGTGCTGTCATGAGCACTGAGCGTCAGCACCTAGTCCTGTCAATCCAGGTGAGCTCACTTCTGACTTCTGAGTCTCATTCACACTCTAAACCAGGTGTCTCATCCTTGGACAGGTTACCCATTGACTCAGAATGCAGGACTGACTATTTATAATACTTATTCACATCTGGTGAGCTTTGACCTGCTTTCTCCCAATGTGCCAGGACCTTTTAAAATCCTGATTCACCTATCTAATGATAGTGCCTAGTGTCCTCTGAAGATTTCAAGGCCATGACATCATCTTGCTTGTCTCCATCCAACTCTGATAAAAATGTCGCTTATCGCTGGGCTCAGGGTGGGACCAGCAGCCTCAGGTTTATTAAGAACTGCTGTCAGGCTTCCCAGGACTTCCTTAAATGATGTTTGTGGAACTGACAGTCATTCAGAAAGTGTTTGTGATTCACAGACACAGACCCCACAGCAGTGTTTCTTGGTTAAATCTATGGATTTCCCTGTCATAATGACATGGCTTCCCAGCCACTGAGCCACACAGCTGATCCATTAATTCCCCCTGAGAAGTGGTGGCCCCAAACGGGTGGGGCAAGGGTGGCAAGCCCAGGCCATGGTTGTCTGGAGCCCATCACACCAACATGGGCCTGTGGTGCTAGGAGCCAAGGCTGAGGCAAGCCAGGGCTTGCCAAGGTCGTGCTGGGGCAGAACTTCTGGGGTGGTGCAGATACGCTGCAGCCCCAAATATCCAAGCATCCAGGATGGGATGACCTCAACCTCCCGCTTTCCCACAGGCCATAGGCACTTTGCCCAACCCCAAGGAGCATAGATCTGAATCAATGGCGTTGACCCAAGTGCCATATGAACCCCTAGACTAGCACACCCAGGCAGCAACCTGGTATTGGGGCCCCGGTGCCCCTGTGAGAGCTCTGCTCTTATTCTTCACACTTAAATAAATCCTACTCTTCCACTCTTGGCTTCCATAGTCCCACGGAGTTTGTTTTTCTGATTTGCAAGACAAAAACCTGTAGGAAGTTGGTGGGGAGCTTCTGGGGTCTGCTGGGACAGAGGAGTGCGTGGTCTGCTGTGAGGGCAGCGACTCAGAGCTGCAGGACGGCACTGGATGGCAGTGAAGAGTCCAGCTTGGCTGGCTGTGACCCTGGGGCTGAGTCTGCCAGGCGCCCCGCTGCAGTTAGCTGCTAACTCAGACCCGGGACTTCCCAGCCATTGAGACCTGCAGGTTGCACAGACTCCGCCCGCCAGAAGTTTTGTCTCAAATTCTAGTTTCAATGGTAAATTGAGCTGCTTATTAAAATACAGATTTCTAGTCCTCATTGAGACCCAAAATACTAGACATAGAAGAATAAGGATTTAGGCTCCTTTTCATGAGCCCAGGAGACTGAATGAAGAACGTAGTTCTGCTTTCCTTTGCGTGATGGCGGATGCTGGTCTAGGACAGGCAGGTTCACCTGGTCCACAGTAACTACCAAGGCATCCCATGGACAAATGGGTTTAGAGTGAGATGTGGGTGAAATGATGGCAGGGCTATTGGTGCATTTATCAGCTATCCTTACCCTGTGACGTCCTCCCTGTGACCTAGCTTTAGGCCAGGCCTAGGAGTGTCTCTGCCTCCCAGCAGAGGTGGCTGCCTGGCTTCGGCCCTGTGGCCCTGTTGGTCACTGCTGTATCTGGAGAGAATCTTCTCTGCGTTGGCTGCTCCCAGGGGCTGACCTCATCCTGGAGGGGCAGCTCCTCCTGCCAATCATTCTCAGGAGCCTTCAGACCAGTGAACTGACGGCCAATTCTTTTCACATCCCCTACAGCTCTGAAGTCACACGGGGTAGATGGTGTGGGCTTGGTAATGAGTCTCCAGAAACACGTATTTGCTGGATCTCAACTCTGCCGGGTCTCACTCTATGTTTACCCGTCTAACATGGCTGCTAGGTTCCACCTATTCCGTGTGACTGACGCTGCTCAGGGCTTAAAGATCACTCTTTTTAAAGCTAGTAGTGAATGTCACACTTACCCTCTCTGTTCAAGGTTCTGATGAGCTGGTTGTGAGACATCCCTCTGTTCTGGAGCTCCATTCAACCCTGTTTGCTCTCCCTGTATTTTAGGAGTCAGTGAAAATCTCCGTTTGGGATTTCTCTCTAGCTGCTTTCCTCCCTTGGCAACTGTAAGTGCCTGAAGGTCACTCTAGATCTTTCCAAAAACCTGACCACAGCTACTCCATGACTGTTTGCCACTTAATTTTCTTATGTGGATGTTTCTTCTAAAATACATCTTAAAGTCTTTTCTATGCTTCTTATTTGTAAAACTAACACCTTCCAATTTATATTATTCTCTTATCAATAATATCAACAAGGAAAACCTCTTTACAAAAGAAATGGCTTTTTTCTGACTACGAAAGCAAACGGGTTCATTCTTGGGAATTTATTAAACTGAAATAGAGGGAAACGCTGCCCTTAACCGGCTGCTCGCACAGGACTGGGCTCCCATGTAGTCGCCTTGGACCTTCCCTGGGCACGTGCCACTTTCACAGTCACTGTCACATCACAGCTAAGGCTTCACGTCCTCCTGTTTAACGTGTCATTGTAAGTTACCTGCTTCATGTTGTTATATGAGCATCACAGTAAAAATCACTATGTAGATAAACCCTTTGTGGATAATTTATAATTAAATAATAACCAAGGTGAGCAGCTTTGGTGTAAAGGGTTTTACTTGTATCTCTCTCAGGAAGTTTCCTCAGGACAAAGTCAAAGAAGTGTTTCTGTTGTGCTACGGGGGCATCGTTAAGGTTCTTGATATATATTTCCAAATTGCTTTCTAAAAGGATTGAATCCCTTTACACTCCTACCAACAATATGTGGAAGTATTTATTGGCTTGATTTATCTTATGAAAACCATAGTTACACATTCTAAAGGGGAAAATAGCATTCTATATTAGGAGAACGGGAAGCATTTTCAGAGTTGAAGCAGATCTCAAGATAGGTTCCAGGACCGCTTGGTTGAGAATACTCAGCAGATCCCTTACCTGTGGGCATGGTGTGGTGAGCCTCTGGCACAGGGCGGGAAAGGCCAGAAATACACAGCTCAGGTGGACATACTGCTCCACGACCACCATCCCCCTCGCCTCTCCCAGCCTCCGTCCAGTGGCTCAGCCATTGTTCCTGTTACCAGAAAACCACAACCTGTGCTACGTGCTCTGTTGCAGGAAGTCCCAGACACCAACAAAGCATGCAGGGAGAGTCACCCGGAGAGGGCAGCGGAAGCTTCTGGCAGGAGGGCACACATCAGCTGAGCTAGGAGGAGTCGAGAAAGATTGAGAGTGGGCATTTCACAAGAAGGAGCCTGGAGCAAATAAGCCTGGAACTCTGGAGGGCACTGTGTCTTCGAGGTGCTGAGCGTGTTGGCTGGCAATTGGGGGTTACAGCGGGAAGGAGGCAGTGACCAGCAAGCTGGAGGCCCAGGGATGAGCAATCGGGCAGAGGACTGGAAACCTTTAAGGGCTGAGCTTCAGTGCCTTCAGGGTGCGGGCACTAGAGCGCCTGGAAGGTTTTGATCACTGAGTGACACAGTTGTGACATCGCAGCCTTGCTAATTGTGCGGAGAATAGATTTGAGCAGGACAGAATGCAGGCGGGAGTCCAGGAAACGGTTGGAGTAAGTGTCCTGGATTAACGTAGTGCCCTGGGGCTGGCGGGAACCAGGCGAGGCAGGAGACATTTCTTCAGTTTAATTTTATTTTGTATAAAAGTTAAAAACACTTTATGGGTGCATTGAATTTACACGTAATAGTGGGATCTGTTGTCACATATTCACACATGAACAGCATGACTTGGTCAATTGCATTTGGCAGGAGATAAGAGGTAGAAGCTCTGAGACTTGGGTGATTGGGGACATTCACATGCAACAATTGGAGAAAATAAGATTGCTCTTACACAAATGAGTCCTTTCCCCAAGAAAGGGGGCACAAAATATTGAATTGCAGAAAAAAGATCATGAACGTGGGACATTATGAATTTTAGGTGTTTGTGGGTCATCCAAGAAGAGATCCAAGTGGAAAGTCACATATCCAGACTGAAACTCATGACATTACTCTCTGATCTGGAAATAGAGAGACAGAAGACATGAGCAGAGCAGAGGGAAGAAAGCCAAGGAGACTGAAGGTACCCAGACCAGCGCTGGCAGCAAGGAGACGCACGTGATGTGTGTCCACACATGAGGCATGATCTCCACAGTCCTCAAGGGTGTGCTGCTTCGTCCTTGACCCAATCACTAGTTTATTTATCCATTCATGCCTTCTCCCTTTTCTTTCTCTATTTGTTCATGCTTTCAATCGTCATTTATTGAGATGGGCTAGGGGTTAGGCTCTAAGGATCCACAAATCAATGAGGCTGTTTTTCTGCTCTAAAGGTGAAGGAGTCTCATCTAACAGCAATGGCAGTCGGGACGACCGGTGAGGCTAACAGAGTACTAAGTACTTGTGCCCGTCAGGAATGACCTGAGCGCAGGCCCCTGTTCTTCTCTGAGAATGCAACACTTGATCACTTGGCAACTTAAGGCAGGTGACAGAGTGCCGAGGTGGTGGTGAGGAAGCCGTGGGGTAGGTAGGGAGCTGTGGCCTTAGCTGTGGGCCCTTAGAGGAATTCCAAATGGGCCAGTGTAACTCAGCCAAAGGGCACTTGTTGGTAGGTGGCAGGAAATGAGATGAGAAGTGTCTCTAGGAGGCCATGGGTGGATCCTATGGGCCAGAATATAGTTTAACCAAATCTTGGAAGAAATGGGAAGCAGTTATGAAAATTTAATCTGGAGAGACACGACAGATCTAAAGGCTAAAATGATCACTCTCTGGAATTAGTGGGAGTGGCATGAGGACATGCACAAAGAAGGTATTGGGGTGGCGCCATAAACCTGGTTGGAATGATGAGGGTCTGAATCGAGGCAATCCCTTGGTGTGTACTAGGAGTAATATAATCCCAGGGATGGTAGGAGCTGAAACTGGCACGACTAGGAGGCTAACTGGCTCTCGGGACTGAGGAAGGAGGAAGGTGAAATCAAAGATGTTGACCGAATCTGGAGTTTTGACTCAGGTCTAAGGACAGATGCTGAGGTCGATTTCAACGTCCAGCAGGGAGGAGGAGGGTGGCCCTGTTTTGGAGCCAGAGTGGGTCCTTCTAAGACATCATATCAGCCTTGTGATTTTTTTATACCTTAGAATTTCAACTGTACTTGCTGCAGTGTAAAAGAGGTCTTGTCCAAATGGGCCAGCCAATCTCTAAGTTCTTTCTGAGAATCTACAGCGTGTTTTCTACACACAACCTACAGTGAATCTACAATGCCATTCTCATTGCTGCGGAAGAGATAATGGTACTCTCCCCATGGTTGTCAATCATTATGTGACAGGGATTTCTCTCCTAGATCAGTTGGAACAGCATAAGACAGGCCCATCAAGGACTGAGCTGCGGATGCGCCTTCAGCACCTCAGAACTTCAGAAGAGGTGGCGATGAGAATAGCAGCTGGGGCAACCATGGTGAACTTCTGCAAAAGCTAAGCCTCAAGGTGGGTTTAAGAGTACGAGTTATAGACCAGTGGTACTGTGAGTGTCTGTTGGTGAAGTCAACTGTCAGACGGGGCCATGGGCTCTGAATCTGAACATCTGAAATCATCTTGATGATTTAGAATTTGGATTCTAAATTAGATTCTTGAAATTCGTCCCTTTTGTGCATCACAACTGTCATCAAAATGTTTCCTGGCCTCATCTTTTACTTACTACATATTTTGACAGTGACCTTTGAGAAGTTTCTGTGCCCAGGAGGTTAGGTGCAGGGAGCCCGTCTCCTTCTCCATGGAACGCCAGACCCAGACAGCTAGTGAGACTCATGGACATGACCTGGGCCGGTGGGCTTTGCTTTCACCCAGGACAAGCCTACTATGCTGATAGCCTCTCCTTTCTGGGGAGCAGATGACCCACAAAGTGTCCTTCCTGAGCTACATTTATAATTGGAGATTTATAAGCAGGCAGATCTCACGTGATGTGTTATTTCAGCACGTCCACAAAAGCACACCAGGGGAGCTTGGGCGGAGCTGGGTATGTCTGGAACTTGACTATGGCAGAGGTGTCGCAGGCTGTGGGACAGGCACAGGCTCAGCAAATCATCCACGTTAGAGCTGTTGTTGAAGAAGTGACTTCCCGGCCTTGCCTCCCCCTACCCACTCCTGCCCTCCAGAGTTCCTGTGGGCTTGGG
Organism: Glaucomys volans; assembly: GCA_020662805.1. NCBI lineage: Eukaryota > Metazoa > Chordata > Mammalia > Rodentia > Sciuridae > Glaucomys > Glaucomys volans. Next base: position 251,278 of record JAJEJO010004166.1, read on the forward strand.
TCAAACATTTTCAGAATGGCCCTGCAGTGATGTGGATGCACATTTTCTCTCTCACGAGTTGGTGCACTTTTGACGGGAGGGTATGAGCTCTGCTCCCCTCCCCTGCATCTCTATCACGGTCTCCCTCAGTGGCCTTTCAAATGAGAGGTGGCCTCTGTGGTGGAATGAGTTCCTGTGGCTGGGAGGCTGGGAGAGAAGCAACCCCTTACACACTACTGCAAATTCCTTATCAATGCCAACGAGTGGAGACAGTCTTGGGGTGTGTCCCTCCTGGGAGGGGTGGAGAGAAGTGGATCCTGCCTGCTTGTACCAGTTGCATGTTCTCTGACTTTTGGTTTCATACCAGACAAATGGAGATCCCAAGATGCACCCCAACAGGGTTGTGATTATTGATTGGGATGGGGTCAAAAAAACATCCAAGCATGCAGTTGGTGCTGGATCAATGTATGTTCTCACCTACAACTATATGTTGGAACTGGGAAAACAATCTCTTAAGTGACTTTTGTACATCATCCTTGAGCAATGCCAGTAATAGTAATCACTTCAATTTATCAAGTGCTTACCATGTTCCGGGAACTGGGGCGAGTACTCTGTAAGCATCACCTTCAATTTTTCAACAAATCAAGGATAATAATATTGTCTTTATCTTACTGGTTCAAAACCCAAGTCTCAGAGACATGCTCAAGGAAAAGCGCTCTTCATGGTGGACAGGTCTGAGCTTCACACAGTATTTAACTGGCTGGGCTGCCTTCCTCCACCTCTTTCCACCTGTGCTATTGGAGAAGTCAGGAAGCTAGGACCATAGGGCCTCTGGGCAGCCAGAATTTGATTGAGAGTTGTAGTGGTTGGAGTAATCCAAAGTCCCTCCAGGAGAGTTGGAAGGCAAATCTGGGGTAGCAGCCATCATCACCTGCAGCTACCAGCAAGGTGGTCTGAGGTGCCTGCGTGGGGACAGCGTGGTACTGTGTGGTCCTGTGAGAGCCTGGGCACCTGTGGGGGGTGGTGGCCTTGCTTCTGCTGTACCTGCAGCAGCTCCACCATGGGCTCAGCAGTGGCTCCCCACTTCTGCCTCTCTGGTCTTTCCAATGGTTGGAAAGCACCTAGTTCCTTGTATTAAATCTCTGGGCAATTGAGGCAATTCTCACTTGCCCTGGATCCCGACTCCTCAGTCACAGAGCAGCACATCTCTTGAAGGTGATCCCAGGATATGATTATGCACAGGACCACAGCAACGTTTGCATATCATTATCCTCTTTCCATCATTGCCTCCTCTTTTTACCCTTCACCCAATAGATTTAAAAAAATAGGTGATAGATCATGCTTTTTCCCTTGTGAAATGTGTCATTCGAAATGAGTATGTGAAGCATCAATCTAAGATGTTGGGACTCAAACCCTCCCGTGGGTTGAAGGATCTCTGCTGCACAGTGTGTTGGGTGCTGATTGCAGATGGACATGAGCTCTAGGACCTTGAGAATGACCACAGCTCATTGAACCAACTCTTCTAATTTGTGAAATCACTCCAGCAGTCTTTTGATTGTGACTGTGAATGACCTAAGATAGAAATTAACAGCTCAAGTCACTTGACTTGTCTCAGGCCGGGGAAGACATTCTCTCCAGAAAAGCAGCCACAGAGAGTAAGAACTAACCTCTCAAGGTCCCTATACCTCGGGTGACCCAGGGAAACGGGGATGTGGGAAGAAAGATTTTCAGTGCTTTGTGGAGGAGGAGATGGAAGAGAGCTGATGGTCCAAGATGGTGGTGCCTGGTTGGGGCGGATGAGGTCAGGGTGGAGTTTGGGGTGGTGTCGGCCAGGAGGGTGAGAGAGTCCTTGATCCTAATGGGTTTAGAGAATAGCAGGGGGAAGAAAATCAATAAAAATTGTAGTAAGTTGAGACAGACATGAATTATTATTCAGGTCATTTGTTTAAATGTAATATTTTTAGACTAGACATCACAAATGCCAGCTTTATGAGGGTTACAATAAAAATAACGTTCTTATGATAATTTTTATTGTGGCCTTTTTTGTTTTTTATTAGAAAAGCAGCAGGAAAAGGACAAAAAGGAAAGGAGAGGAAGGCATTAAACAACATATGTTTCCTGAACACCTGCTCTGTTCTGGCCTGGCCTTGGCTCCCGGGGAGACGATGACTAGCCTAACAGTCCCGCTCGCGGGCGGCGCACAGACTGCAGAGAGAAGTGTGTCTGTCGCGGGAACCGCCAGGCACAAGTCCTATGGGGTGCGTAACCCAGAGCTGAGAAATTCCGAGCATCGCATCCCTCTGCAGCACCGCTGCCCAGGGGCGCTGACGACAGCGGCCACGGGAGCCCTCCCACCCCCGTGGGGAACAACAGCACGCACAGCCTGTCTGGATGGGGGTTGATCAAACAGAAATCGCACGTACCTGCCCATCGGTCCTTACTGATGGCGACTACCCAGACGCTGCAATGTGTGTGGAAAGCGCAGCCTCCTCACTCTCGGTCGCCCCGGGTGCCTTTCAGTTAGTTGCTCTGGTTATCCTTGTTTTATAGAAGAAACGACTTTAATCGAGGTAAGTGATTTCCTTAAGTGTGTCCCATGGCTGCCAAGCACTAGGGTGGGAGGAGGCCTGGACCCCATGGCTCATGCCCACCTTGGGAAAGGGGTGTGGGCACGCCTGGCAGGAGGGTGAGGTCAGGCGGGAATGATCTCCCGGTGGGGAACGTCCCTTTCCCCAGGGACGTTGGAGACTGGACTCTGGAGTCCCTGTGCAGGCTGCAGGGAGGGGCAGACACGGAGCAGGGGCCACCTGAAACCCCTGCAGGGTTCCTGGCAGGGGTCAGAGAGGGTGAGGTGTGCTGCAGTGTTTTGTGTGCGTGTGTGCACATGTGTACCTATGTGTAAACATACAATGTGCAAATTCTACCCTTTAGTGCTCACGATTGGGAAGGGCACTGAGCAAAGTATTGTAAAGGAGGCTGCCATCAGCACCCCCTATCCTGAACTCCCCAAAGAATCAGAGGGTTTGTTAAGTAAAATAATGGATATTATTAAAATATAGGTTGCTTGATGAAATTCAATGGTATTTGCAACAGCCTCATGTCAAGAATGCACACAAACTCTTTTAAATCTTCAGGAATCGAGCCCAGCAGAAGAACGGTCAAACAATGAGCACCTGTCATAGCCAGTAAGCATTTGATCTCCACGTGTTCATGATGACATAGATCAAGGGCACACTGAAATGCCATTCTAGACATTCATGGGCAATAATTAAAAAATGGCAGTACCACTTGACAGAGGTGTGTGTCACAGAAGGGCTCTTTTACTTTGAGTTAAAGGGTACATGATGGAGGAGAGTTTGGAATTTTCTCTTGAACATTCACCTGCTGACCTAGTAATTCCATACCTTGACCCATACTTAAGATACAGATACCAAGAGAGAGGTACGAGGATGTTCATAGTGGTATTATTCTCAAGAGGGCAAACAACTGGGAGTGATCTCAACGGCCATCAGCTAGGAAGAGACAATTAGATGCTAGAAAATAGTCAAAACACGCTGCAGCCACATTCGACAGCAGTAGTGATCATGTCCTATAGGTCAAAAACTAAGTCTTTATGTCCAGAACACATGCAGATGCAACAATGTGTGTGAGCAGTGGAGCAGGACCAGCTGAAACCAGAGTCCCGTTGCTCCCGATGAAGATGGGTCGGGACCCGCAACTCTGTAAGGCCACTTCCTCCCAAGGTCTTCATCTGCTTACTATTCAGTTGGTGGACATATTGGTGCTTAATACATAATTAAAATGCTAATTAAATAAAGCTGATGGGGAAACATATGTGGATTGGCCAGGAACGATATGCAGTCAGAGCTGTCCTTGTGGGAACAAAGAGATAAAAATTCAGCGTACTGAATCGCCAACATCCTCTGGAGTAGATCTCAGGCTCAGTGTTCCAAGCCTGACTGTGTGTGGCTGATTCTGGAAGAACTTATGGATTTATTATGAAAGTTAACGTGTGCAACTAAATGATGGATGGGGTGGAGATAGAGAAAGGAAAGGTTTCAGAAATCATACTGAAATAAAGATCTCACAGGGGAGGACAGTTTCATTGACCAAAGAAAGAGGTGTACAGAAAGGAGAAGTTTAAGATGGGCAGTGAGTTGGATTTCACAATTGTGAGTCTGAGTTTCTAGGGAGCGTTGAGAGTAAAGCAGTCAGTGTCTGGGACCTCAAGGCTGAAGTAGTGGGCTGGAAGGTCATGGAAAACACAGTGTGTTTTAAATTTGGTCACCCAGAGGTGATAGCGGAAGGTTTCAGACGGGTGCAAACTCTAGAAGAGAGCAGACAGAAGCCAAGGCCAGTTCAGGAACACCAGGGCTCTGCCCTTTGGGGTGCTGGAGAAAGCCAGAGGGAGGATGTGGAGCAGCAGTGGCCTTGTGGGTTAAGGTATGGTGAGGCTGGACTGCCCAGAAGAACAGACGAACCACGGGAAACAGCAGGGCAGCAAGGAAGCTGCTGGGGGAGCGTTCCAGAGACCCTCAGGAGACCCCAAGGAAGGGGTGGGTGGTGAGGAGCCATGGCCAGCTGTGAAGTGGGCATTTCACAGACAGATGGACAAACCTGCACACACAATTTTCAGAGTCCGGCACAAAATGAAAATGTGAGGCTCTTGCTTTCAAATCAGTAAGAATTTTAAGAGGGTGACCTGAGCTTAAAACCAAGCACAGGGCCCTGCCGGGCGCGGGGCCTCCTGGTCTGCAGAGATCCTCCTCTGCAGGCCTGGGTGCACTTTGATCTGGGACCTGAGGGAACCTGCTTCAGGCCACAATCCCATGAAAAGTAGGGCACCAGAGGCCACTAAGGCTTAGCAGATCCCGGACAACACCCACCAGAGCACATCAGCAAGCAAAACCTGAGCAAGGTCAATAAAGGTGGAAGGAACCAGCTCTTCTCACAGTGTCCAGAAAGCCTGCAGAAGAGTTCAAACCCACCCAGCTGCTGGGCAGCAAGGTCAAGGCACTTGACCTTGTCCAACTTGTCAGGTCAAGTGGATGAATGTGCTCTGTGAGACTGCTTTGTTGTTATTTTATTTTATCCTCCTTAATGTTTCTAAGTTGTCATGGCTGTTTGTAGACGTGGGCAACATGGACTGGGCAATTTTATGGGTGACGCTATCCCTTGGGTTACCCGGACTTGGGTGACATACTCTAGGTTTTGAAGTTCACATCAAAGCCCCTGCAGTGGGTCTTTGGACTCTAGTATCAGAGCAAGAATAAAGCACACCGAGAGGAAGGACTGACTCAAACTTCAGACAGACCAGAGCGCTGAACTTCCACATTAGCCTCAGTAGCAGGAGGATTGGAGCAGAGTCCTCTTGCTTTTGTCAACTGATCGTTAAAATCTTTAAAATTGCAACCATTGCTCGTGGTGGGGCAAAAAACGAACAGACTTCACCAAATTGAAAATTAGCCTGTATACGGTACAAGTTCAATAGATATCTGTTGTTCCTCCTTCAGTACAGTTTATGGAGAAGAAAAGCCTAGAAAGAATAAGCAGGATGATTAAGGAAATGCTGAGCGGAAACTAGGGAAAGCAAGAAGCCCACATAGACCCAGGTCAGGGGACCTAGGAAATGAGCAGATGGAACAGGTGCACCTAGCTCCACTTGGACAGCAGGGACTTGTGTCCAGCAGGGTTCTCATTTCTCTTAAAAAAGAAGCATCACTATGTTTGGGACACATGCTCTAAACCCTGGAATCCTTGCCACGGCTATTCTGGCAGACTGGGGTGAAATTGGACCTGGGACACAGCGACCAGTAGTTAGTAGACGATGTCTGGTTACTTCCATCAATAGCCTAAGAGAGGAGGTAGCCTTCCAAAGCAGGCCTAGACAGCACTCAGCATCACTATTATTATGATATTGAGCTTAGTCATAGTTCAGCCTTTAACTGAACCTGAAATTAGTAAACACTTATTATAGGAAATCTGGAAAATATACTCAGTTAAAAAGAATGAAATAAAGTTCACATATATCCATCCCTAATTTACCCACTGTTAACACCTTCTTTTAATTACCCCCATCTTTTGTATTTTCCTTTACATATAGTTGTAATTATATAATTTTGTCCTTTAATATTACACAGTAAACATTCCTCCAAGACCTTACTAATTTTTTGGCAACTCATATATTATGGTTGCAAATATTCCTGGAATTCCCTAAATTATTTCACTATTCTCCTATAGTTGGACATTGGATGGCACTCCAGTTTTATTTTGTGATATAATAAATCTTATTACAACTATTTTTCTGGATAGGAGCTATTTTATTAACGTGTTTGGGATTTCCTTTTGTTTATATACATGCACGTAATTGGCATTGTCAGGTCGGGACATTAGCATTTTTCGACTTGCACATTCTCTCTCTGTCTGCCTCTGTCTGCCAGATGATTTTCTAGGAGCTTTGTACCCTGCACACTCTCAGAAGCCGTTGCTGAGCTGGGCGCCACACAGTTTTAGAACACAGTGGTGTTTGATGTGTGCGGACCTTTCTATGTATGCCAAGGCTGAATCTTTGCAAACAATGGCTGTTTTCTCTCAGACGTCTCTAGGATTGCATAACTTCTGGATGGTCAAGAAAAGTCCACGAAAATGAAAAAGCAAATATTTTCTGCAAATAACAATTTCAAAAGGGCAGAAGTTGGTAACCGTTCTCGAAACCACACCAACAAAGGTGGGCCTTCCTGGAATATGCCCCGGCGCTGGGTGGCTCTTCCCTGGAACAGGAGGAATTCTTACTGTGTTGTGATTAGTATTCTAAATTTCCTTTTGTCTGGCAGCTCCTTCCACCACACCATCCAGTCATTTCTATTATCTCCTAATTTAATCCATCACACTCTGAGCTGCTTACATTTAGACTCAGCTCTCTCTCCAAATACCAGGCAGATTTCAAACCTTACTAAGCCAGCGAGTACACGCTGTAACCCTTTTGTTGTGTAAAACACACACATTTTAAGAACATACTCTGAAAAATATGGCCATTGCTACTTTGCTGAGAGAGAGAGAGAGAGAGAGAGAGAGAGAGAGAAGACAGTTTACACTGCTGCGTAGCAAAGACCATATTTTCTCGTATTTAGGAACAAAGACATGTCAGGCTTTATTGAGCACATCACTAACTATATAACTAGCGTTAAACACCCTATTTGCAACTGTTGCTGTGTGTTTTGTGTGTGATTATCACCCCTAGATCTGCATCCTATAAAAAGATATTTCTGTTTGCTTAATTATAAAGCTCTTTATGAACAGGCTTCTCTGTAAATAGCTTGGTGCAGCTGAAATAGAAATATAATTATAATGAAGGCAGATGTTTGTGAGATACTGGCTCATGAAGCTTGTTCAGAATCTACAAAGGAGCAGCGTCGTGAGCGAGTGTGTTTACTGGTGGGCCAAGGCTGGGAGCGAGTGTTTGCCTCTGCACTTATTTTAGAGTCGTCTTCTTTCCTCTCAACCTTTCCCCTCTCCATCTCTGGAAGTGGGAGGAGTGGCTCACCTCAGCTCACAGCAGAGCAGCAGGAAGACTGAGTTAGAGAAGGGGCCGAGGCCCAGTCAAGAAGGACACCATCACTAAGTTGGCCGAGGGGAGAAGCCGAGCTTTCCCACAACTCACACAGCTTGGGGTGCACTGGAGTGGACTCTGGGGTGATGGCTGGGGAGGGCACGGGGTTCCTGTGAGGGTGTGAACTAGTGACAAGGAGCCCCCAGAGCACAGCGTGTTGTGGGGCTGATGAGCAGGGTCTTCACTTGAAGATCTCTGATCCAAACTAACATCCTTCTGAATTCTGCAAGCAGACATTGTCCGATGGTCTCTGGATTTATTTGCCCAATTTTCCAAGTCATGGTTGTGTTGTAGGTTTTTAAGTACTTTGAAAACATTAGTGTTTAATTTTTAAGATGCTAGTAATTGAATTTTAAAACCAGTTAATCTCCCCGAGGTAATCTGCCTACAAGGTTGCGTTCTATATGGTGAGACGATCGAGTCATTCACGGTCTGGGTGGGCATTTCAGAGTTGACGTTGGAAGGTTAGTAGGAATTAATAGCTTGATTTGCAAATGTAAACAGACATGAGATATGTTCTCTGTGTGCCCCGTGTAATGAAATGCACGTGCCCCTGAGACTCTGAGTACAAACTGTGCTTTTAGATGTCCAACTAATTCCACTCTACCTACCAGACAAGGCTGAGACTTCCGATGGATCATGAATTCCTTTATAAGGTGAATAATAATTTTCCTCATAGCTCTCCTCTGTTTATATATAATTCATTTATGATATATAATTAATATGCACTAGGCATTATATATGTAAATCTATATCTGTAACATATGACAATGTGCGTGAAGATATATACACACACATATATCATATCCTGCACTTTCTCACCTTTGAACACACAACACCCACCTGAATTATTTTACCACATGGATTGGGAACTGGAGATCAGCAAGTGTGATCATCAGGATCCATGATAAAACTGACCTTCTTCAGCTACCCAACCTCTCATGGGAATAGTCTTCATAAGTGCATTCTTTGTGCGTGTACCTTTGAACGCCCGAACTTTCACAATCAACAGTATTCCAGTGGAAATTGCTCCAACACGGCCTGCTGGGCAGCAGCAAATGTCCTGTGGGGAGCAGGTGGCCTTGGCAGGAAGCTCAACATGAATCAGCCGCAGGAAGTTGCTGTCAGAATTCTCCAGGAACAGCAAAGACGGTAAGAACCATTGTGTTTTAAGAATGCAGGCTAAGGGGTGGGGATGTAGCTCAGTTGGTAGAGTGCTTGCCTCCCAAGCGCAAGGCCCTGGGTTCAATCCCCAGCGCCGCAAAAAAAAAAAAGAAAGAATGCAGGCTGAGCCACACTTCCTCGCAAGTGCCCTTTATATGTAATTCATACACCACGCAGGTTATTATTTCCAGTTTTCAGGTGAGGAATTGAGGCTCAGAGATATCAAGCCTCGTCCAGGTTTGCAATGGTCCAGTGCCAAAGAGAGAGCTTCTGTACACGATAAACTTAGTATCTCTCTTTGATCAGGATTATTTCTTTGGATTTTAGGTCTTTTTGAAGGTTCTTTATATATATTTCCAAGTTTTTATCCCAAAGGAAAAAATATGAGTGCTCTTTCTTTTGTGTGCCTGCCAGATTAAAAAGTGCCACCTAAAATCCTTCATACTCTGACAGGTAAAACACAGTCTCATTTTGCCAATAGTGAAGCTGAACCTCTTTTCAAATGTTTAAGCATTTGTGTCAATCTTGTGCATTTTCTGCTTAGTCATTTTCATCTTTTAAAGATTGTGTGTTTAGGGGTTTCATTGTTGATGAATAAGTGCTCTTTATATATTGAGAACATTGACTTTGCATCATACTGTGAATGTTTCCAGGTTTTTGCTTTCGTGTTTGCCTTATGTATTTGCCTGTTATTTGTTGAATCATTCAAACCTACCAACAATTTTTATTTTGTTTTGTTTTCCATTGTTTTCAACGCCTAGGATACCCTTTTCTGTAAAGATTCCTCTCTATGTTTCCTTTTAAAAATATTTAGCTCTTTAACACATAAAGAACTTACTGCTGGTGTAAGGTTTAAGGTGAAATTCTAACTTCACTTTAGTTAAATTCAGTTTTCTTAAACACTAGTTACATTGAATAACCTCTTTCCCTTTGGTGTGTGATGCTTTTTGCATTGGGGACATCCTATGTGTTTTGTGTTTTGGGGGGGGGGGGGGGGGGGGGGGGGGGTTCTGTAACCCAACCCTAACCCTAACCTAACCGGTTTCTCACACAGCTCCTCCCAGACACGTGCAGAGCATCTGTTCCCCAGTGTTCTTCTCACGAGACCCTTGCACACTCCTACAGGCTCCTGTGGGTTCCAGAGAACGCTGCTTACTCGGGTTGTGTCACCTGCCCTTTACCGTAGCCACAATTAAAAGAGCGATGTCCCAGAGCAGGAGAGCACAGACACCTTGCCCTGGCTGTCAGCCCGGGGTGCAGAGGCTGACCCACAGAGAGCCAGAGTGGGGACAGGAAAAGAATAAGTGGGCGTCACTTCACAGAGCAGTTCCAACCTCTTGGGTCCCTTGAAAGGGTTTCAGGGCGTGGGCGATCTTGGGTCTCCCTTGGATAAGTGCCGCTGTGAGGGTTCCTGCCCGTGTTCACCCGAAGCTCTCTCCTTGCAGCTACACTCAGTCCAAGGCATGGCTGGGAGAGGATTGTTTAAAAAATCTTTTCTCATTTTCCAATTTATTTTCTTCCAGTTTCAAAGCAAAGTTCTTATGGGAATCAAAAAATATAAAAAGATGCTTGCCGTGTGTTGGAAGATAGGGAGGACTGAAGTCCACGTAAGACTTGTCCTCTCACTAGCCGCAGGCCTGGCTGTGCTGTTCAAGATGCAGGGGACACTGCCTGTGACCTATGACAGTCCCTAGCCTGGAGGGGAGGCCTGAGAAGGTGCCACAGATCAGCCCAGGCGTCAGTCCAGAGGTGGCCCAGGGTGAGGTGGGCGCAGTGAGAAGGAATGTCTGCGCTCGTCTCAGAGAGTGGTCAGGGAACATTTCCCAGGAAGAGCAACACCGAACCCGAATTTTGGAGAAGGAGTGGGAGATTTCCAGAGCAACTGTGCATTCAAGCAGAGGCAGAAGGGCCATAGGCAGTGCTGGAACCACACAGGGAATTGAGAGGGTGAGGACCTTTGTGGGCCCAGAGGCTGACTCTGGCTGGAGCCTGCAGTGCAGGAGGGCAGAGCAGAGGGAGGCTGAGGAGCCGGACTCTGGAAAGGCTCCTGGAATCAGGGAAGGGGGCTTGTGCCTCCTGCTTGGGGCAGGCAGGGGGCTGGACAGTGAGCTGCCAGGACAGGTCACTGCTGTGAGCTGCCCTCTTAGATTTTAATATTTAGATTCTGCTCCCTCCAGTCCCCAAGGTTGATTGTAAGCTCTCCTAAAGAGTAACACTGTGTCACTGAGCTGCCACCAATGTCTGGGACCACTGAGAGCATGGGATTGGTAGGATGCTCCTGGGTCCACTGTGGGGCTCCTTCAACTTCAGTGTGTGTTGGACGCTGTGTTCGGTTTTTCAGTTTGCCATCACAAGGTGCCTGCCCTGGCAGGCTGCACAGACATTGATTTCTCAGAGTTCTGGAGACCAGAAGCCTGCGAACAAGTCAGTAAGACTTGTTCCTTCTGAGGGCTGCAAGGGGTGATCTGGTCCAGGCCTCCCTCTCCTTGGCTCATCTGTGGCTGTCTTCTTCCTGTGACAGTCACATCATCTTTTGTGTGTATGCGTGTCCTGATCTCCTCTTTATATAAGGACATCAAGCACTCTGGGTTCGACCTCACCCTAAGGACATTTCACTCTGACTCCCTCTGTACAGACCTGCTCTCTGGACATGGTCACCCTCTGGAGTGCTGGGAGTTAGGAGGTGCACACGTGGGTTTCATCCTGAGGGTCAGGGAGGCACTGAGTCAGCAGGCGGCAGCTCCTACAGGTTGCTGTCGTCATTGATGAAACTGCGTCTTCAGGAGCTAGGTCCGCGTGCCCTTTACAGCTCCAGTCGGGAAGCTCTCTTCCCCTCTCACTCCATGGACCTCTAGGCTTGGGCCCCTGAGTTACCCTGCCTTTCTCGCTTTCAGGTTATAGGATCCAACTGGACCCTCCTTCAGGAGTTACCTTGTTTATTCTCATTTCAAAAAAGCCAGTGTTAGACAAGTAGCTCTTACGCTTGGGCAGCGTGTGTCCTCATCAGTCTAGTTGGGGAAAAGACACAAAGGCCATATAGCATGGGGGATGGATCACAGGATCTCGAGAAGGTGCTTGGTTTGACACCCGACTCTGTGATTTCCTAGTTGGTGCCTTCGGTCAGATCATACTGCCATAGTCCTCAGATGGTTTGTTTGCAAAATGTGCATGATATCCATGGCGAGTTTGAAAAAATAAAATAGATTAATACAAGTGACTGCAAGTGAAGACTGAAATGGCACTGGACCTTTCTGCCTGGTTATAATCACTGCCATTGCTCATTCCCAGTCCTTCCACAGATTGGTTTTAAGAGAGAAAATGATGTGATGGCTGAGGCGCACCAGACACCAACTAACAGCAGATCCAGGAAAAGTAGGTTCTAGATCATCAGGGAAAAAAGCTGAGAAACCACCCCCCCGACACAATTTTGTATAAAACTCAGGAATTTGCTGTGAGTTGCCTCCAAAAACCAGAGTACAGAGGAAGCTGAAGACTTCTTAAGAAATAGCTAAGGTCCCAGGTTGTCGTGGTAGGGAAGCCCACACAAAGACTGGAGTCTTATTTTTTGCAAGGACAAAGGAGAGCATCTCTGAACTGGAAGAGTCAAAACAGATTGGGAGGATACCACGCAGAAAACAGGGGTTCAATGCAAACTCATCTGCTGCGTGTTGGGACGGAGGACCCTAGTGACCACCTCCTTGGCTCCTCTGCACCTGGAGAAGGGCAACCATGTCAGAGAGGGAGAGAGCACTTCCTCCTGGAGATGAGACAGTTGACCAAGGGCTGGCGTGTGTGTTCCCCACACTGTCAAGGCTCCAGGTGACGCTGAACATCATGGTAGAAGAGTGTGGCAGAGGGAAGAAGCTCACATCATCAGGAAGCAGAGAGAGAGAGAGAGAGACTCCACTCAACAGATACAAATATATACCCAAAGCCATAGCCTTGATTCCTATCTTCTCCAGTCACACTCCACTGCTTCAGTTATCACTCAGTTAATCCCTATCAGAGGATTAAATCACTAATTGGATCCAGACTCTCACAACCCAAATCATTTCTCCTCTGAACCTTCTTGCATTGTCTCACATGTGAATTTTTTGGGGACACCTCACATCCAAACATAACACACTTCTGTCCAACACAGTGCTGAAGTTCTAGCCAGAGAAAGTAGGCAAGAGAAAAAGTAATAAATAAAAGGTATCCAAATTGTAAGGGAAGAAATAAAATTGTCTTTTCTTGTGGGTGACATGATCTCACATATAAAAAACCCTAAAGACTCCACCAATAAAAGCCATTAAAACTTATAAGCAAACTAAGTACATTTATGGAATACAAAATCAACATATAAATATCAATTGCTTTTCTGCATACTAACTATGAACTACCTGAAAAAGGAAAGAAAATCCTTCCATTTCTAATACCATCAAAAACAATAAGATACTTAAGGAGTAAATTTAGCCAAGAAAGTGAAAGATCCATGGGCTGAAGACGGTGAAACATTGAGAAAAGAAATCGATGAAGATACAAATAAATGGGGAGGATGTGTCCTATGTTCATGGATCAGAAAGTCCATACGGCCCCAAGAGATCTATAGATTCAGACAATCCCTACCAAAATTTCAATGGCATTCTTCATAGAATAGAAATTAATTTAAAAATGCATGTGAAACCACCAGAGACCCTAAAAAACCAAAGCAATCTTGAGAAAGACGGACAAGTGAAAGCATCATACTTCCTGATTTCAGAGCGTATTATGTAGATACAGCGATCAAAACAGTAAGACTGGCACAAAAACGGGGCATCCATGAATGGTTCCTAAAGGAAAGTCCAGGAATCAACCCACACGTGTGTGATCAACTATTATCTGACAGGTACACCAAAAATGCGCAAGGGCGAAGGACAGTCTCTGCAGTAATTAGCACCGGGAAACTGGGTACGAGGGGCAAAAGAATGGAACTGGACGTTGGCCTTACACCACAGGTGAAAATGGACTCGAAGTAAATGAAAGACTCAAACATAAGACCAGAAATTATAACATTCCTGGGGGTGGGGGAACACAAGGAGAAACTCTCTCTCAAGTTCTTGCCAATGACCTTTTACTTATAACACCAACAGCACAAATAACAAGAGCAAAGGTAAACAGGTAGGACTCCCAACAAACAAATGACACAACAGCAGCAAAATCAAAGGACAAGGCCACCTGTGGAGTGGGAGAGCATTTGCCAACCCTGGGTCCCACTTACAGTCATTTTACAAGAGAAAGGTGAAAGCTAAGGGACGAGCATCCAGAATATACAAGACAATCACACAACTCAGTAGGAAAAGTAGTAATCATGACAGTAACACAACTGGAAGACAGCAAGAGACCCGCAGGGACGTTTCTCCAAAGGAGACCCGTTCCAATGGTGGACGGGCACATGAGAGGCGCTCCCCATCATGGAGCATCATGGAAATGCACATCCAATCCCCCGGGAGCCGCCTCCTCACACCACTAGGGTGACTGTCATCAGAAGACAGGCAAAGGGTGCTGATGGGGATGCGGAGAAAAGGGATACTGAACACTGTCGGACCAGGACAGCGTTTAAGGAGTCATGGAAGTTCCTCAAAAACTTAAAACTAGAACTAGTATAAGATCCCTCTATCCCCCTTATGGGCATCTGGCAAAGGACACAAGATTAGTAGCTCGAAGAGACACCCCCAAGCCCTGTGTTCACTACAGAGTCATTCATAATAATCAAGATATGGAAATCACCCCAGTGCCTATCCGTGGATGAATGGTGCCTTAGTCCGTTTTCTATTGCTATAGTGAAACACTGGAGGCCGGCTACTTTATAAAAAGAGGTTTGCTCTGATTCACAATTCTGGATGCACACGGTGGAGGGCTGTGTCTGGTGATGGATCTCCTGCTGGCAGCGTCAGATGGAGCAGGGCCTCACAGGGTGGAAACAGGGAGCATGTGTGTGTCCCCTGGTCTTGCTCCCTCTCCTTACAAAGTCACCAGGATTCACTCAGGGGCCTCCGCCTGATGACCTTCTCTAACCCTAGTCAGCTCCCAAAGGCTCCACCTCCAAATGCCACACATGGATTCTGTTTTCCTCCTCTTCATACCTCACAGTGGGGTTTAAATTTCAGCACATGAGGCCTCGAGGACAAGCCAAGACTAATCCATAGCAAATGGATAACGAAATTGGGGCATATGAATAATGGATTCAGCCTCAGAGAGGAAGGGAATCTGCCGCTTATGGCAATGTGGATCAACCTGGAGGACTGACTCTCAGTGAGACCGGCCAACCCCAGGGCAGACACTGCTTGACTACACTATGTACAGCGTCTGAAATAGTCAATCACATAGAAGTAGGGAAGGAATAGTGGGTGCCAGGGCCTGGGGCTGGGAGAGTTGGGAGATATCCATCAAAAGCTACGAACTTTCAGGCAAAAAAGGATAAGGTCTGGGGAGTGAATATAGAGCTTGGGTGGGGATGGATGTCTTCATTTCACTGTCACAGTACATAATTTGTATGCATTCCAAATGATACATTGTATCCTTTGGTATATGCAATCTAATTTTCAATTAAATAGTCAAAGACAAGGAAAAAATTCCTATCTGGTTCTGTCTATTAAAGTTGATACTTTTTTTTTTGGTACCAGGGATTGAACCCAGGGGTGTTTAGCCACTGAGTCACATCTCCAGCCTGATATAATAGTAATAATATTATATATGTCATATAATATTATTATTATTATTATTATTATTATTTTTATTTAGAGACAGGGTCTCACTGAGTTGCTTAGACCCTTACTAAGTTGTTGAGGCTGGCTTTGAACTTGTGATCCCCCTGCCCCAGCCTCCCCGTTGCCAGGACAAGAGGGGTGGCCATTCACCAGGCTAGTGGATGCATTTCCACTATACCCTGGGCAGTCTCCCAAACAGTTAATACACTGGTTATTCTAGAATAGAAGCATGAAAATGATCCATTTGGATCTTAGAATTATGTGGAAAATAAAACCAGGCTTCACCCTTGTTGGGGACGGCACTCCCCCGACTCTGGGGAATAAGGCGGTGTGACTGGCAGGCCAGGGTCCAGGACGCTAGTGCTGCGGCACTGTGTATAGCCAGTGTGTAAAACAAAAGCGCTGCGTCACAACCCAAGGAGGCAGCTGCACGGGTGCCAGGCCCTGCCCTGCGTCCTCCCTCTGCCTGGGGTGCCCACAGCCACGTGAGATGGCCTGGGAGCTTTGACTTCACGTCCTCTTTAGTGAAATACGGGACTGGGGAAAGGATGAGTTGCGATGTGGCACGCTGCCCCCAGGAAGCTTCCTGAGGACAGGGACAGGAATCTGTGACATACACATGCACATGAAAACACACTCCCACAAGCCCAACCACTAGGAAATGCACACCTACAGTTTGCTGCTCTGTATTTGTGTATCTAAGAGTCTGGAAAGCTTTTGTTCATGCACATGTCTCTGATTCAGGTCCAACACTAAAGGGTCCGTTTCCGTTTTCTCCCTTTCTGTATTTGAAACTCGTTATTGCTAAAGTGAGAAACTGGGGCCCAGCATCTCAGGCTCTTGTCCATCATCCCCTCTGTGTGCCCATCCCCCACGGTGGCCTTAGCCCTCCAGCACACCCTCCTCGGCCTGAGGGCCCATGAGCTGGTCATGAAGTGCAGTTAGACACTGCAACAGGGTTGAACTCCCAGGATGCTCTTGAGGGGGAGCTCCAGGGCCTGTGACATGTCTGCTGCAGAGAAGTCGCTCATTAGGAAGCAGGGTGGGTGCAGGAGTAGAGGGTTTGATGTGTGGAGGGAAGGGTGTAACCATGTCCGTGTTAATCAGAGTCACTTTGGGATTCTCCTGTGCTTTAGGTAGGAAAGTCTCTGCCCTCAGGAGCTCCAGGGATAATGGTTCCAGGCTGTTATTTCATGGAGAAGTGTCGTCACTCACAGGCCCTGGGAGTTGGTGCAGGATCTGAGCAAGATTTCCTGTGCAGCACGGGGGCCACCCCTTTGAGCACCTAAACTATTAAGAAATATGAGTTTCCATGTAGTGATCTGCAGCATCTGAGCATGCGAGAGTGTGCAGACCTGCACGCGACCCCAAGCCAGCCCCCAAGGAGCTGGGAGCTGTGGTTAAGCAGGCCCTGGAATGTGCTGTTCTGGGCCGTTCCCCTGACTTGCTCTCTTGCTCTTTCCATTTGCCACTGTGCGGGACTTCCATGGGGCTCTGGTGCCCAGCTGTACCTGGGATATATTGTCTGGCACCCGCCCAGGCTCGCAGCGTAGCAAGGCCTTAGCTGGGCACGTCACATCCCAAGGGGAGTGAGCAGTCTCACTCACCTCTCTTGTGTAGGACGTGGGCTTGTGCCCTGTCCCCATGGCTGCTGCTCACAACCACAGCCTCAGGAACAGAGGCTTGGCTCCCCTCCAAAGCCACTCAGCAAGGCTCTGGGTTGGGGACCATCTTCCAATGAAGAAGCAGCTCCTCGCTAAGTGGACACAGGTGTTCCTGGTGGTTGGCCCTCGGTGGCCTGAGGTCCTCCACTTCCTCCGTCTTGAGAGCAGCGCAGGGCATGGAGGCTCCCTGCTTCGCCACATGGGTCTGGAACGCCCCACTCCAGGTGCGCCCTCCGCAGAGCTGACTCCAGCACCGCAGGACTGTCTCCCAGGACACCAGATGCCCTTCTGTGTCCTGCTGGTTCCCACCCCCTGCTGTGACAGGAGGTGGGGGACACAGGAAAGGAAGCACCTGGCCAACTGGTGCTCAGTGAATTGAGCTGCTGTCGCCTCCAACACCTGCATCTGCACATGTCTCTTTCTCTCCCAGACTCAGGTCCTCAGCTGTCTCTGGATTTGCTCTAGAAGCTTCCAGGCCATGCAGCGTTCACCCCTCAAACTTCCCCATAATAATACTTTGAGCTTAAAAATCCCTGAAAAATATTTCTATGAAACTGTTGTGTGTATGTGTGTATGTGGGGGGGGTGGTGAAGCAAAGATGAAAGTAAAGAAATAAAAGTAAAGAGGAGGTAGAGAGAGTGAGAGAGTGTGACTGTGAGTTCGTCTGTTCATCTCTGACTGGGGCCTGGGGTTGTATTTTGAGAAGCCAAAATCAAACATTTCAGTTTACACTGCAAAGCACAGTGACTGTTCTTGACCTAAACTGTCTACAGTTTTGTACTTTTCATTTCTCTAAGCCTTAGAACTATGGGTTATCTGAGTGAGTTGGAAATTCATATTAAGACAATCAAAAAAAGCCAGCTCTGTTGTTCAGTGACATAGGCCAGATGAGCATACCACAACCGCAGCTGGGGGTGAATGTGAGCCATAGATAGTTATATTCCCCCATGTTTACAAATTGATTCTGTCCCCCCTTTCTTTCTGGTCCTGGCCTGATCTCAATTATTCATCCTTCATCCAGCCTTCATTTCCTCTGTCTTGTGACATGACCCAGAGCTTCCCATCTGCACGAAGCACGGGGCATGGCAAATCTCACTCCTGACCTGGGTTTCCATCCAGCTGGTGATGTCTGGTGTCTGTTGCAGGGTGTGCCGGCCAGTTTTCCTGTGTGCACATGTGCGTGTTGTGCATGTTAGATGTGAGGTGCGTGTGACCGGCTACGTAGATCTTGTTTCTCCTGTAAAAGGGACCTACCGCTGTCACCTTTTTTATTCATAATTTTCAGCAACAAGGAAAGCCCACAGGGTGAGGCAGGAGCTGCCTGGTGAGGCTCAGAGAGGCTGTGCAGCCTGGTATAGAAGCAGATGGCCGCAGTTCAGGGCTCACGTGTCCTTCAGAAGCACAGGGCCTCCTCCCCATCTCCTGGCCTGGGAAAGGAGATTCCAGCCAGTGTTGCTGAGGATGGATACTTGAGGGAGCGGGTGCACGTGGGCTATGCTTGAGGCTCACGGAGGTCCCAAGCTGTGCCTCCCTCCTGCAATGGGGCCTTTACAACCTGGATTCCTGGAATGCACAGAGGGAACAGGGTCCAGCAGATGTGGGAAGATTATCCTGCCACTTTCATGAGGGTGGTGTCAGTGGGTGAGTGACAGCAATTCCTGTGACGTGCTGTGTGGCAGACACTTCATCCACGTCGCCTGCGCACTGTCCGATATCATAGCCACTGGCCACATGTGGCTCTTTAAGGTAAGTTAGCTGACATCAAGTTCAGCTAGGATTCATCTTCTCGGTCACACTACCCACACTGCTAGTGCTCAAGAGCCACACATGGCTGGGGCAACTAATTTGGCAGTACAGAAGAACACTTCCGTCATCATGGAAGTTGTGTTGAAGAGCACTGACTTAGCTGTGCAACACCGTCAGATGTCTGGTTTACTGATGATTGACTCAGTGATCAGACCAACCTGTGGATACACAGCTCCTGATACCTGCTTGACTTGAATTCCCAAGGATGTCAGTTTTTCTAGAGATTAAGCTATGGGGAGAATTGAGCAGGTTAACTGAAAACCAGCTGGGGATGGACAGGGTAGCGTATGCTGCGACCTTCACATGATGTTACCCAGTTCAAAGAGGTGCTAGAATATAGGCCTGTCACAGGTCAGGTAGGTGTCACAGGTCAGCTAGGTGTCCTCAGTGTGTGGATTGACAATGTCACCGGGTGGCATGTAAAACCTGCCAAAGAGCCTCAGGGACGCCCTGGCTCCTCCAGCCCTGCTCCCCCACCGTGGAGCTCCCGATGTCGGTTCCCTCGGAGGCAGATCAGGAACCCCCTGATACCCAAAGCTGAAGAGGTCAGCTGGATGGTACAGTCATGAAGAACCTGAGGCTGGGAACAGAGGCCATTTGCTCACGGTCCCAGAGCAAGAAACCCAAGGAGGTAAGACTTGAAGCCACGTCCGCTCATCCAGAACTTGGTTACTTCTGCCATGCTGAATGGCTGTATCACAGAAGTAAAGTCTGGTTCAGCATTCAGTGTCTCATTCTTCCATCACCAGTGTATGAGGACTGGACAAGAGGGCAGCCTCAGACGGAGTCCCCACCCTCATCACTTTAGTCTACCCTGGGGGGCTGGGTGGGGGGCTGATGGAACAGCAAGGAAGAGATGCAGAGGGGAACCACCAGGACTTGGGGATGCAGCACTTTGGGGGTGCCTCTAACCACAGCACCCACAGAAATCAGAGGGGTGAAGGGTGCATGGGGTTCACCCAGGTGAGGAGGAGGAAGGAAGGCATTTCCATCAGAAGGAGGAGCCGGAGAAATTCCAGGCAGCAGGTGGCAGGGCATCCTGGGACTGAGAGGGTGGTTAGACTGGGAGAGCGAGGTGGACCACAGAGAGATGGGACCGGCCAGTCGGGCGAGTCTTGCTGGGAGCCCAAACGTGCTGGCCTTGTGGAGCCTACAATGAGAACTGGGGACGTGGCTGACAGCAGTGGAGGTGGGGTGTGGAGGAGGACGGGGGACTTCCTTGTGGACTTGGTAGAGGGTGACTGCACAAGTCCACGAGGCAGATGATGTGGCTGGGCTTGCGGTAGGAGTGGCGTGAGTGGAGGTGGAGGTTTGAAGAGACATGTAGGAGGTGACATCAGGAGTCTGTGAAGTGTTAGGGATGGAGATTGAGGAAAAGGAACATACGTCCAGGTTTCTGACTTATGGAGAATGAAGTGGCAAGTACTAGAGAGGACCAGGTGAATTCTGGGTGCGTTCACACCGCTCTGCCACAAGTCAGAGCTGTCAGAGCTCCGAGGGGAGGAAGGGCCTGGAGCTGAGAGACGGTGAGCAGCAGGTTGTATCTGTGAGTGAACAGACAAACGTCTGCACAAGGTCACCAAGGGAGAGAACAGCCGCTGCACAGGAGAGGAAGCAGACTCAATCCCAATGTGCCAGCCCACATCAGGGAGGTGACCCGGAAGCAGAGGAGGGAAGTTCCCACATGAGAGCCCTGGGAACGGGTAAGAAGTGGGTACGGCCAGTTTCAAACCCTGCTGAGAGCTCAAATTAGGAGATGGGAGAATGTCCCCTGAACTTAGCAACATGGAGGTGACTGGTGGCTTCCTAGGAGCCAGTTTGGTGTGGCGATGGGGCAGACCCCAGACTGAGGTGAACAGGGGTGTGGAATCCCCTGGGCCTCAGGGATCGCCTCGACCATTCACTTTCATGCATCTCTTGGGTGGGGAACCTGGGGTGCACGTAAGGGAGAGACGTGCTCAGAGCATGAGGAAACGTCCAGAGAGCCAGCTCTTCATGGTGCGCGGACCCTGATGTGATGTCAGGCTGCCCGCAGGGCCCTTACAAGTCCAGATTCCCAATGGGGGTGTGGGCTGGGAGAGTTCTGGGGTCTCCAGCCTGCAGCGGGCTGAGCAGAGGGCTCTGGGAGGCTCTGGGAGGCAGAGCTGGGCTGGGACTCCTGGCACAGGGAAGAGGAGGGTGTGGGAGGGGCAGGAGGCCATTCTGAGCAGTGAGCCTTCTTCCCCTTCTGGTTCCCCTGCCTGGCCATGACCATCCTGCCACAGAGTCACAGAGTTGGCATGATTTCCCTGGGTCAAGGTCATGGTCTTCAAGGTTGGATTTGTCTCAAGTGGCCACAGGGATAGGGACCCACCTGGATGTTTCCCCTGCCTGGTCAGTCCTGGCCAAGGACCCCGAGATGATGAGAGAGCAGGGCCACAGGAAGCCCTCTGGGCCCTCAAAGGGACTTCATGTCTTTGACCTCAATAGCAAAGTACCTTAAACTGGGTAATTTGTAAGCAGTAGAAACATATTGTTTACAGTTCTGGAAGCTGGGAGGCCTGTGGTCAGGGCACTCGAGGGGTCTATGAGAACCACTTCTTGATTCCCAGATGGCACCTTCTCCCTGTTTCAATGTAGAAGAAATGAAGCTGCAGAGCGAGCTCCCCGGGCGCCCCCTGTGAGGGCGCTAATCCCACACACGGGGCTCCATTCACCCACACCCGCCTCCTAATCCCTTCACATCTGCCCTGAGTGAACATTTCCACATGCATTTGGGAGAGGGGAACAGACATTCAGAACAGAATCCTGTGGGACATGGTCAGGGAACACAGCAGAGGGGTTCTAGCCCCATGCCAGCTCACACTGGATTCCTCCTAGTGGCCTGTCGGAAGCAGCGTCTGCTCTGGGAAGAACACACCACATCCACTCTCCCTTCTCCTCGCCCATCTCTCCCTAGATTGTGCCTTATCTGGTTATACTGAGCCCTCAGCTCTCTGATGGATTCAAGAAATGTCGTGATCTTGCATGTTACCTGCTTTCTTGTTGCTGAAATCAGCCTGGAACACGTCTCTTTCCAGCTGTCTACATGCTAGACAGCGGACATGTGCCCTCACTCGCACAATCTTTTATTAAAAACAAATAATTGTGATTTTAAAATCTAATTTAACAACCTCCATTTTTTATTAAAGGGTTGAGACCACTTCTGTTCCGAGTGGTTATTTATTCAATTGGATTACAGAGAATTGAGGAGTTTGGGTTACAATGGAACCACACGTGGTGGTGAGAACACTAGACTTGAAGTCTAAGGTCATAGGCTAATTATTTTATTTTGACATTTTTTAGCTTTGAGGCTTAGATAGTCACTTAATTTTCTGCACCTCAGTTTCTTTAACCTTAAAAAGGTGATTCTGATGCTCAAGACAAGGGGCTACTTTGGGAATGATAAAAATTAATATGGCTTGTATTGTTTTAAACTATGTTCTGTATAAATATGATTTCATGACCAAGGAGGACACTGGTCCAACGGCTCTGTGGATTGATTGGTGGGTGGCGCTGTTCGCCTGCACTCTGGCAGGAGGTCCGGCGGGCCTCCGATGGCGCGGCTCTTTCTGTGCATACTCCGTGGCCCCCGTCACCTGGGTGCTCGTTTGCTTAGGTTGCTCTTGACAGTGGGCTTTCATTAAAAGCAGGAAGCACGCTTCATTTACCTCTGTATCCCGTGCCTTGCGGGGCCCTGGCACACAGCATGTGCTCAATACGCGTTTGTGGAACTGAATCATCTTCTAAAAATGGTGCAGGAGCCGCGTGCCCCAGTCTGAATGCAGCGTGTGCCCCGGGCCAAGTGTCACTAAGCCTTCAGGCACTTGGCCAGCCCTTGGGGCTCTCACTCCGGGGCCTGGAGAGTGGTTGCCATCGCCATTGCCCAGACACCCAACACCCAACACAGCCCTGACTTGGCAACAGGCGTCGTGGTGAAAATCCTTTGCACAGCGCACGTGAAGCTTGGCTGTCAGGCCGCCATCAGCAGCACTCAGAGCTGAATGTGTTGCCAGGTTTCGTGACTGTACGACTGGTCTCCGAGCTGTCACAACTGCTGCATTCCTGTGACGTCACCACCTGCACCCCAGATGTCACATGGTGAGACAGCGAGGCAGCGCTGTGCACATGCCCAGAGAGGCTGGTTCTCCTATCCCCTCTCGCGAAGCCTCCTTCCCTTCTGCAGCGGGGAACTACCAGGTTCCTCTCTGAAACGTCCCTGGGGTTTCTGTGGTTTCGTGGCGCAGGCCCAGGTTGGCAGCAGCTCGCACTTTCCTTCTGCTTCTGAGTGCGGGGGCCCATCCAGGCCCCCAAAAGAGCCTTCGGAGAGAGAGTGCACCAGGGCCCGATCAGGAAAGTAGCCCCCTCCTTCCTCCTCTGCTCCTCTCCAGCTGAGATGCCACTTGTTCCTGGCCATTCGAGACTTATGCCAACCTCGTCCGCCCTCCCAGGGCGTCCTCCCTCTCTGTACGCAGCTGAGCTCCAACCAGAGCCTCCCCTAGACGGTTTGCTCCTGTAACATTGTGCTTCCGTGCTGTTCTCGCCACTGATGACCTCCTCAGAGCCCCACCCTAAAATCCTTCCTTTGTCTTACAAGAAGTGGCTCCTAGTAAGCATTCCCTGACTCTGCCCTGACTGCCACTCAACATGGTGCACACATTTCACCTGGAGAACATGCCATGGTGAGAAATACCCAGGGAGTCGTGATCCAAGGAGCGCACAGGCATATTTTTGGATACTACCTTGAATTCCTCCTTTGCAAAGCACTGCCTGAGAGATTCTCCAATCAGGAATAAGTTTATTTGGGAACAGCTGAGCATTGCGATGGGGTTCGTGTCCACAGTAAACCATGAGCGTATTCAAGGAGCTTGAGGAGAGGGGAGATCTGAAAGGCGAGGTGAGGAGGACTACCTCAGCTATTCTGAAACCAGGATCCTGGGCCATGGTGTTAATAATGAAGGTATTCAAGGATATCAAGGGAGGTGCCAGTCCGACGTAGAGCAGCTAGTTTCTGGGCAGATGGTGTTGGAGAAGTCTTCTCTGTACAAGGCTGAGGTGGCCTTTGTGCGAAGCTGCGGCTCTGACAGTCCACTGTAAGTGACTCTTGTCATCAGGCATGAGAGCCCCTCCTTCATAACCTCTGGGTTTTATTCATGATAATGATTTTGTGTGAGGGCTTGACCAAAGTGATTCCATTTTTATTTTGGCAGTTTTCAAACCAAATTGAACGTTCAGCCTGGCAGAAGTGGTACAAACCCCAGTGAAAAGATTTTTGACTCACAACAGGGCCAATTTGTACTGAGACCCAGAAGTCTAGGTTGGGGCCACCCCTTTATACCAAAGTCCTAATAATCTGCATTACTTTACTCTCATCTGCCTGGTAGTAGGCCAAACCCAGATAGTTTCAGTGACTGATAGACAGCTGGCCAGCACTGACTTCTTTGAAGACCTGGAGTTACCTCCTGGGGGACCTTTGGTTTTTATTTTTATCTTTCCAGAAGAGTTTGAATGAGTCCCTGCCCAACTTCATGAACCATGGAGAAGAGAAAAGAAGTATGGATTTGAGAGAGGGGGCTACGGAGGAGCAAGTACACCCTGGCGGCCTGACTTAGGCACCCAGAGGCAGGGCTGAGTCTTGCCCTGCCAGACTCAGCTGCTTTCTCTGGCAGAGTGGGCAACTGCACGGTATGTCAGCACCTGAGGGATGGTTGGATCGGAGGAGGGAGAGGGGCCCCGCCTGCAGAAGACTCAGCATCACTGAGAAGTGCAAGCGTAGAGGTAGGGCTCGGAGGCTCTGCCCACCCCACAGGCCATGGTCTCCTCACGGGGTAGGGCAGCTGGGATAAGTGTGGAACCTCACTCCTTGTTTGGAGATGCTGGCCAGGTGTCAGCAGCTCTAGGCCAGGGAGGCCCTCAGTCCTCAGCTATCATGCCTCTGGACTCCAGGGACCAGGACATTTGCACTCAGAATCACGGAAAGCATTAGCACATTAATGCCTTTGTTCCCAACCACCAGGGCCATTCATCCTGTCCCCAGCCTGGCCTCAGTGCCCACTACCCGGCCCCTTGTTCTAAGCCCCCTACTCACCAGGGTCTTGCTTCTAGATGGCTTTGGGTTTGTGCAGAAGCCCAAGGCGTGATTCTGCCCTTCCTGGATGTAGGCCTCATTTCCTACAAGGCTTACAGTTTCCTTTTCTATTTTAGATACATGTTTTCTTATAAAATGGGAATGACGTTTCAATTTCATTAAAAGAAAAAATCTGGCTAGTGCTTCTTTTGTACCAGGATGGAGATAAAGAGAGTGAGGATCAGCTGCAAGGGAGTGCCTCCTGTTCTCTGCCAGCCAGGTTTGGGCGGACAGAGTGGTTTTCCTTAAGGTCTCCCCTTGCTGACACTTTCCGTGTTTGGCCATTAGCTGACTTTCCAGAAAGGTCCTGAGAGCCAGGCATAGCGATGCTCCCTCACGGAGCCTCCTGACCACAGCTTGAAGGAGAGGACATTATCATTCGTCGCTCACAGAGGAAGAACTGGAGATCCAGGCTCATGGGGGTTATATCACATACCTCAGGCCCTGCACAGAGGAGATGGGAAGGTCCCAAGGAAAGAGAAGCAGGTGTTGGATCCAGGGCCTGAACACACCTCTAGGACTCCACAGCCATAGTCCTTCTTCCCAAGTGCTCTTCAAATGAATGAATGGGCGATCTATGCCCTGGCCTGGAGAGCTCAGTAATATTTGTAGACATAGGATCTACGGACCATGAACATAGAGAGTAACGAAGGGCTAAAGTCCCTCTAAGGTGCCCCAAGAAGAATTTGTGAATCTGCCCAATCCCATTATCTTCATGTGATCCTTGAGGAGGCCAGCGATTGCAGGAGGATCACAAAACTGCTCTCAGAAGGCCAAGCCTGCAGCGATTTTAGGTTACCTGAACGCCAATCCATTATTCTTTTTGATCCATCCTCTTGCTTGGTGGCTTCTCAGTCTAAAACTTTATTAGTGTTTTGGTATGTTATGAAATACTGTAGGTTTTGTCCAAAAGGATCTGCTATGTGCATTTCAGTCTCACGGAACCGAGATGGACCATTTGTGGGAACAGAGCGAGCAGTTCCTCACCCTGAATGCAGTGGTGTGTGGATGAGCCTACAAGCTCAAAGTCTTACCAAAAATGTGTGATGTCAGTCTGAACTGGTATTTACAAATGAAGAGATGTTATTAGAGGGGTAATTTGGTTAAGTGGATATTATGCCAAATTATCTCAAATT
Source organism: Glaucomys volans (assembly GCA_020662805.1). NCBI lineage: Eukaryota > Metazoa > Chordata > Mammalia > Rodentia > Sciuridae > Glaucomys > Glaucomys volans. The sequence goes on from JAJEJO010004166.1 coordinate 277,509, forward strand.
TATAAGATAACACTTATAACAATTTTATGGAAAATTTGCTTCCAAAATTACACCCTTACAAAGTGCACACATTAATAACACACCACAAGGACACACAAATTATACAAGAGTCATATCCTTTCCCAGTTGCGTACATTGAATAATGTGGTGTTTTGCAGGAGGAAGAGGTGCACTATGTTATTAAAACACACTGGCATTTAAAAACGCTGCCTTAAGATCACCATGAACACAGGGGAGGTGCAGAGATCATGAAGTCACGGTGTTTTGAACACGATGAGATTTGTTCCCCTTCTAAAAAACATAAAAAGAAATAAGAACTGAAACAACAGTGGCAACAAAGCCAAACGAAGGCAACAACAACAACACCAAGACACAGGCAGGAGGCGAGTCGCAATGGGAACGAGACGGCGTCGTTCACTGTTGGGTAGTTTGTACCGGAAACTGTCTGAGTGTCAGAAGGACGAAGAGTTCAGCCATCCAGCGACAGCCCAAAGCACCTCTTCCCATCAGGCCACAGTGAGGAAGGGCCCCACGCAGGCTGGAGGGACAGGTCATGGTGCTCGGGGACCTGGCCCCACCACAGCCCCCGCTCCCTCAGGGCTCCAAGCTGCCTCCTGCAGGTCCCCTGGCCCAGCTTCCCCTTGGATTGACTCCTTCTTGCCCTGTGATCTCGTCTTCAGCTTTTCTGGAGAGCTCTGGTGTGTCTGTCCTGGTTTGGTTTGAGTCACTGCCTCCTGAAGCCTGTGCTGACCCACCTCATGAAGTCACTGCTTCTTCTCCTGTCCCCTCCTGCGCCCACCCCAGTGTGCTTGCCGGTTTCTATGTCTGCCTGAGGCCGCTGAGCAGCCCTCACCAGCTCTGTAACCTGAACCTCTGTCCGGAACTCAGCCAGGCATGTGCGTGAGGAGCGATGGAAGACGCGAATTAGATGGTTTATTAACGGGAAGTAAAGCAAAAAGCTGATCATGAAACCAAAGGGCGTAAAATGTATGATTCTTGATATCAGTGTCACCAACTGCACTGTGTCCCCTAGGGCTTGACCATACTGTTTGAGCACTTCTGAGGTAGACCAGAGGTCCTTCTGGCTTCTGGTACCTTGTTACTTCCCCAAACTAAAGACCCGTTTTTTTTGTTATTTTGTTTTTTTAATTTTTATTTTTACAGACTGCATTTTAAATCATTGCACACAAATGCCGTACAACTCTTCATTTCTATTGGTGTACACAGTGTAGACTCACATCATTCATGTAATCATACGTGTACATAGGGCAACAACGTTTTAGTCTCCTTTCTTTCTTTCCCCCACCCCCTCCAGCCCCAATTTCCTCTACACCATCCAAAGTTCCTCCATTCTTCTCTTGCCCACCCCTCCTGCCAGCCACTCCCTTTATGTATCATCATCCATTTATCAGATAAAACATTCGGTCTTTGGTTTTTTGGGCTTGGCTTATTTCACTTAGCATGATATTCTCCCACTCCACCCATTTACCTGCAAATGCCATAATTGTATTCTTCTTTATGGCTGAATAATATTTCATTGTGTTTATATACCACAGTTTCTTTATCCATTCATCTATTGAAGGGCATCTAGGTTGGTTCCACAATCTAGCTATTGTGAATTCAGCTGCTATAAACATTGATGTGGCTGCATCACTGTAATATGCTCATTTTAAGTCCTTTGGGTATAAACGAGGAGTGGGATAGCTGGGTCAAATGGTGGTTCTAGTCCAAGATTTCTGAGGAATGTCCATACTGCTTTCCAGAGTGGCTGCACCAATTTGAAACTCCACCAGCAATGTATGAGTGTGCCTTTTTCCCCATGTTCATGCCAACACCTATTATTGCTTGTATTTTTGATCATAGTCATTCTATTTGGAGTCAGATGAAATTTTAGGGTGGTTTTGATTTGCATTTCTCTAATTACTAGAAACAATGAGCACTTTTTCATGTATTTGTTGATCACTTGTATATCTGCTTCTGTGATGTGTTTGTCCAGTTCCTTGGCCCATGTATTGATTGAGTTCTTTGTATTTCTGGTGTAAAGTTTTTTAAATTCTTTAGAAATTTTGGAGACTAGTGCTCTATCTGAAGTGCTTGTGGAAAAGATTTTCTCCCACTCTGTAGGCTCTCTTTTCACATTATTGATTGTATCCTTTGCTGAGAAAAAGCTTTTTAGTTTGAATCAATCGCATTTTTGATTCTTGCTTTCATTTCTTGTGCTCTGGGGGTCATGTTAAGGAAGCCTGATCCTAAGGCAAAATGAAGAAGATTTGGGCCTACTTTGTTTTCTATTTGGTTCAGGGTCTCAGGTCTAATGCCTAATTCTTGATCAATTTGGAGTTAAGTTCTGTGCAGGGTGAGAGATAGGGGTTTAATTACATTTTACTGTATATGGATTTCCAGTTTTCCCAGCACCATTTGTTGAACAGGCTCTCTTTTCTCCATTGTATGTTTTTAGCCCCTTTGTCTAGTATGAGGCCACTGTATTTACATGGGTTTGTCTCTGTGTCCTCTATTCTGTACTATTGGTCTACCTGTCTATTTTGGTGTCAATACCATGCTGTTTTAGTTAAAATTGCTGTGTAGTAGTTTTAGATCTAGGACTGTGATCCCTCCTGTATCATTCATCCTGCTAAGTATTGCTCTTGCTATTCTGGATCTCTTATTCTCCCAAATGAATTTCATGATTGCGTTCTCTACTTCTATGAGGTACATCATTGGGATTTTAATTGGAATTGCATTGAATCTGTATTGTGCTTTTGATATATGGCCATTTTAATAATATTAATTCTGCTTATCCAAGAACATGGGAGATCTTTAAATCTTCTAAGGTTTTCGTTAATTTCTTTCTTTAGCGTTCTGCAGTTTTCATTTAGAGGCCTTTCACCTCTTTTGTTAGATTGATTTCCAAGTATTTATTTGTGAGGCTATTGTGAATGGAGTGGTTTTCCTAATTTCTATTTCAGAGGATTCATCACTTATGAATAGAAATGAATTAGATTTATGCATGTTGATTTCATATTTTGCTATTCTGTTGAATTTATTTATTAGTTCTAGAAGTTTTCTGGTGGAGTTTTTTGGATCCTCTAAATATAGAATCATGTCATCCACAAATAGTGACAGCTTGAGTTCTTCTTTTCCTATTCATATTCCTTTAATTTCTGTGGTCTGTCTAATTGCTCTGGCTAGTATTTCAAGCACGATATTGAATAGAAGTGTTGAAAGAGGGCATCCTTGTCTGTTCCAGTTTATAGAGGGAATGCTTTCAGTTTTTTTCCATTTAGAATGATGTTGGCAGTGGGCTTAGCCTGAACAGCCTTTACAATGTTGAGGTATGTTCCTACTATTCCTATTTTTTCTAGTGTTTTGAGCATGAAGGGGTGTTGTATTTTATCAAATGCTTTTTCTGCATCTATTGAAATAATCATATGATTCTTAACTTTAAGTCTATTGATGTGATAAATTACATTTATTGATTTCTGGATGTTGAACCAACCCTGCATCCCTGGGGTGAACCCCATTTGATCATGGTGCACTATCTTTTTAATGTTTTTGTATGTAATTTGCCAGAATTTTGTTAAGGATTTTTGCATTTATGTTCATCAGGGATATTGGTCTGAAGTTTTCTTTCCTTGATGTGTCTTTGTCGATTTTGGTATCAGGGTGATACTGGTTTCATAGAATGAGTTTGGAAGGGTTCCCTCCTTTTCTATTTCATGTAATATTTTGAGGAGTATTGGAATTTGTTCTTCTTTGAAGGTCTCATAGAGCTCAGCTGAGAATCCATCTGGTCCCAGGCTTTTCTTAGTTGGTAGGCTTTTGATGGCTTCTTCTGTTTTGGTGCTTGAAATTGATCTGTTTAAATTATGTATGTCTTCCTGATTCAGTTTGGGAGGATCATTTGTCTATAGAAATTTGTTGAATACTTCAATATTTTCTATTTTGTTGGAGTATAGATTTTCAAAATAGCTTCCAATTATGTTTTGTATTTCAATGATGTCTGTTGTGATATTTCCTTTTTCATCAAGAATTTTAGTAACTTGAATTTCTCTCCTTCTCTTTGTTAGTGTGGCTAATGGCTTATCAATTTTGTTTCCTTTTTCAAAGGCCAACTTTTTGTTTTGTCGATTTTTTGAATTATTTATTTTATTTCAATTTCATTAGTTTCAGCTCTGATTTTCATTATTTCCTGTCTTCTACTGCTTTTGGTGTTGAGCTGTTCTTCTTTTTCTAGGACTTTGAGATGCAATGTTAGTCATTTATTTGTTGACTTTTTATTATTTTATTGAATGTGCTCCAGGCAATGAATTTTCCTCTTAGTACTGCTTTCATAGTGCCCAGAGATTTTGATACATTGTATTGTTGTTCTCATTTACCTCTAAGAACTTTTTTTATCTCCTCCCTGATGTCATCTGCTATCCATATAGCATTCAAATGCATATTATTTAGTCTCCAGGTGTTGGAGTAGTTTCTGTTTTTTATTTTATCATTGATTTCTAATTGTATTCCATTATGATCTGAGAGAATACAAGGTAGTGTCTTTATTTTGTTTTGTATTTAGTAAGAATTCCTTTGTAGCATAACATATAGTCTGTTTTAGAGAAGGATCCATGTGCTGCTGAGAAAACAGTGTATTCACTTGTTAATGGATGCAATATTCTATATATGGCTGTTAAGTCTAAATTATTGATTATATTATTGAGTTTTATGGTTTCTTTTTTGAGTTTTTGTTTGGAAGATCTATCCAGGGGTGAGAGAGGTGTGTTAAAGTCACCCAGTATTATTGTGTTGTGGTCTGTTTTGTTCCTGGAATTGAGGATTTGTTTGATGTACATGGATACATCACTGTTTGTAGCATAAATATTTATGATCAGTATGTCTTGTTGATTTATGGTTCTCTTAATAAGTAAGAGAACCCTTACTGACTAACTTTGGCTTGAAGCCCACTTTATTTGATGTGAGAATAGAAACCCCTGCTTTTTTACTGAGTCTGTGTGCATGGTATGTTTTCCGGTATGTTTTCCCCATCCTTTCACTTTTAGTCTGTGGATGTCCTTTCCTATGAGATGAGTCTCTTGAAGGCAGCATATTATTTGGTCTTTTTAAAAAATCCAATCTGACAGTCTATGGCTTTTGATTAATGAGTTTAGGCCATTAATATTCAGGGTTATTATTGAGATATAATTTGTACTCCTGGTCATTTTGACTCATTTTTGGTTTTTAACTTTTCTTGGTTTCTCCTTTGATTGGTTTTTCCTTTAGTGTAGTTCCTCCCTTTGCTGACTTACACTGTTGTTTTTCATTTCCTCCTCATGGAATATTTTTCTGAGAATGTTCTGTAGTGCAGGCTTTCGATTTGTAAATTCTTTTAACCTTTGTTTATCATGGAAGGATTTTATTTCTTCATCAAATTTGAAGGTTAGTTTTGCTGGGTATAAGATTCTTGGTTGGCATCCATGTTCTTTCTGAGCTTGAAATATGTTGCTGAGGCCCTCCTAGCTTTTAGGGTCTGGGCTGAGGAATCTGCTCATATCTGTATTAGTTTCCCCCTGTATGTAATCTGATATTTTCTCTTGCAGCCTTTAAAATTCTATCTTTACTTTTTATGTTTGGCAGTTTGATTATAATGTACCTTGGTGTGGATCTGTTGTAATTTTGTGCATTTGGGGTCCTGTAAGCCTCTTGTATTTGATTTTCCATTTCATTCTTCATATTCAGGGACTTTTCTGATATTACCTCATTTAATAGATTGCTCATTCCTTTGGTTTGTATCTCTGTGTCTTCCTCAATCCCCAAAATTCTTAAATTTGGTCTTTTCATCTTATCCTATAATTCTTGGAGGTTCTGCTCATGATTTCTTGCCATCATCTCTATTTGGTCAACTTTATTTTCAAGATTAAATATTTTGTCTTCATTGTCTGAGGTTCTGTCTTCCACGTAATCTAGTCTGGATACTTTCTATTGAGTTTTAAATTTGGTTTATTGTTTCCTTCATTTCAACATTTCTGGGTTTTTTTCCCCCCAGAATTTCTATCTCTTTATAGAAAAGATCTTTTGTTTCCTGCATTTGATCTTTTAACTGTTTATTGGAGTGATCAACCATTGCCTGCATTTGTTCTCTTAGCTCTAATTTGCAGATCATTTTAATTATGTACATTCTGAATTCCTCTTTTGACATTTCTTCTACCGTGTTGTCATTGGATTCTACTAATATAGCATCTTGGTTTGTTTGGGGCACTTTCTTCTCTTGTTTTTTCATGTTGTTTGTGTATCTTCCCCTCTAGCAGTGTGGATCTGAGGTATTGCAGTCCCCCCACCCCAAGGTGTATAGTGTCCTGCAGGTTTCCAATACTTAACCTTTAAGGAGGAGATCAATATTAGCAGTGCCCAATACAAACAATATGCAGCCTTAAACCAAATAGCCCCTATGAAGATGTTAACAGTATTGTTGTAATAAACAAAGAGGATGAGTTCAATTATTATATACAGTATAACCAATAGCTTTGCAATAGGTCTACAATTTCTAATGGTGGACAAAGAGGATGGGGAGAGGTGTAGGATGTAAGTGTTAATGGAATAAGAAGAGAATATATAGAGGTATTAGATCATAGGAAGAGTGAAAGTAGGATCAAAGCAAGTTGGTTGTTAGCATAATAAGAGGAGGAAAGAGACTCCAAGGAAACAGGTAAGAGGAAAATAGTAAGAGAAAAATAAAAGAATTTAAAAAAAAGTTAAAATTTAAAAGAAAAAAAATCTGCAATATAACTGTCACATACTATTCAAACCTCCCAGTCTTTAGTAGCCTGATGAATGAGAGGTACCTGACAATGGGCTTCTAGTTTCTATCGGGTGTCTCAGGATGGGAGCTGCCCCACCTAAAGATGGCCGCTTCATCTTTGGGGATAATCCAAGATGGCTGCACAGGCTTCTGAACGCATTTGTTGATGGGAAGCCTCAGCGAGGGCACTGAGTCTGCTGGGGGGCAGGCAGGCCTGGGACCTCACTGAAGTGCTCAGCCAAACTTCTTGGGATGTTGTCTATGCTTCCATTTTCTCAGTTATGCTAAATTCTAGGAGATTGCCTGTGGCTTCTCTACCCTGCTGTGAACTGCTCTTCTTCAGACCTCTGCCAAACAACCTCTGAGTCCGTCTGTCTGTCATCTCTCCATCCATGTATTGTCTACCTGTCTAGGCACCTACCTATCTACCATCTATCTGTGTATCCATCCTCCTCCCATCTGACCTTGAAGAAATATATCAGCACCTATTTCACTTGCTGTTTCTTTGTCCCTCCTTCCTCCTTCTTGGAAACGTCTCCCCCTTGGCCTCCAGGGCACAGCACCCTCCGGGTTCCTCCCCATCTGTGTGGCCTTTGTCTGGTTCTCTTTAGGACTGTTTCCCTTCCTGTACCTCTGATGCTCCCCAGCCCTCTTTTTCCTCACTGTTGGGGCCTGTGCTGCCAGGCAGCCTCGTCCCTCAGCCTGTGGACCATCTGCCTGCTGGTTCAGTCCTTCCCCAGCCCTGGGTGTCCTCCAGCTCTGGACATTGTCCAGCTGCTTTCTTCCTCTCTCCTGTGGCCACCCCTTGGGAACTTCAAAGTCAGGTGTTTCTGGCCTTGTTGTCTCGTTTGTCCCCTCACAGTCCCTGTCCCCCTGAAGGGCTTTGCCTTTGTCCCTCTCCACTTCTCCAGCTCCTGACTCACTGTCAACCAGTGAGCAGCTTCTGCCACCAGCACCTTCTAGCTTCCTGACTCCCCTCCTCTGCCCCCTCCAGGCCCCTCCTGGCCCTTTGCAAGCAATCCCGTGTGTCTACCTGCCTCTTCTCCGGTCCTTCACACCAAGGTCCCACAGGGAATCATTCACTCAGTGCATGGAGCCATGCGGCATGGCTTTGGTCTTGTCCCTATTTCGTGGCCAGCATGACCTTTCAAAGCACAGCCCCTTGCCCGCTCTGCTCAGAGTCCTTGAGTGTGTGCACCCAGCCTCCTCAAGTTCATCCCACTGACCCCAGGGTGCCAGCCTGGACTGGAAAGCTACACTGCCTCTCTTTTGCCCCCAATCAATACAGTGCTGTTTCTTTTTCCACCTGAGTGTGAAAGTTTCATGTTAACATAAAGAAAAATTTTAAATAAGAAAATTATACAGAAGAAAGTAAAAATCACCCTCAAATCTTATTTCACAGATGTAACTAGTGTGAGGCATTTGGTGGTCATTGTTCTTGGTTTCCTCTCTGCACCTATGCTCACACAGGCTGACACACACAGACACACTTGTGAACACACATCCCTCACTAGCCACACCCATGTTGAGCACAGCAAATAACCTGGAGGACTCGGACCAAGTGGACCTGGATAATAAGCAGCCCCTGCTGGGCAGCTCTACCGTCCAAAATCCAGAAATGAAGGATGCAGTGGTGCGTGTGTGCTTGCACACCAGACTTTCCTGTGTCACAGACTTTCCAGAACGGTTATATAATACATGCTCTTTCATTAATTGTGCCCTTTCTTTGAATAGTATGTTCTGCTGTGGCTGAGATGCCTTCCTGTCCACAGAAGCAGCCACCCAGCTGGGGACCAGCTTCCCAGCACCTGTGTCTGTGTGAGGCCAGCTTCTGAGTGCTGGCGGGTGAGTCATGGGTCAGAGTACTGTCCATCGACTTCAGCACTGTTTTCTCTCTTCTGCTGTTGGTTGCATGGATTTAAACCCCAAGGCACCCTTGAGAGCCAGCTGCATGGGAAGGGTGACAGGACTCTGGAGTCTGGGGCCCCAAGAGGCAGTGTGGAGGGTAACCCTTCCCCTACCCCCTGCATGTGAATTGGATGGGTGAAAGCTAATCTCTACTTTCTTAAGTCACGGATTTCTTGTGCATCAGCCTAATGATCATGGTTCTGTCTCTGTCAACATATATTTATTTCATCATTTTTACTGATTGCATTTTATTCCATTTATGAATTGACCAGAATTTTTACCCAGTAATTGATGGATATTTCAGTTACTTATGCTTTTTATTTAACTTCTTCTGCTGTAACAGCACTTCAGTGATATCAGTGGATTTTTTCACATTATGATTTTGATCCATACGGAATTTATTTTGATGTGAAGAAGGAGGAAAGGTTATGGCTTAATTATTTTTCCATGCAATTGGTTACATTTTCTAACATTCGCTTCGTGTTGGCTAACATGCGACAGAGCAGCATGGTTTCCCACCAGCTTCCTGGTTGCAAGGCAGGATGAGCATTGTCATGAGATGTTGATAAGATCTGGTGAGGCAGCGGGCAGAATGGCCAATGCAGGGAGGGAACAGGTGGAGGACCTGCAGGGTGGCAGTGTGGGTGGTCCCCCGGCCCTTCCAGCTCCTGGCTGTGGGAGGGACCACCGTCCCAGCATCTGAAACTCACCTCATTGTGGAAGTTGGGAGACCGAGGAGGGTGGCCTTGGCGGTGCCTCAGTTCCTCAGGTGACAGAGCATCTCTGAGCAGGAGCAGGCAGTGACCAAGAAGGTGCTGAGGTGGGGTCGCACCTGCAGTGAGGGTGCTGGTCCAGAGGCGAGGCTGGAGGGATCCCGACTCCTCCTGCTCACTCATCTGGGGGCAGGAGCTTTCTTTCTCTGTGTCATGTGATGACAGAGGTAGGGACTGGAGTTCTGTGTCACACCACAGAATGCCTGGGCCACCAGAGGCTGGAAGAGGCCAGGGAACCTCCTCCCACATCAGCTTCAAAGGGAGCGTGGTCCTGCTGATCCTGTGATCCTGGACACGCAGCCTCCAGAACTGCGTGCCATGTCACCCAGGCTGTGATCCTGTGCTGTGACAGCCACAGGAAACCAACAGAGCACTCTGCAGGGCGGCTTTCCCCCCTGGCCTTTCCCACCCCTGCAGTGTCCACCCCACCAACGCCGTATCTGTCTGCCCTCCGGGTAACCAAAACCGGCTGTCAGGAACAGGAGCTGCGGAGATTTCTGTTGCTTTTTGGTGTTGTCTTCGTTGGCACAAGTCCTGGACTTGCAGACCCTTCTAGAGAATGGCAACCCAGGCCTGTTGTCACTTCTGGTGTTCTGGAACATTCTTGGATGGCTGATAGCTCAGGGGATGTGGATCTCAGTACAGTTTGGTAAAGACAGTGACTCAGAGCCCTGGCGTCCGTCTGAGGCTGTCACAAGCCACACTGCACCGTGCTTCACTGCACGGCGGTGCCAGCTTCCAGGAGAGGCTTGATCCCCCCATAACCAGGCTTAGCCAGGTGCTGCTCCCGAGGCTGTCAGATTATTTGAATAACAGTGATGTTTGCAGACATAACACAACAAAAGCCTTGAAACACATGATTGCCGAGCAGGAGGGACGTGTAAATCCCGTGGCTCTGCCGGGTGATGGAGTCAGCCTTCCCTCCCGTTGTGGGCATCAGGCAAATAGAATCCCACAGCAGTGGCCGCCGCCAGCCTCCTGCTCATCCTGGAGCAGGAGGCTGGCGGAGACAGCCTCCTAGATGGAGACACATGGACTAACTATAAAATGGATGAGCAGATAAATTGTGGGGAACAAAATGAACACGGAGGCTGAATCAGCAAATATCAATGCTGAAATTCTGACCCTTCAGTGGTAAGTAGGTTTCTCATCTCTCCCAAATGCCGGTGATTGGAATGAGCTGTGTGCGTCTTTCTTTGTGTGACTTGACACAGCCGGTGGTCTGCCCTTTGGCATGTGAGGTACATTTGAGTCAATGCATTTGAGCTGGAATTTGGGGAATCTTCACACATACTGACTTTTTAAGGAGCTTGACAATCCTCAAGCATTCTTTCCCAGGGAATGTCAAGGACCAAGTCCTTTGATTCCTGTGCATGACCCCAAGGGAATACACAGACCCCAGGAAAGGACCAGAGGCATTTGGGAGAATGGTATCCATGGGTTCCCAATATGGTCCTCAGGGTTAGGGACCCACAGACCAAATGTGGCTTATGCAGAGATCTTCAGGCCATGGAGACGCCTCATGGGAATTGGTATTTGTCTACAAGCAGGCAGCAGACGGACGCGACCATTGCTTCTTTTGCTGTGGACAGAGCTCTGTAGCCCCAGGGCAGCCTCTGAACTCTCTACAGAAAGCCCAGGGCATCCTCACAAAGGCCTCCTTGTCAGATTTCAGAGTCCCCAAGGAGCAGAACGGGTCACTTCTCCTGCCTGGAATCAGGTGGAGACTGAGGCAGTTGTGAGCATGTCACAATCTGCAGCCATGGGCCCCACTGCTTCTCTGCAGAGTCAACCCTCTCAGAGTGGAAGAACCCACATCCCTTCTCTCACAATACCCGGGGTTTGGGATGCGAGAGCTGAAAGAGGGTGTCAGTCCGTACGAGTTCTCTGTGGCTATCTAGCAAATTACCCCCAAATGTAATGTCTGCAATGACAAGTATTTACTGGAAATGAGTTTGCTGGGAGGTTCTGGCTCAGGGCATCTCGTGAGGTCTTGGAATAAACGCTTTCGCTGGTTCACAGGCCGCAGGTCCTCGCTTCTGTTGATCAGAGAGCACAGTCCTCTGCTCTGGGTCTCCCAGGGCTCCCCAATGGCAGCTTCCTTCTCCTGGAGTAGTAAGTTGGGGTGGGGGAGAGAGAAAGAAAGCGGTGGAGAGGACACTCCGGCCCCCAAGATGCTATCCACTGTCCTTTCATACTCTTATTGTTGAAGTGACAGCCATCTTCTGCCTGTTAATGTCATTAGCGTTCGTGAGGAAGCTGTGCAGCCCCCGCAGAGGGCCCACGGAGGCGTGGATACCACGGGGTGATGTCGCTGCTGAGCGTTGATCATGCCCCAGGAGAGGGCTCATTTCTGAGGGTGAGAGCTGGCGAGGAGCATGAGGTGCGGAGGGTAGACCCCTACGCCCCGCAGAGCGCCCTGCTGGCCTTGACGAGATCCCGTCCTGCACAGTGAGGAGCGTGCGTGCCGCTGGCTCTGTGGGTGGGGGTTCAGGACCGACCTTGGCAGAAAGCAGACCTGACCTGCTGACTCTGATTGAGGTGCGAAGAAACCATGAGTGGCTATGCTGAATGAGGGGACCCAGGGGTTCTGCTCCAACGTCCACCAGCTCTGCCGAAAAAACTCCTTCTCTGACCCAGAAGGTGGTTCACAGGGGTGTCTGTTCAATTAAACAGTTCCTCCCTGCAGACTTGGCAGGTGACGGGCAGTGACACCGCCAGCCTGTGAGGGCTCCCCTGGCCTGTGCTTCCCCACCGGGACCCCCCACTGTCTTCACAGCTGCCCCAGGAGTCCCGGGCTTAAAAATGCACCAACCTGCAGGCCCGTCAGCACTGACCTTGGAAGGCTCGGTGTCCTCACCTCTGTTTCCTGCACACAGAGCTGGGCATCTCAAGGTGTGCCAGGTATCTCAAGTGCCAGGCATGCAGGTGGAGAGGGTCTTTGGGCTCACTGTGGGTATCAGCTCATGTGCACCGGGGGCAAAACTCGAGGGCAAGCCTGACTTCTCTGGAGGCAACTGAAGCTGTGTGGAGTGGCCAACCTGGGGTGTAGATGACGCATGCGTGGCTGTGGGTCCCTGGGGCTGGCCTGCCACTGTTCTGCCATGGTTCAGCCCCACCTACCCTTGGCTCTTCCACAGGTTCCTGGAAGAGCAGGACCAGGCTTGCTGTGACAATGGCAAGGCCAAGTTTGCAGATGACCAGGTCGTGAAGGCGCCATCATGACGTCATTCTTCCTCCCAAGAGGACAGGGTCAGGGTTGAAGTCAGCAGGCTCTGGTCGGATTCTGCCGCTTGGCTTGCAGATCCCTTCTGGAATCAGACGGGTCTGGGGCAGGGTGGAGGAGGTCTTCTGTGTTTATCATCTCACCGTCCACATTTCCAGGAATCCCAGATAGTGTGTGGTTTGCTCATTGCACCAAAACCCAGTGAGATGGATAAACAAACTTTTATCTCCATGGTTCCAGATTGGTGAGGTTTTCATAAAAAAAGAAATAAGTTCTAGCAATGAGGCTTTCTCAGAAGCCAGTCTGCCTTAGTGTCCTGCTCACAGCCCCATTAGAAAACATCTTCAGTGAAAATCTAAATTTTTTCTTATCTCAGTTCATGCAGGGAACATTGTTTGTTCAAGGGTCAGCTAAAGGGCAGCTTTCCTGAATGTGGTTCGCTGTGTGTGTTACAAAAGCCAAACTGGGCTTCTCTGCTTAGCTGAATTTCTGCAAAATATTCTTGCACAGGTAACCACTATCTTCCTTTGCTCAAGCAAAGGGTCTTTTGGTCTGTGAGATTTTGTTTTGAATTGTATTAAGTATGCCGCAAAATAATCACAAGCAGATTAGGATTAATTTAATCCAGTAATGAGTTCAGATGCCTTCCGGGCTCCAGCAGTGCCAGGGGTGGGGAAGGCAGTGTGGGGGAGGGGGAAATTGGGATGGAAAATGGAGCTTAGACCCTGCCCCGAACATCAGGGGCAATGCCACGTAAACTGCGGCCCTGATCAGAGTGTGACTGCAAGCCAGAGGGCTGCCAGCCCATGGTCCCAGCTCCGGGGTCTTTCTTGCCTTTCATTTCTGCAATTCGGAGAGACTCAAATCTCTACTAATGCACCCCAGTCCCCAATATCCCAGGATGCCAGACCAGCTTGAAAGTCACAATAGTGTAGGCAGCTGTAAGACCCTGGTTAAGTACAGCGGGGACCTGAGCTGTATTGGGGTGGAGAGCTCCTGTCCCGGGTGAGGACTAAAGTAGCTTGTGAAGTGCGGACAGGTGGGCGGTGGGCTCTGAGACACGTGGGGCTCCTGTCTCTGCCTCTCCTGACTGGACCCCAGTCCAACGTCTCAGTCCCACTTGTTAGGAAAGGGGATCACGGGTGACCCCTGCGGGCTTGCCCTAGGCTGGATGTCGCACTGCAGCACATGGTCACCATTCAGTGAGGGTGCCTCTGCTTCTGGGGTCCTGCCTCCTGCTCCCAGGAGACACGAGGGGCCAGACGGTGAGGCAGAGGGGACGGGAAGGTACAGGGAGGATATTCTGGGCGCCTGGGTTTCCACTCTCTGGGTCATCTGAGCTCCAGTGGCTTCTCTGTGTTTCCGGTGGGTTCTGTGGCTCTGGCCCTCACCCAGCTTCCCTCACCAGCAATGCCAGGCTAGGCAGAGGCTTCCGGGGCCCTTCCTCCCTAAAGGCGGCAAAGGAATCATGTTCGTTCCTGTCCTGAGCTGTGCCCTCTGCCTGGGTGCTGGGTCCTCCTACCGTGATGGCTTCCTGAGTGTCACAGCGGTTGAGGTCTGGGATCTGAGAGGCAGGTGGTGTCTCAGTGCTGCTGACTCACTGCACACAGTCACCCAGTCACTGGACTGACCTCCCTCTAGCCTCACACCGACCCCCGGTGCTCACCATGTGGTCGAGTCCATCCGACCTGGAGGGCTGGAGGGTGTGTGGAGGGTTCACTGCAGGGGCCACAGAGGCTGGCTGCGGAGGCTGGCCTCATCTTCTCCTGTGTCTCGTCTGGCTCTCTGCTTAGCTTGCCTGGGGTCTCAGCTCCCTGGTGTCTTCAGCTCTTGGATGTCCGGTCCCTCCTGCTCTCTGGACGGTCTTCTTAAAGATCTTTGTGTCTGTCCTGGCTCCATGAGGTGGCTGGCGCTGGGTGTGTTGGGGATGGTTGTTCTAAACCGTCTCTGATTGGTTCACCTCTCTTTCTGGGTTACGTCATTTGGGTTGCACATCACACACGGCACCACATTATTCACAACACTCACAACATTGCACACACTAAAGTGTGTCACTCACAATACTGCGTAACCCATCTTTTCTCATGTCCTAGCCTCAGACTTCAAACGCGCTCAGGTTTACACTGCTAGAGGGTGCACTTGTCCCTTTGGGTCTGAGGATGAGCTCACCCTCACTTCTGCGGTTGAGTCTCACATAGATCATCGAGGTTTGCTCCCAGGTCCCTTCTGGGACTTCATTTGTCTGACTGGTGGAGATCCACATTGCCAACCCCATGTCAGCCTGCTGGACTGGGCCAACACTCTTACCTCTGCCAATCATGGTGGCTTCCACTGGTGACGTCCTGTTAGGCTGCCTCATTGAGCTCCAGACCACCGTGTGCTGAGTCCTGCCATGACCCACTTCTCGGCCACCCTCCCCTGCGTGCTCTGCACCTCCTCTCCAGGGTGCATGGTCTTCTCACGGGGCAGCTGCACTCCTCAGCCCCACCGCAGTCCAGGAAAGCCGTTGATATTTTGTTCAGAAAACCGAGACTCAGGAAGGTGGGGCGATGTCCCAGTCACACACACTGTTTGCACCCCAGGCCTGCTATTTTTCCTTGAACTCGGACTGTCACATGTGGCTGGAGGGCTGTCTTGGTACCCAGTGGATGCCCATCCCATAGGAGCTGCCAGTATTCGCTTAGAGATGGATAATTCAACAGTGTGCAGTCCTACTTGGTCCAGGTGTGTGTAGTTACCTGTTTTGAGTTAAAAAAAAAAATCCTTAACAAGTTGGGTAAATTATGTGCATTTCAAAGTAGGGTCACTTGAAAGGCCAACTCTATTTCGTCTTTATAATGAGAAAGATACAAAAATAACAATGCAAGCACATTTTAATCGTATTATTTATGTTGTTTTTTTGCTTTAATGCTGGCCAAACACTTTAAAATTCTAGGATTATTATGTGCAGAGCATTCTGTTTTAATTAATATCTACTCATCACTATGGGGAATGAAAATAAATATGACTCACGGTGACCAGCTAGTTCTGATAAATGACCGTGCTGACAGGCTCCCACAGACCTCAGCAAGCGATTGCGGACGTTTTATCTTTGTTGGGTGCTGGGAACGTGTGAAGTTATTTTATCAGGACACTTGCACCCCGTCACCCCACGCCCTATTGGATTGGATACATCTCTAGTTTGGCAGGAAATGGTAAATGTTCCCGAAAGGTCGGGAAATGGGATCTTTGCTCCAAGCCTAGGTTCCCCTTGGCCTGCAGCTTGGGCTCCCCGGAGACGAGAGCAGTGCTGGAGTAGGTACCTCCAAACCCGGGCCACAGTGTTCCCCTCTGCCCAGGAGGCGTCCCCACGGGCTCCTGGCTGGGCGGGCGGGTGGTGTGGGTGGCCTCTGGGTTACGTTTCCAATGCCGAGCTCTGTGCTTGACTTTAGCTGGCTTCCACATCTTAAAATCCCGGGCAGATCCGGTAGGAATGTTCCAGCAGCCTCTGCACAGCAGACTTTGCGGTTCTTGGTGACTCACTCACTTCTGCACTCGCGTGTGTCAGAGACGTGAATTCGTGCAGCACCCCTGGTCTTGCCTAGACAGCCCGAGTGATGACAGAGCTGTCCTCAATCCCTAACAAACTGCCGTGCCAGGGAGAGGGGTCTTCCTTGTTCCTGTTCCTCGGTTAGCAGAGTGCCTGCCAAAGAGGATGGTGAGTGCGCCGTGCCTGCTGGGATGCCTGGCTTCAACATGACCGCAGGACTCCTCCCAGCAGCCTCCAATCCCGCCTTCATCCAGCTCCCCTCTCACTTCCTTACTGATGCGCTAGCTCGTTGCCCCTGCTTGGCTTGAGCAGAACATTTGGCCCAGGTAAGCAAGGACCTGGCTCTGGACCTCTCCAAGCTGTGCCCCTGCCCACAAGGCAAGGCAGCCATTGTGCCATAGGACCCTGGACCCACCTGGGACCCACCTCCTGCCCCTCCACCTGCTGGACAATGCTCTGAGACCCCTGACCTCAGAATGCCTAATAAACCAGTCCTGAGTTTCATCTGATGGTCTGCACGGGCTCATCCCAAGGGTGGTTCACCACGGTGCCAATAAATTGCTCCCTGTCAGCACAGGGGGAGGCTTGTGGGGAAAGAACAGACTTCCAGGCTGGGTGGGAGTCTTGTCCCTTGGGCCCCTGTGCTGTGAGAGTGAGCAGTGGGTAGGGGAAGGATGGACGTGGGAATGGCAGTCTCCAACGACAGCCTTGTTCCAGACTCACAAACCTTAGGGTTGGAGGACCTGCTTCCCCAGGGGCTTCCTGCCAGTGCACACTTTCAGCCACTTGCACCGGAGGGTGGCTTAGAAGGGCCTGGTCCTCATGTTCCTGGAACATGAACAACACTGGAAGCATAGTCCTTCCCTGAGAAGGCTTCAGGGAAATTCAGCCTCTGGGCAACGTCTGCCTTTGAGGTCAGTGCTGGGCTGATGTAAGACTTACCCACAGCCTTACAGCTGACCCAATGCTCCAGGTTACTCCATCGTCATCTCTGAGGACCCTGCACATACCTCAAAAGGATGCTTCTGCTGAGTGTGGAGGGAGGCACCCCTCACTCCTCCCTGGGCTTCCCCTCCTTGCCCACCTCTCTATCCTCACTCTCCCGTTACTCCCACGAGTGCTGAACACCAGAGGAATCCTGGCTCACCCTCCCAACTGGCAGGCCCCTGCAGTCAACCCAAGAGACAGGGGCCAGAGTGGCCTCACCTCCAACAGCAGCACATGGAGTCTCACAGGCAGGAAAGGGCAGGACGTGAAAGTGCAGTGGATGCCCTCTCAGCACCCAGCACTCTACAGACTCCACCCACTCACTCCACACAACACCGGAAGACAGCACCTCTGCCGCCATTTTACAAATGAGTTGGGATTCTCAGTTCTTTCTTATTCCATATTCCTCTTCTTCCTCCTACCTCAAACATCTTCACATGACTTGTCTTTCTGAAATTCTGTGTCACCCAAGAGACGAGCATCCTCCTCTCTTCCCTCAGACTTTGCTGTGAGCCACACGGGAAATTGGGGTGGGTTGGCCACTTGCAGAATGAGGCCTGTGTGTTGTGTGAGGTGTAGACACACCACATACCTACATGCAAGCACACGTACGCACACATGCCTGTTTGCACCATACACATGTGGGCACCCGCTGCACCCTCCAGCTAGGCCTTCCAACACAGGCTGTGCCGCCCTGCCCCGTGGGTCCCAGGGCAGTCATCACCCTGTCGTTATCAAGACACCATGGCCGCCCTTGCCTGACCTTCGGTGTCTCTCAGAGCGTCTTGTCTGCAAGGAGCTCCGGGATGTGCTTCCTCCCCAAGCCTGGCCTCCCGCAAGCCCTGGGCTTGGGATGGTGTGCCTCTGCCAGCTTCCTCTGCCTGGGTCACGTCTCTTTCTGTGTCTCATGCAGATCTTTTGAGATCAATAAAGTGGAAGCCCAAACTCTTGTCTCTCCACTCAGCGACTGCCAACTCCCGAGCCAACTCTTAGCTCATTTGAATAATAAGTCCCTGCACCCTCTATTTAGTCCCAGTGAGGCGGCAGTGCCTCACTCCTCAGCCAGTGTCTCAATTGCAGGGTGGCACTCTCTGCCGTGAACCCGTCCCACCCCGCCCTCTTCCTGGGAGGCGCACACAAGCTGTGCACTCTTCAAACTGTAGATGGTCCTATCTGCTGGGGAGGCTGGGGATCCAAGGCAGCCGTCCAGTTTTACACTTGGGGAAACTGGGTTCAAAGGAGGCGAGGTGAGTAGACCAGGGTCACAGGAGTTTAGTGACAGCGGGGACAGAACAGAGGTGACTTAGTTCCCCAGTGTTGTCTCTCCTAAGCCCGATTTTGGTTCCTGGTTTCATTTATGTCAATCTCTGTTCTCTTTTGTGTTAAGATCCCGTTGGCCTCCGTATAGGCGTTCCTGCCCTGTTTTTTTCAATTATTATTATTTTTTTTGGATGTGGCTTGTAAGACTATAACATAATAAACTAGCAATTCATAGATGGATTTTAAAAGTCAAAATAAAGGGCTAAATACCGTAAAATGAAGCCATAGAGAGAGTCAGTCCTGGGACACAGGCCACAAAGTCCTCCGTGCTTAGTCGTGTGGGATTGCGTGTTAAAACACAAGCTTCCTGGAAACCAAAGCAAAAGAGGAGAGTGTGCAGGTGAAGATTCACGCCATCCATGGAAGGAACTATCCAGTCTCAGAGGCACTCTTGTCCACCATATTCTGTCTCACACAGTTTCTTTTGTCTGAGGACCTGGTATCCTGTCCCTCTCCACCAGGGGTAAGGTTCTTTTCCTTCCCTCTTTCCATCCTGGTTGCTAAAGCATCCCCTGCTTCTCTCCTCATCAAGGCGGACCTCCTCCCCTGACGGCTGGCTGGCATCCTTCCTTTGGTGACCAGGCCCCTGGCTGTCCCTGCTGCTGCCAGAGCCGCCTTCCTTCCCGAGTCAGGCTGCGGGCACGGCGGCGAGCAGCTTCTGCTGGGGATGTTTGCTGTGCTCCACTTGCTCTGCCCAGCGCTGGGCAGCTGGACACGCAGGCCCGAGCGCCCACACCTGCAGATGGGCTGCCCCCTCCCTGGCAGCTGTGGAGGAAGACACGGCAGGGAATTGGGGTCTCCTGTCACACCACTGCCACCACCTCTCTGCCAGCATATGAGGTTTCCCTGCCCATCCCCGGGAATTGGGAGCGCTCTGGGGCTGGGGTGGAAATGGCAGCAGGGGCTGAGGGAGAGGTCTTCCTGGTCCCAGCAGGGGCCAAGGAGGGCTGCTTCTCTGAGGTTTTTTGTGGCCCTTTTGGTCTTCCTGCCTTTGCCGGGTTGTCCTCACCTGTGCAGCCCTGGCCTGTTTCCATAGCCTGTTTGAAGTGACATGAAGTTTCAGACACGCTGAAGGATAAAGTGGGGAGGCGCAGGGCTGGCTGCTCAGGACTGGAGCCTTTGGCTGCAGGGCGCCCCAGTAGCCTCTGAGGATGGGGTGCTGCTGTTCTCCTCCAGTGGCTTCAACTCCCAACGCCCCTTTCCTTGAGGGTCTTGTGGATGGAAAGGCATCCCTAGGATTGTGAGGCTCCCAGGAGCGTGCCCGGCCCGCACATGCCACAGACCGTCTAAAAATAACATGCCCTTGGTGTAACGCTGGAGACTGTTGAAGGGTACAGGCAGGAGAGAGGGCAGAGTTGGGAGCAGTCCCAGACTGATTCCATGTGCAGCCACCATCGTGCTGGGTGATCCCAGGTAAGCTCCTGTGTGTCTCTGGGCCTCGTTCCTGGAGCTCTAAGAGGGCAGCACTGAATTAAGTTATCCCTGGTATCCCTCCCGGGGAAGCACTCAGGAGTCTGCCTCCCTCCCGGGGAAGCACTCAGGAGTCTGCCTCCTTCCTGACAAAGGAGGACTTTCCTGAGGAAGCACCTCACTCCGCCCAGCTTGCAGATCCAGGAACTCCGGCTCGTACTTATTTCTTGGTTCCTAGGGAGAATTCCCAGGACTCCTTCATAGCCCGTTACAAAAGCTGAGGGGAAAAAAAAGGCAATGAGACACGAGGTCAGCGTGAGTCCATCCCTGCATCCCCCCTGCACACACTCATCACCAGCTGCTGCCCAGTTGCACACAACACCCCAGCAGCACACCAGGCTCACGAGAGCAGCCAGACCACCTCCACGGAAACCGGGGACTTGCACACACACGCTCATGTCTTTGTGTTCAGGGTAGCTCAAGGCCTTGGTGAGCAGGCACAGGCCCAGGCCACAAATTTTGCATTGGATTCTGTGCACAGGGTGCCCAATGTGTCATGTGAAGGGGGTTTGAAGGGGCTTTTTGATTACAAGTGCACAAAGGCTACCTCGGGATCTTATTCCTGCTCCACCAGATGAGCAGGTGAATGTGGTATCACTGGTAGGGATGTCCATCCATTCATTTCAGTTCACCACACTGTTAGTGTGCATCTTCTGTGTGGCAGGTACTTTGCTAAATTTCCAAGGAAAGAAATCAATAAGATAAGGTTTCTGCCATGAGGGAACTCAAAGTCCATGGTAACTCAAAGGAGTGGCAACTATAACACAGCATTATAATATAAATGTTGTGTTAGTCAGCTTCCTGTCATGTGACAAAATACCTGAGCTAATCAACTTATAAAGAAGAAAGGTTTATTTTTGTTCATAGTTTCAGAAGCTTCAGTTCATGACTGCTTGGCCCAGTTGCTTTGACCTGTGGCAGTGATGTGTGGTAGAGGAGGCCTGCTGGCCTCAGAGACAGGGTCCTCTTCAAAGACATGCCCCAATGACCTAACTTCCTTTCCCTAGGCCCCACCTCCTACAGGTTCCACCAGGGGCTGGGGACCAAGCCTCCAGCATATAGGCCTTTTGGAACATTTCATATCTAAACTGTAGTAAGGGTCTTTACCAGGACCTTGAATTAAAAGAGCAAGCATCAAGATCCATGGGGAGTCAGAGGAAGTTTCTAGAAGGAATTGTGTCTGAGTTGGGGCCGGGGCATGACTGGTTCCTAACTTTAATATAATCCACCCCTCTATGATCAGGACCATTTTGATCTTGTTTAAGAAACCGCCGTAAGACATTTCAAGGGATAGAGGTATCATCTCATATTATCTTCTAAACCCTTTATATATTTTTCAAGCTTTTAACTGGTGCTTTGTGATTACACACAATAGTGGATTTTGTTGTTCCATATTCATTCATGCCCATAAAATAATTTGGTTGTTTTCCTTTCCGGGTATCTCCCCCTCCCTCCCCTCCTCTTCCCTGTGCCCCTTTTCTCTCCTCTATTACTTTCCCTTCACTTTCATGAGAACCTCCCCTGCCCCTAGCCAGCTTTTTATCCTTTTTTTCCTCTAGCTTCCAAATAGGAGAGAAAACATATAGTCCTTGACTTTCAGATTGGGCTTATTTTGCTTAACATAATGTTGTCAAGTTCCATCCATTTCCTGCAAATGACATTATTGCTTTCTTCTTCATGACTGAACAAAACTCCATTGTGCATGTACACCACATTTTCTTTATCCATTCATTCCCTGACAGACACCGGGGCTGGTTGCATAGTTTGGCCATTGGGGATTGTGCTGCTGTAACGTGGGCATGCATGACCTCTGTAGAAGATGACTTCAGTTCTTTCAGCTAGATCCTGAGGAGTGGGGTAGCTGGATCATATGGTGGCTCCATTCCTAGCCTTCTGAGAAGCCGCCATGCTGATTTCTATAGTGGTTGTACTGATTTACGATCCCACCAACGGTATGTAAGTTGTCCTTTTCCCCCACATCCTCGCCAGCATTTATCATTACTGGTGCTCTTGATGACTGCCATTCTAACTGGAGTGAGGTGAAATCTCAGTGGGGTCTTGATTTACATTTCCCTGATTGCTTAAAATGTGAAATATTTTTTCAAATGTCTTTCAGTCATTGCATCTCTTCTTTTGAGAAGTGTCAGCTTAGTTCATTTGCCCACTTATTGATCGGGTTATTTATAGTTTGGGTTTAAGTTTTTTGAGTTCTTTATGTATTCTGGAGGAGTAGCTAGGAAAGATTTTCTCCTGTTCTGTGGACTCTTCATAGTCTTAACTATTTCCTTTGCTGTGCAGAAGTTTCAATCTGATGTCATCCCACTTACTGGACGTTGGGTTTATCCTTGAGCTTCAGGGGTCCTGTTCACAAGGGTGGTGGCCGTGCCGACGTGCTGGGTGTTACCCCTGTGTTTTGTTCCAGCAGTTGTATTTCCTGGTCTAATTCTTGGATCCACTTTGATTTGACCTTTGTGTAGGGTGAGAGATAGAGATCCAGTCTGATTCTCGTACCTGTGGATATCCAGTTTTCCCAAGACCATTTGTTAAAAGGCCGTTTTCCTCTAAAGTAAGTTTTTGACACCTGTGTTAATTAAAGAGCAGGGTTTGTCTCTGTGTCTTCTAATCCATTGGTCCAGGCGTCTGTTTGGTTTTTGTTTGTTGGTTGGTTTGGTGATACTGTGCTGTTTTTGTAATAAACCCTCTGTGATTTTGCCTTCCATGTTTAGGTGTATCACCTGGCTCAATTTTGGGATGTGGGATAGTAGGATCCACTGTCATCCTTCCCCATGTGGATACCCTACAGGGAGCACCAGGTGAGGGGCACACCATCCTGGGTTTCACCACAGGCTTTGGGATTTCTGGAGAGTTTGACCGGATTAGGGAAGTTCTCTTCAAATCCTCCTTCGTTTCCAGTAATTTTCCATCATGAATGATTAGAGAAGGTCATCAGATTGGTTTTCTCTGTTCATTGAGATCACATGGGTTTTCTCCAGTGAAGTGGTGAAGCACACTGATCAATTTCTAATGCTAAACCGGTTTTGATGCAGGTCTCCATCCATCCACCTTGCGCATGGCGTAGATTCCCTTTCTATCGCAGCACATGCTGCGCACGTTGCAGGATTTGAATGTGCGTATTTAAGGCGACTGAGTCTAGCCTTCAGCATCTGATTGTTCTGTGACTTTTCACTGTTTTACAGATGCAGCTGAGTTTTGGTGTCAGGTGCACCTAAGTTCTTGGCTGTGGACAGTACTCTTTTCATTCTTAGGAAGATTTGGGGCAACATTGGTTGAATTTACTTGAAGCCATCAGAGCCTGGAATGTTCTTCATGGGAAAATAAATTTTGCTGTTAATTCATTAACATCATTTCTGTCCATTTTGGAAAGCTCTGTTTTTTGAAGGAATGTTCTCATTTCATTTAAATTTTGATATGGTCATAAAAGTGATAAATTCTTCACATTTTCATTTCAGATGGTGATTTCTCCTTTTCCTCCTTCTTCCCCTTTTTTGTGATTAATATTGTCACAAGTTTATTCATCTTTCTAGTTTTTAAAAAATTCTGTTGTTTCTTGCAAGTAAAGATTTATTTTCTTTCAGTTTTATTTGAGTTATTAATCGAATTACGTACATTTCTAGCTTGGTGACATGAACGTTTAGTTTATTAATATTCAGGGTTTGTTTTCCTTCAACAAATGCATTTTAAAAATGCCCCAACTTCTCATATTATTGCATTTTTATTTTAAAATGCTTTCTGATTTCCTTTATGAATGATGATTTCCCCTTTGACCCGTGGATTATGTGGAAATGTAATTTTGTTCCTGATCATATGTGTATTTTCAGATGGACTTTTCTTTATTTCTGAGTTCTGATTACATTGCTCAGAAGGTTCACTTTGATTAAGTTGATTCTTTTAAAAGTGGGTCACTATTTGTTACGTGACCCAGTGTGTTTAGTTTTTGTAACTCTGCTGATCTTTGAAAGTCTGTGTTCTGTAGGGTGGGAGATAACATTCTGTGTATTTATTTATAAGTCAAGTTTATTAATCGAATTACGTACATTTCTATATTCCACTGTTTATTTTTTCACTTTTTTGATTTTGAACCACTAATTAACGAGAATTGTGTCAAAATTTCCAAATTTCCTATTTCTCAGGTAGTGTCCACCATTTCGTCTTATGTATTTTGAGACTCTGGTAATTGCTGCATACAAATTTGGTTTTTCTTTTTAATCTTCTGGGTGATTGGACATTCTATCATTAGGATTCGACCCTCTTTATTGATGAGTTTTTCCTCTAAATGTTTCCCATTCATGGAGTTAGAGGGGGTTTCTTCTGGTGAGTGTTTTCATGGTCTATGGTTTTCTTCCCTTCTCCTTTCTCAGCTTCACACGTCCTGCTTTTACGTCCGTTGTACATGAACACAGTGTCGTAGTGTTTTGTTCTCTAACGCAGACGTTGACGACTTTGTCCATAGCTGTGCCCTGGCAGTACATTCCTGGTATGTTTGGTTTTTGAGAGGCCCATTTTCAATGCTTCTTTCCCTTTCTTCTGCATTCCTTCTGTGGCTGCCCTGGTAACGGCAGCATTGCACTTGATCTGCTTGTTACCAGAGGCCTCCGTCCTCTGGTGGGCAGGGCAGTGTCCACATCCTACCTCCGTCTTCCCTGACTCGCCAGCTGCCTGTCCCTCTATCCTCCGGGAGCACCATCTGCACAGCCCTGGTGGGTTGGGGTCTCTAGATGCCACTCTGACTCTGTGTCCATCACATGAATGCACCCCTTCCTTCCAGTGGCCTGTCATTGCCGCCTGCTTTTTTGATGCTTGGGGTCCTCTTGTCTTACTGATGTCGGAGAGAGTTCTGCGTCGGCATTTCCTTCCTTCAGTTTGTCTGTCCAGAGCAGCCACCCCTGAGCTTTCCTCTGAATGTGAAGCCCCCCGCCCACCTCCTTGCTTTGGCTGGCAGGGTCTCCAAGCCCTCCTGTGGTACACACCTGGCTGTGCCCCATCCTCCCTGTAGAAATCCAGGGCTCTCCCCGGGCACATCCACCCCAGCAGTCCCTCCTCTTGGGGCCTTCCCTCCTCTGCGGACTCCTGCTGGGACTCTGCGTCACTCCCTGCAGGCTGACACCTTCTCCACACCTGCAGGTGCCTGGCGGTGTATTCGCCGCCTGGGCCGTGGCCTTGCCAGGTTACATCCCTAATCGCCACAGCCGTTCCTTACCCTCTGCGTGTCTCAGCCTCACTCCATCCCCTGCCCCCAGCATCCCTGCTGATGCACGGCCAGGTCCTGTGGCTCTTCCGGTACAGTCCCTTCCATCTCTTAGCAGGACCTTTACTTCCTCAACCACACTATTGGGACCCAACCCTAGTTGTTAATCTGGTGACTGGAGGGTTGGTGGGGTGATCGCAGGCAGAGGGTGGGGCAGTGTGGGAGTGGTTTGTCTTGCCAGGTAGAGGAGGCTGATTCTAGCAGGGAGGTGGGCAATGGGTCACTTCTGCTTACCCAGGAGAAAGGGCTTGAAATTTTCAAAGGCATTTACCTGCAGGTTCCTCCCTGTCTCGGGGTCTAGAATCCCAAACGGGAACCCATATCAGCATGGGGCAGCCTCATCAAGGTTTAGGCCTCGACCTTCTCTGCAGCACCAACAATGACCTTCTGGATGGACGTCTCAAATCTTCTGTCCCAATGTACCAAGAACCTTGGCAGTTGCACAGGAGTCGGGGGTCTGCACTATCACTCCACTATCACGACACCCCGGGTTTCTCGGTGGGGATGCTGTTCCTCCAGCGTAGATGCCTCGAAGCGTCCCTTCCAGGTCCCTTAACAGAGGCACTGCAGCTTGTCAGGGGCTCTTCCTTCCTCCTTTTGTCACAGGTTCCCAGAGACAAGGTGTCTTTGTTGCCAGCTGGCTGGCAGTCCGCCCAGTTCTGTATGGACTCAGTGCTATCCTGCCTGGAGGCAATGAGGCTGGGCCTCCACACATCCTCCACTGGCCAGTCACCTGATGTGGACTCTGCTCAGGAATAGGCAAATGGCCTTGTGTGAGCCACCTGTTGATCGCAGGCCATGGGGCGATGCCTGGGCAGTGATGGCTGTGAGCTTCCCTAACTGGAGGAGTTTATCTGGGGAGACTAGTTTTCACAGTGCGAGAGCTTGGCCATTTGATCCAGGTCCCCAGTAGTTATCGTGGAGTAATTTGGGAGAACTTTTTAGAAAACAATGTGCTGGGTTTTTCTAAACAGTGGCCGTGTTTGATCTGCAGGGACCGGGACGCTCCACATTCCTGAGACTGTGCTGGAGAGAGTACACCAAACAGGTGGGACTTCAAGCTATGAAGTGCGGATCCTTCTCCTTTGGGAACTCACTCTATTCTTGTGAGTGATCAGGAGCAACCAAGAGGCGAGACACCAAGCTCATACCCAAGAGTACTGTCCAGATATAAAATCCTAATGTGGGGTGTAAAAAATCATAGAAATTCCCCCAGGAAAGAAATGGCCAAAGGTGAGCAATGGAGGGATGGGTGTTGTGCGCAGCTTCGGTACTATCCCAGGGTGCTGGCTTCTATCCTGGGCTTACTTCTTTAGGCATGAGTAAGATTGTACAGGGCCGATAAGATCTACAGCAAGGTACTGTGCATGGCACTCTCTCTCCCCAGACAGGGACTGGTCCAATAAGGGGGTGATTCAGCTAACGGAGGTCCCAGGCTGGGCTCTTAACCCAATTAGGATGGGTGTCCTTACAAGAAGAGGAAGAGGCTCAAGGGTTGCCCCTGCCCAGGGAAGATGCCTTGAGAGGACACCGCAAGAAGGGGCCTCCAGAAGCCAGAGAAGGAGGCCTTAGTCCTGCGGGACTGAGGAAGGGAGGGGTCCCACCCTGCCAGCACGGGGGCCTCAGACTCTCAGCCTCCAGGTGGTAGGAAAGTCAGCTCTGTGGTTCAGTCTCCATTCTGTGGTCCCTGGCAGGGCAGTGTTGGTCCCTGAGAGCATGTGGCAAGGTGCGATCCTTCTAGGCACACGGGCATGTCTCAGGTGGGTGAGTGTGTGGAGAGCTCTCTGACATGGAAATACTGCTTGGCAACACATGCCTGTGGGGAAGTGTCACAGAACAAAGAAGGAAAGATTCAGGCAGAAGCCTGGAAGTGACAGAGCTCTAATTCCCCATAGTGGTCCATCCAGGGTGAGGCTGGAGATGGCGGTGGAGGAATGGTCCATGCTGAGCTTCAGCCAGACTTGCAAGACTTCACTTCCTAAGCTGGTTTTTAGGTGCAATGTTCTTTACCTTTGATAATGTCTTTATATCATTTCGTTGGCTTTTAGTATTTCCTAGAATATTAGAAAAAGAATAGCAAATATTTCCAGTAGTCTCCGATTCATAAGTATTTATTGACCCTACTTTTCATGACACTAATAGAAGGCAGAAGTGATTGAACATACACCCGGCTTTATTTTTCAGTGAATTTCGTTGACATTGACCTAGCCATCCTTTCTGGATGCCTGGGGTTGTGGCTGCAGGGCATGCTTACTTAAAGACAGTGAGATATCCTTAGTGAAAGGAGCCACATGTGACATAGGGTTTTCTTTCTGTCATGGGGCAGACCTTAGAGAATTTTGTTACTGTTGTCTTTGCAAGTTTTCGAGCCCCTTGCTCTTCAAAATAATTCTAATTGCAAACTCAGGTGCTTAAACCCTAAACCCGAGGTGATCGGTTCCCTTACATAAGGCCATTAGGCAGAGTCCTCATGAATGGGATCAGCGTCCCCCCAACAGAGGCCCAGGATAGATCCTGCCTGTCCACCTGTGAGGACATAGGGAGAGGCATCCTCATAAAACTCAGAGCAGGCCCTCACTGCAGTGGGTCTGCCAGGGCCTTGGTCTTGGGCTCCTCGGCCTTAAGAACAAGGAGACATCAGTTCTGGCCGTCTGTCAGCCCCCAGCCTATGGTGTTTTGTGAGAGCATCCTGACTCGACTAAGACCTTAGTCGGCTGCGTCACAATCATCAAAGTGTTCCCAACAGCCTTGGTGACTCACCACACTCTGCCAGTGCCAGAGGAAGACTTTCACTTCCCACAGCTCTAAGACCTCAGAGGCAGGGGGGCTTGGCCGGCTGCCTGCTGTCCTGGGAGCAGCCCTGGTCTGGGGCACCGGGCATCATCCTCTAGATGACCAATTTCGGGAAGACTTAGAAGAAGAGTGTGCTGTTAACCAAGTGTCAGAGACTACAGTGCAGGAGGTGACACTTCCAAAAAGTCCCTGGATCTTTGGTAAAACTGTAAAAATGAAATGCCAAAGGTGACTGGGTTGACCGAGGACAGCCGGGCAGTGACGAGCTCAGCACCCTGGAGACAGAGTGGCAAGAGCTGGTGCTTGCGGGATCATGGGGAAGGCTCAGCTGGGGCCTGTGTGTGCCCCTGAGCTCATGTTTTGGAAACTTAACCTCCCAAACCATATGTTGATGGCATTTGGAGGCAGGACCTTTGGGAGGAGGTCAGGATTAGATAAGATCATCAGGGTGGGTCCCCCATGATAGAACTGGGACTTTATAAGATCAAGGAAGACCTGAGCCAACCCATGCTTGCTCCATCTTGCCACGTGATGAAGATGATGGTCAGATGCCAATGCCATGCTCTTGGACTTTCTGGCCTCCATCACAGAAGCCAAATAAACTTCTATTCTTTACAAGTTACCCAGGCATTTTGTTACAGCAATGGAAAACAGACTAAAACCAGTTCTTACTGCAGATTCAATTTAGGCTGATTTTAACCGGACTTCAAAAGCAGAGAAAGCCCTGCCTAACATCTGGTCACACATAGTGAAGGGAGGTGAGTCAGGCAGGAACTGGGCTTGCCTATGGCAACGGCAGGTAATGATGCTGGAGGCTAATTCGAATGCTCCTTCTTTCACATAATGTCTCCTTTATAAACCCAACTATTATTTAAACCCCAAGGATGAAGCAAGGACTGCAGGTTCTCTTCTAGGATCCTGATGCCATCCTGGTTTGGCTGCCTGCAAGGAGGGATGGCTGAAGGGAGAAGACATTCAACCAGGGAGTCAGTGGATGGGGCAGCGAGGTGATTTTTCTCTCCAACTCTCTGGGTCTCTCATGACATTTCTGAGGCTTTGTATCATCTCCAACAATCAGTCTTAATTACAGCCTTCCCCAGTGGCCCTGAGCGTCCTGACTCAGCCAGTGTGCGCTGAGTCAGCGGGAAGTGATCTCATCCACTCCGTGGGAAGTTCCTACATTGTAATGGGGAAAACAGAATCCAAATAAGTTAGATCAAAAGGAAAGTTCTCATCAGCAAGAATGGGAGTTTAAGTGATGGTAGAAGATGCTAGGAGCATTTACAATGGGAAATATTCATTGTGATTGAGAGAAAATAAAGAGCCACAAAGCAACTTACCAACAGGCAGGCAGATCAAAGTCTTGTGTCTCGGGGTCACGCTGGCAGTGACAGATGTCATAAAATGTTAATGCTTTCTAAAGTGAGGCTTGAATACTCTACTTAAGGAAGGTCTGAGCTTTCCTTAGTAAAATAGGTAACTACCAGGGCTGAATTGGATTTGTATGTTAAAAAAGAAGTCTCTCCTTCAGCTTCCTGTTTCCAAGGGGATTTTATTTTCCAAAGATACTTTGCTTGTTGGATGTTGGCTCTCTAATTTTGGATACCGTATGTTCTAGGTACTCTGGGGAAGATCTGGGTTTCAAGGACTGCATCCACTCTTCCTAGCAGCACCCTTAGGAAGTAGCGATGGCTCTCGTCGTGGACACTCTCTCTGACCCAGAGACGGCACTCCGAGCATTTCACACACGAAGTCCCTTACTACTTCTCGGAACCCCTGAGGCTGACGCGGCTGTTATTACAATCATGTACATTTGGAAACCAAGACTCAGGAAGGTGGGGGCTTCCTACCCTGTCCTGGTCAGCACAGCAGATTCGGGGTGCAGAGTCTGTGCCTCTGATCACCATCCTGCTTCTGAGAGCAATGGTGCCATCCCCCGGCTGTCAGATCTTGTACCCTGGAGTGGGCAGCATGCTGCCCCCCTGACTCCTTCCTCTGAACTGTCAGCAGGGCTTGTGAAAGGGTGGCATGCTTCCCCTGTGGCTAGAATACCCTCTGGTCAGTTGGCCTTGAGTTAATCTAGGGAACTTACCAGGCGGGCCCGACTTAATCAGGTGATCCCTCAAAGGGCCTTAAAATGGCCCTTTCTCAAGACAGAGAGATTGGAAAAGAAAGAGGATCTACAGGTGGCATTGCTTGGCAAGGTCCTGTGCTCAGCTCTAAGAGCTCTGTCCCCTGGCTGCCCTCAGGCAAGAAAGCAACTCTTTCTCTCATCAGCCTCTGCAGTGGGGCAGAGCTGGCTGACCTCACCTCAGCCCCGTGAGACCCCAAGCTGAATGTGCCAGTCTCCTGACCGTGAAAACGGCGGATGATCAGTCTGTGTTGCACGGAGCCCAAGTCTCTGGTCACCCGTCAACAGCACAGAAGACTCACAGCCTCCCTCCTCCCCTACCATCTCTTCCTTCCTCCACAAATACACACGAGGCATTTATTAGTGCATGAGAACGGTGCTAGGAGCTGTAATGACCAGCAGCATCAGAGAAGCCCCCTACAGTGCATTTGCAAGTCAGTGAGGGGACAGATATCAGTCACAGAACCCTGAGGCATGTGCAGCTGTAGCTGAGTGCGGAGGGCAGGCCCAGCAGTGGGGGGAGCCCTGGGGCCTCTGACCTACTGGGGAAGCACAGCAAAGTAGCCCTGGAGGCCAGGAGGGAAGGCAGGAGGTGGGAGCAGGCATCGCCAGGGAGGGGTCCTGCAGGTGGGGGGGACGGCAAGACAGGGACAAAGCCCTTGTAGAGACAAGAGACACTCAAGGGTGAGGACGACTAGATGTCCTGCGGCTGCAGCCTGGAGAATGTGACAGGGAGTCAGCTGGGTGGCGAAGCCTCCTCGCCATGTTAAGGGGCCTTTCTTTGCAGAGAGGTTGGTGTGTCTCTGGGACCCCACAGACCAGACAGCCTAGAGCACAGGCCACATTCCTCACATTTCTGGGGGCTACATGGCCCAGATCAGGGACAGCAGGGTGGAGCCAGTGAGGCCCTCGGCTCCTTGCCTCCTCTCGGGGTGCAGGCCCAGAGGCCCAGCTCTCCCCTGCTCTTCCGTGTGGGCCCTTAATCCCATCACCAGGCTCAACCAGATCACCTCCAAAGGCCCCACCTCCTCTGGGGGTGTAGAGCTTCAGTATATTAATTTTAGGGGACACAAATATGCAATCCATAGCAAACAGCCAACATGCAGAACATTCTGGAGAACTTCCTTCTCACCTAGTGGAGCAACTCAGATTTCCTCTTAGATGAATTTTTAAACAGTGGGTAGCACAGTTTCACTAAATATCCAAATAATGGAACATTAAAATAATAGTAAATAATGGTGCAGATTACATTTAATTTATACTAATAGAATATAAGATAATAGAATCTAAGTACTCAATAGAATGTTCACTGAGCCTCTAACACAAGCCAAGGTAAGATATAGACTCAGACGATACCTTAATGCAGATTTAAATTAGGAACTTCAAATTCAGGTCTCCATTTTATCCCGTCATGAGCACAGGACTTGTGACCACAATGATCCATTAGAGAGAGTTTGCTTTGTTGGCTGGGTTTTAGCTGAAATTCTATGTACCATGAGTTTTTCAAGCAAGCAAATCTGAGAGGCGATTTTTAGTTTTGATCTGAAAAAGGAATGAAGGAGATTTCACACTTAATTATGAACTCCTCAAATGACATGAGGTAGTTTAAGTTTCAGAAATGAAAGAAAGGCAGTCCTCAGCCTGCAGATGGTGGGCAGGAGGCTGGGCCTCTGGGTAGTAGACCTCCCTCTGGAATCAGAAGAATGGGCGGAGTCTGCGTCCAACACAGCCAGCCTCTGCGGCTGGGCACCAGGCTCATCTCCAAGGGCTGCTGTGATGGCTGAAAGAGCACAGGGACAGAGAGCCTGGGACACTGGAACTGAAGGCGGCAATGGCCTTTCTCAGCTGTGCTGCACCCGAAGGGGCTGATCTAAATTCCAGGTCTGTCCATTTACCTCCCAATAAAGTCCCACCATTCAAGGAGCCAAGTAACGAGACAGGAAAGCAGCTGTAACGTTGCCTGAGAGCCTCCTGGGAGCCTGTCCGACTGAGTGCGGGAGTTCATAACAAACCTGAGCGTTTCCTGGGTTTTCAGCTGCTATCTCTGACATATGGGAGGCTGCAATTTCACAGGGAAGTGAAACCGTACCTCCTACCAGGTGCCAATATATTTTAAGCAAAGAGATATTGCAACTCTGGAATTACTGAAACCCTATGTTCCTTCCCTCCAATTGCTCCATGCAGACGTAAAAAGTCACATTTTTGAAATCAGCCTGTGACATCATTGGGACTAGCTGTAACCAAGGTGACAGTCTTGGGAGGGCTGGCATGAGAGATGGTGGTAAACATTCAGACTGAGGAAAGCTGGAGGCCAGACCTATTTTTAGATTTTTTTATGCAGGTCTATACGGATTCCTTAAAAATGGTAAAACTCTCACTTCTCAAGCAGATTGACACTTCACAGCCCCGCCGTCCACAGAACTTCTTCAAACCCTGCTTGCTGTCCTTCTCTGGCTGTTAACCTCCCTGAAGTTTAAAGCTCTGCACCCTCTCTGTGCACCCAGCTTCTTCTTGTTTTGAGTCGGTAATTTACTTAAATCGCCTTCAGTTCATCTTGGAACTGAGTCAATGTGCTAAACTACAAGGACGGATGTGCTCTATGTCGTGAGA
Organism: Glaucomys volans; assembly: GCA_020662805.1. NCBI lineage: Eukaryota > Metazoa > Chordata > Mammalia > Rodentia > Sciuridae > Glaucomys > Glaucomys volans. The sequence goes on from JAJEJO010004166.1 coordinate 310,300, forward strand.
GCATCTTAAAGATGTGCGTGGTGTGTGTGTGTGTGTGTGTGTGCGAGTGTGCAGGACTGAGTGTGTGCACCCCGTCCCCACAAGGCGCCAGCAGCGGTGCCAGCATTCACTCCGTCCCTATTTCTGTCCTTTGTCATCATTGCTATAACTAAGCCCACTGTCATCTGGTAGGAATATTTACCCACTGGAGCTGCCCTGGCTGGGCAGCCGTGCGTGGACATCTGGAGTCTAGACTTGGCGGCTCTGTGGGCAGGCTCGCGTCCCAGGGCTCCATCAGCCCGGGGCTCCATCGCCCGGCGCCCTGCTCTGTTTACATAGCTGCTGGGCCTCCTCATCAGTTTCAGCTGCCCAGCCCCTGCCCCCAGTCCCACCCTGCCATGTCCTAGTGCTGACTGTGAGCTTTGCAAGGCCACCAGAGGCACCCCCACCCTGCTCCCTTTACTGAGCCCCTCCCACTCGGTGCTCTGTCTCAGGATGGGAAGGGGCCAGAGGATCAGCAGTTCTGCTTCAGAGCTGATGCCTGCTTGAGTTGGGAAGAAGAGGTTTAGGAAATGCACTAAGCATAAGAGGAAGAAGTGGATGTGGTGAAAGAGTCAGGACTCGGAACACAGGATCTGGGCTCAGGTCTCATCACACCAGATTGTAACCTGGATGGTCTCCGAGGCTCCAGGTCATTACATGTGAACTTGTGAAGGGTAAAAGGCTCCTACAGCTACTGGGGGAAGCACATTCCTACGGAGACAGCCTACCTAGGTCAGCATCGCCTCTTTAGGGCACAAGTATCATGGGTCCAAATGAGAGCGCCCGCTGACCTAAGGCAAGAGCACACACTGCCGTATTTGCTGAAAACAGAGGGCCCTTGCTTTCTGGGGTTGGGTGGAGTGGGTGCCCAACCTCCAGCCAGCTGAGAGATCAGATCCTGAAGAGGGCTCAAAGGCAACACCTGCTTTTAGATACAAGGTGGTGGAGAGAGAGGCAGCCATGGTGATGGCCCTGTTTGACACCTGTGATTAGATTTCCTTCTTTCACTTTTTATAAAATAAAACTGCCAGGCAGCTCTGCTTCAGGGCAGGTGACCTGTTGAATCAGGCAGAAACCCCCCAGGAGCTGTCGCCCCTGAAATGTTGGGTGGTCTTGGGAGATCCTCAGCGTGGGAGGGCGGCCTGTGTTTTAAGGGAGATGGATCCTGCTCAGTGTGTGCTTTGGCATGAGGACGCCCTAACAGGCCACAGCAAAGCGGTCGTTGGTGTATGCAATAGTTACTTTTGTAATGAATTGACCCCTGCTTGAATTTTCTATGAAAATAATTATGTGGATGTCTCTCCAGCAAGCAAAAGCAGGTCTTCAAGAAATTATAGGTTTCTTTTGGAAGATCTCTCACAGAGGTCTGCAAACCATGGCCTGAAGCCCCTAGGCAGAAACTGTGCCTCTCACCAAGCCTCAACTATCTACAATCTGGCTTTTCACAGAAAACATTTTTTGGTGACTGTAATTATATAAATAAATAGGTTTTCAAAAGTATGCTTTACTTGTTTAAAATTAGAAATATCTGTTGGTAAATCTTATCATGATTTTCCCTGTCTTAAAATCCATCTAACACTCGCATTACCATGGACATAGCCAAGAGAAACCAAGCTGAACACAAGCCCAGCTGCACACGGCCCCTCGCTGCCTGCCTGTGGGTCGAGGCCCAGCTCCAGGAGGCTCTCATACTCTGAGATCTTCCGGGCACTGTGCCATGAAACTTCTCTTAAAATAATTATCTAACCTAAAGTACCTAAAGCTACAACCCACAAATTGTTTGGCTGCAGTTGTATGCTTGGGGCCACCAGGAGACACTTGGAGCCTTCAACGTGGACCGACAACCCAAGAGTTCTGATTTATGTTTGGCTTGGATTTGATCTAACTAGCGATGGTGTTCCAATTTGCTCACTAGTAACAGAGACTTATCAGGTTGACCAGGCCTGGCATTTCAGTTTTAGCAACATGAAAGTACAATCACTCAAAGGGGGAACTGATCCCGTTTTATGTTTTCATATCATTGGCTTGTACAATCAGAAGTCAAAATAGGTTTTCAAAATTGAGCACTTTCAGTATCAGTCCATCAGTATTTGAGATTCTACTTTCGACTGAAAAATAGATAAGTAAACGTCGACTCCAAGGACAAATGTATTTTTTAACACTTTTAACACTTTTAAAAATTTTTCTTTTAATGAAAAAATATTTTTTTTTGCACTGGGGATTGAACCAGGAATACTTTACCACTGAACTAAGTCACTCTTTTACTTTTTATTTTTTATAACAGGGCCTTGCTACGTTGCTTACACCCTCACGAAATTCCTCACGAAGCTGGCCTTGAACTTGTGATCCTCCTGTCTCAGCTTCTTGAGCTGCTGGGATTCCATTAGTGAAATTTTGTAGTAACCAATTTAATGATTTTTCTTGATTTGTTTTGGTAAAAATTGAGCACAAATAAAGAAAAGGGTTCAGTGGAGTTGACTGAAAGGCAAGGTCTGCACCCGGATGGGTTTGCTGTGTCTTCACCCAGTCTCAAACAACTGCTAGAACTACTCTACGAGTGTGGGTATATGTGTTTGGAAATGTCTGAGTGTGTGTGCATGGGGTATGTAGGTATGCTCAGGCATGATGCATGTGAGCAGGTATGTGTGCATGCTGGGGAGTTTGTGTCTGGGTATCCATGACTATATTGTATGCATGCATGAGTGTTTATGCATGTAGACATGCTTTAGTGTGTGAGTGCACACATGATTGTGTCTCAGGCATGTGTGGGCATGCATGCCCATGCAGAGTGTTCTAAAAATGATGTAAGCTGATGCCCACAAGTGACAGAATATTTACAGTGCTGGCTCCAGGGTTGGGAGCACTGTGGAAATCTTGTCCCTAAGAGGAAATCTTGTCCCTACTGGTGATGACAGGTTCCAGTGTTCCCCAATTACACTTCTGCCTTTGGATGGAGGTCTTGCTGTGTTAGCCGCAGGCCCTGATTTTGAGTCATGAGCTGCTCTCCCCAGAAGTTGGGCTCCTTCTGAGCCTGATGGACAGGAGCCAGAAGTCTATGGAGATGCTGGCTCACACCACACTTTATCTGTGACAAGCTGGTTTGGCACATGAAGTGGGAATATCTTCATTGTCACAAGCAGCACTAGCAGCAACAGAAGATCCTACTTTCCTGTGGCATGCCCACCCCTATAATTGGTTTTCTTTCATAGAGCCAAAGACAAAGCCTGTCTTTCCAGGGGCAAGTCCAGTGCTTGACACTGGGGGCCTTGAGAAGACTCCCTCCAGTACCATTATTCCAGAGCTAAAGGATTCAGCACTCAGACAGGGCCTGACCTGTGCAGGGCAAGGCCACACCACCATCAGCAGAGCCGAGAGAGCAATGTGTCTCCAGACTTCCACTTAGGGTTACTTCTACCATCGCATGCTTCTTGGTCTTCTAAACACACTGGTAAAAAGACCATTTACTTTAGCTACAGTTTACATTTTGGGGATATTATTAATATGGTCCCTGGCATATAATATACCTTCAAAAATTATTATTGGAATGAATTAATGAAAGAATGAATTGAATTGAATTCTGGGAGTCTAGAGAAAGCCTCGCAAGGCAGGGAACTGTCTACATCATCCTCCTGGAGGAAGAGATCATTTAGATATCACACCTGGCATGGTTCCAGGCACATGGTCTTCAATGAATTCTTGCTAAAATTATTGTCGTTGTTGAGAGTGGCCATGTGCTATTCTATTCTGTTCAGTATATATCTAGCTTTGCTCTTGATCTTAGGAAAAGCAGATTCTGTTTGGTAAAATAATCCAGTTGAAACCAGAACCTAGAATTTTCCCCCAAGGAGCCCCTTAGCTGCAGAAGCTTCTACCAGAGGGGTCGCATTCTGTCTAGCTGTGGAGAGCCCCTTGCCAAGGTGTACGCTGTAGGCTCTTCTGTATCAGCACCTTTGCCACCTGAGGGCACCTGCTACGGTGAGCTCATTGCAGACCCCTTTGAACCAGGGACAATATCCTCTCATCGCCGTCACTGTCATGGGTGAACAGTTTCCCATCTGGAGCGCTTGACCAACTGTCTTTCAGTTTGTAAAATCCAGAAACAGGCTGATGTAGAACATAGTTAGGGGGCTTCCAAAGGCAGCCGTGGTGCAGTAAGTGCAACCAGTGACCAGAAGGAGCTTGTGATGCTCTATGCATAAAAAATGTCACCAATTTTCACACAAGTGGTCTCATTCAGGTGCAGGTGCACAGCCTGCTTTGGGCACTCAGGGCGGAGGGTGCGCTGGGGGAATGTAGGAGAAGGACAGCTAGTCAATGGTATTCAGATCAGTGGGCTCAATTCCACCTCGGCTGCTCCAGCAGGTGCCTGCAAGCAGCTTCCACGAGCAGCAGAGCTTTCTTTCCTGTGCTGTGTGGGGTCATCCTCAGGGACGTCAGCTCCGAAGCCCTTCTTTCCATGAATCTCAGTAGTACTGGCTCCTCTGTCTTTGTGATATCAGGTTAGGGTTTGCCTATTACCTCTCAAACCCCAGACTAAAAGTCTGCATTTCCACCAAAGTTCAAGGTGCGGAGAGACCAGCAGGCACAGTGGTGGCCCGAGTTTCCATTCCAGCCTGACTGCTCCTTTGCTTGCAACTTTGGTCCCTGGCTGTAACCTTCTGGTGTCTTTTTCCAGATCCCTAAGGTGAGGATTAAAAGAAAATACTGAACTCAGAGACTTGCTGAAAGAACTAAGTGACCTGGTAAATGCAAGTATTTATGATCACTTCTAGCTTGCAATCAGTACTATGTGTCCGTCAGTGATCGCTGTGTTTTCGTTCTCCATGGCAACCTTCCTGCTTTCCCCTCAGCTGGACACTCCTCTGCCTGGGGTTGAGCCATCTTGGGCTGTTCCTCCTTTGCAGCAGATTCTTCCCTGGGCACTCTGAGCGAAGGAAGGTTTTGCTCCCCGGTAACAGAGTAAGATGCTGCCCCAGGGCCTGTCTTTCTCACCCAGAGCTTCTTTGTGACCGTATGATGTTAGAAGCCACCAAAGCTGTGACCTGAAGAGGAGATGATCCTGACAGGGAGGATAAAGAAATGACCAGTCCAGTCTGTCCAGGCTCAGAACCGATCCTGTACCCACTCTGTGCAGACCCGTTTCCCTTGAAATACTTGAATACCTCTGTGTTTAGGTCGCAGCTGGTCAGCAATGTTGCTATTTGCTCCCTGAAGCATCCTTAGTGCAGTCTCCACATGTGGGAAGCTGTCCTTGCTTCCAGACCACAGGAGGAGGACAGGCGGAAGGAGCGCTGAGGGACTCAGTGCAGTTGCTGGGCTTAGCCCTGGGCTTGCTGGCCACCAGGGAAAAAGGGAAAAAAAAAACCTCAACTCCCCTAATTTTACATGACAAAAATGGTCAGAAGGTAGGAAGCAAGGAACATGGGTAGAACAGGAAAAGCCAGGTGGCACAGGTGTCCCTACAGACACTGACAGGATGCACCCCTGGGCACCATCTTGACCATTTTGCATCAAGTTCAACTTGTGTTTTGGATAACAGGGTTTTGTTGTTGTTGTTTTGCTTTTTGTTTTTTGGGTAAGAAAACTTTGTGCTAAAGCCAAAATGAAGCAAGGACGTACTATTAGAGTAAAACCTTTGTTTTCTGATTCTTTGCCTCCTTTTTCCTCTCTTCTAATTTCCTATCCTTATTTTATTAGCATTATCTTTCCTTCACAACTTCATGCAGTCATTTCATGAAACTGCTTCCAATCTTTCAGGCCCAGAGAAATGCTCATTCAGTGGTGTGAAAGCACACTAAGCCAGTTGCAGGAACTCGCCTGGGCAAGCTCAGACCTGTGCTTCGTGACTCCCACATCCCCTCACTGCCCACATGGTGCTGTGTGCTGGGGCTGGGCAGCTGCCCTGGACACAGGTGGATGGAGCCCTGGAAGGTACCACACTACCCATGTGTGGATTATCAACAGGGACGAATGGCAAGGCTGAGGAGCCACATGCTATGCTGGGAGGGGAGTATTGGCAGGAAATTCCTATTGATTATTGATGACCAGTTGCTTGGGCAGTGGTGGCCTGGCTTTCCTTCCAAATCATTATCCCCCACTCCTAGCTCACACTGACTATGGTCTCCATCCATCCCCTCTCATAGAGCTAGAGGTGGTCAGGGAGGAACAGGAGGGTTTTCTGTGTTTGTGACCACTGGTCTTCTAGTACATTTTGCAAAGAAACAAATTTTACTTTTATGCCTGAATGTCTGACATTTGCAGTGAACTTAGGAGACAAAGAAAAGTTGTCATTTGTAAAACAGGATCAGATGCCAGGAAACCAACTCTGGGGGAAAGGAAACTTTGGGGACAATGGCTTTCACGTTGCAGACTCTGGGCCAGTAGGAGGCAGGCCATCTGCAGACGGGAGTGCTGTTAAGGGTTTGATGAGGCCAGAAGGGAGTCCAAGGCCTCCTCTGAGTTTTGAATTAGGAAATGCTTCAGCAGCCTCAGCCAGATGAGAGGGATATTTGCGGGTCCAAAGCAGACAGATGGCTGGTAGCTGGAGAAGCTGTGCATGCTGGAACATGCCCTGGCCAGGAGGAGGCCGAGGGCTGTATGGGTGGATTGCAGTGCCCAGGCTACCCCAGGGGTTGGTTCCTGGGGCATCCTGGAAGGGGTTCAAGAAGACATCACACACCCCAGCATTCCCCGTCAGAGGAAGCTAGAGTCCCCCTGCCTTGGTTCTGTGTGGTTGGAAAGTGGGCAGGTAAGTTCCCACTCTTCATTCCTAAAGGTGGCACTTCAAGAGGAAATGGGATGAGGACGGCAGACTCCGACTGTTCAGAGGTGGCCTCTGAAAAGCCTGACTGGGAAGCAGTGGGGTCCAGGGAAGATGGCGATGTCCCAAAGGTCACATGTGAACTCCACGCTGTGACAGGGTTGGAAGGCTGAGGCGGTTTATTGCAGGGTGACCCTGACTAGAGGCCTCGCCCTCCTAGCTCCTTTCTCTTCCTTTTGAGGTCAGGATAACTGTAGCCACTAGCTGAGGCACCAGGGCTTGGCAAGAGTGCACGGTAAGAGCGCCACCTGTGTACACCCAAGGAGGGTGGAGTCCGATGGTCTCCATGGTAGAAGCTGCTCACAGTGGCCTGTGACCAGGGAGATAGTGCTGGGCCCCAGGTGGCAGGGCTTCCTGTGTAGGGCCCTGTCCAGGGACCTTCTCCCTGCTCCCACGGCTCACATCTGTGCTGAGAGGCCATGGCTTTAGCCGCTGAGACACTGTGGTGGGATAAAAAATGAACATTTGGTCTTTGTTCCTGGCTCCTGGCCCAAAGCTCCTGAAACCCAGGGAGCATCTTAGCCTGTTGATGAGGTGACTCCTGAAGGGAGTGGGAGGTAGGGGGCTTTGGCACCAGAAAAGCATCAGTGGATGATGAATAGGGTCTAGATCACAGCATCCCTGCCCCGTGAATGGGAGGGAGCTAGAAACCACGCTGGGCCCCCAGTGGCCAATGGACTCTCCATGAAAACCCTGAGCAGTGAGGGTCAGGGAACACCCAGCTTGGCCAGCACTGGGCAGCGTGGAATCCACCAGATGTGTGGATGAGGGCCAAAGGTGGGTTGAGGTGGCTAACTCCAAGCTGGATGAGGCTTGAGCTTTGAAGTGAGTGCTTCTTGATTGGTTTGGGTGAAAGTCAGGATCTGGGACAAAGGAGAGGAAACCAAGGGAGGTGGAGCAAAGGTCGGACTCCTGGGGGGAAGTGAGGCCAGGGGAATGCAAAAGTGCACCCAGTTTCCGGGAAGTGAGGAGGTGAAGTGGACCCAATGTCAGCAGAGGGGGAGGCGCAGGTTTTCAGAAGCAGTGGTCCAGAGACTCCTGCTTCAGTTCTGTGAGGAACTGAGGGGTGTGAGGAGGGAGGGTCAGGGTCCCCAGGCCACGGCGACTGAGCCAGTCTTTCCAAGGGGTGTTTGAAGATGTGACGTTCTGTTGCACACAGGACTGAAGTGGGGAGCAACCTGCTGGTGAGAATTAAAGGTGCTGCAGGTGCTGAAGAAATAGTCAAGTAAGCATGGCGGCCACAGCCAGGGGAGGTTACAGCGAGGTGCTGCAGAAGAGCATTCTGGCCTGGGACCAAGACATGTAGGATGGTGGTCCCATGAGACTGCAACCCCTACAGACACTGCCACCCTCTTAGTTTGTGCAAGTGCACCCTAGGATGTGCACAGGAGGACACAAGCCAGTGAGGACACCTTTCTCAGACTGTGTACCTGAGGCCGAGCAAGGTGGGATGCCTTATCTTGACTTGCCAACTTCCTAGTCCTAATGATTAAGCCACCTGTTACCAAAGGCCTAGGAAGTACAGGTGGGTGCAGAGGGATTCGAAGAAATGCAGCGAATCTCCTCCAACTTTGCCATTGGAGTGACGGAAGCCTTAATCCAAACAAGACTCGGGAAAACGCGAGCTTAATGAAAACCTCCAGGCCTCAGGCCTGTGGTGTGCCAGCTGAAGGACGTTTGGTGTCAATTTCAGGTTAGGGAAAACTGCATGCCTTACCAATTCTACCTTCCAAGCCTTGGACGTATGCGAGAAAGCTCATTTTACAAGTAAATATATTATCTGGATCACGTTTTTCTGCTCAGTACTTAAAATTGAATGAACTCTTAAAGACATGAATAATTTTTGAAAGAGAAATAACAGCAAAGACCTGTTTGCAATTTCTTTATTCACTTAAGGAAAATTTTCCTCAGCAACTAAATGCAAAACATCCCAATTTTATGCAATCTTCTGATTTTACCGCAGTGCCCAGAAACTGTAATCAATTTTTAAAACCTGGTCACTGGGTAGATGACTGAACATGGGCTGTAACGCAGGACACATGATTTGGCAGTGCTGTCTGAACTCTGATTTTGCATTTGAAATATTATCAGGTATTTTTGAGGCAAAAACTGAGCATAATTAGCTTGCTGTGGCTCTTTTTAGTTGCAATTAAAGTGGAATCAGATAAGAATGTGGGTTGATGACAAAAAAGAGTGTTTGCATATTAGAGTCCCCTGGGCCAAGCCCCAGGCGGAACTCAGTAAAGAAATACAGAGGGGGATGCATCTGCCCCCCAAGAAACTTTGGAAGTGATGCTGGTGCTGGGGCGAGACGCAGGACACCCTAGCTTCATACACCATCCCAGTGACTTTCCATTAGCAGGCAGGGAGGTGGGCTCTGGGAGGCCAGCTGACCCCAACACACAGGAAGCGATGGCATCTTCCCTCCCACCCTTCCTGTCCCCTCTACCACCGTTGGAAACACTGCCCTGCTTTCCCTACCACAGACTGGTGTGCTCCACATCTTTGCCCTTCTTCTCTTTCAATGGCCACATGAGAGTGGACAGGACAGGCGGAAATGACGAAGCTGCCCTTCGGATGGGTGGAAGGCCAGCTGATGGGAGAAGTCTGGCACTCCGTCCACCTGGAGACGGCCTCTCCTCTGGCCTCTGGTGGCCTGTGTCACGAGCCACGGCAGGCCCGCTCCATCCTCAGAGGTACCAGCTTGAGACCTTGGGAAGAAGACCCACTGTCCCTGCCTGGGTAGGCAATTGCCTCCCGAGCCCCCAGAGCCCCTGGCACGTGGTGCACTCGCTGCTCCAATGCTTATCAATCAACATTCACGCGGCAGACGTTCTGCTGGACCTGAGTGTCCCCATATGACGGACGCCTTTCTCATGACAGTTCTGCACATGGCATCATTGTTATTGACAGCTCTGTGGTATGGATAAAGAGCTAAGGCCCAGGAAATTGATCACCTCAGCTTTTATGATTGGCAAGTAGAGCTGTGTTTCCCCACAGTCATGAGCCCCTTTTAGAGTCAGAATTGTTGTTGAAATCCCTCTCGCTTGGAGTAAAGTAACTGGCATATCATACAGCAAGTGCTCAATTAATGTTCATTGATTTGAATGATCAGATTTCTAATGACAACTTTTCCGTATTATTCCAGTCCTGTATTGCATATACTGTGTGTTAGAAGTTATTTGTTAATTGAGTTCCCTCAGTGCTCCCTGCCCCCTTGATCTGCTGGTCCCAGAGGAGCGAGCCTGTCTCCGGTTCTGCTGTCTCCAGAGAGGGATGCAAGGAGGGATTTAAGAAAGAGTCATTGCCTCCATCATCGGGAAATCATTAGTTCAGTGGTTTTTTTTTCAATTCTGTGCCTTCAAAATGAAAGCTGTAGGAACCAACTGGGAATAGGAAGGAAAGATTCCAGAAAAAAATATTCTCATTTCAAAATTTCTGGCACAAGAAAGTTGGCTTCATGATGTGAATTTATGTGGAGGTCAGAAACATAGGATTCTCTTCCCACTGTCCATCTTTCCACTCCTTCAAATTCCCTCACAACCTGCTCATTCCAAATGTGCAGCCAACACGTGCCAAGACAAATGTGGGCTTTGGATTAGCACTTGAACCCGTGGGCTCTCCTTTGGCCGGTGCCGGCGAGGCTATACAGCTGTGTTCTCTCAGCACCGCGGGCCCCTGGTGAATTAGGCCATGAGTTGGTATTTAGACAAATTGGGCAGCATTTTCTAAACTTTCTGTGCCATATGTCCATTGAGAATGGGATAATGAGGCATGTGCAGAGGGAAGCCCAGACATCAGAGACGACAGCAGAATGACATCTCCAGCCCAGCACCAGCGCGGGCACCCCATCCATCAGGCAGACATCACTCTCGAGATGCGGGGCCTCCTGTGTGTCCTGCATTGCTGAGGATGAATGGAGTCCTCCTAAAGCACTTTTTCAGCTCCTGAGACGTCATTGTAATAATCAGTGAAGAACTTTCTAAGTAACTTGTCATCTGTGCCTTCCCAGAGTCTCAGAAGAACACGAGCTTGTGGGCTTCACTGACTCCAATGGGGGGAGTACTGCCACCCCCCGTTTACACACTCTGTGAGTCTCTAGATGCAACTGTGGCAGCTTGCTCTGGCTGCCCTGACAGCACGCTGCGGGCTCAGTGACGTGAACACAAGCTATATTGCTGACAGTTGTAGAGACTGAAGCCTCAGATCAGGGTGCCGGCTGGGCAGATCTTCCTCCCCAGGTTGCAGATGATCACCCTGTTCCCACATAGCAGACAGAAGGAGCTCTTGAGTCTTTTCCTCCTGGAAGAGCACAAGCCCTGTAGGGACAGGTACCCCCATCATGCCCTCAGGTATTCTTAACTGCTTCATTAGGTGCTGTCTCCAAATATAGTTACCCTGGGGTTAGTGATTCCATACAAGAATGTTGGAGGACACAATTCAATCCATTGCAGTGACCTTCTTTGGAAGAAGTGACTCTAAATGTCATTAGTTAAGATGGAGTTCTATGAATTAGGGTCAGCCCTAGTCATAAGAAGGGAAAGTGGGAGAGGGGGGGAGATTGGTCAAAGGCAGAGACAGAGACTGACTACAAGCCAAGAGACACCAAGGTTGTTGGCCATGAGCAGGAGCTAGAAGGGGCTGGCAGCAGCTCCTCTGAGCTCCCAGGGAGGAATCCACCCTGCTGGTACCCTGGTTTCAGTCTTATGGACCCCAGAATTACTGGGGAATCAGTCTCGGTTGTTTTGAGTCTTCTAGTCTGTGGTAATTTGTTATGGCATCCTCAGGACAGGAATCCACACATGCTCCATCACCATGATGACTGTCACCGCTGTTCAGCATGGCGGCTTAGTGGGGTGCCTGCCGGGTGGTCTCTGTGGGCTTCCTGCCGTGTGCTGTGTCTGTCACACGCTAGGCGCCACTCAGTGCTGCAGGATGAAAGCAGCTCCCTTGCCCTGTTCTTGGTCCACACCGCTGTGGGCGTGGGAGACGGCTCGTTAGTCTGGGATGGGTGGAGGGAGTGGAAAGGGGATGCAGAGCTGTCCTTGGCACAAGCTGAGCACCCAGCGAGTGGAGTGCTAGCTGTTACTCCAGAGTCGAGGTCCTGGTGATCTCTGTCCTTTCCTCTTTCTCATCCTCTGTTCCCTTAGTATCCTTGAGAGGTAGACCGGATGGATATTATTATTATTATGTCACTTTATAGATGAGAAAACTGAGGCTCAAGGAGGTGGTTGTTTATTAAGGTCACTTGACTCAGATAAGCTGCTGCCAAGACTCCATGGTACACAGCAATTTCATTTCTTTTTTTTTTTTTTGAACTGGGGATTGAACTCAGGGGCACTCGGTCACTGAGCCACATCCCCAGCCCTATTTTTTGTATTTTATTTAGAGACAGGGTCTCACTGAGTTGCTTAGGGTCTCGCTAAGTTGCTAAGACTGGCTGTGAACTCGTGATCCTTCTGACTCAGCCTCCCAAGTCGCTTGGATTACAGGCATGCACCACCACGCCCGGCTGCAATCTCATTTCTTTAATCCACATTTTCAGAGCATTAAGAGAGGTGTCTGAAGAGAAGAGCTTTGATTCTATTTCCATCATAAATGATCTGGGGTTACTAGTACTCTAGCTTCAGGTTAGATCTTGTTTTTATTTGTGTTATTATGTGTTTTAAATGCATTCATTCCCATGAGAAACACCCCTGATACTCCAGCTGCTCTGTTCGACACTGGAACTGCAGTGGTGAGGAAGACCACGGCCTTGTCCCCTGGAGCCTACTGATCAGTGGGCAGACAACCAACAAGAAGTTTCTGCAGCTTGAGATGGAGGCCGCGAGAGGGGCTCACAGCAGACTTCCCATCTCATCTCCGAAGGGCGCAGGGAAGGCACCCAAGAAGGTAGCAGCTACTGCAGAGCCTGGAATATGAAGAGCAGCTGGCCAGGCCGACAGGAAGGATGGATAATCTGCCTGAACGGAGAAAAGAGGTCTGTTTTGCTTAGAAAGAAGGAAGGAAGGAGCAAGGGAAGGAAGTTCTGTTTATTGCTGAGATTTGGAAAGTGGGGCGGGGCTGCATTGAGAGACGAGGTTGACAAGGAAGGAAGAGGAAGAGGGGACCAGGCAGGAAGAGCCGGAAGCCCTCCTCATGGACTCAGGCTTGACCTAAGAGCAACTAGAGGCCTCTGCTGGGTTTCCTGCAGGGGAGGCATGGCAGATGTCACTGGGAGGCTCACTGGTGCTGGAGTCTGGGCTGGGACAGAAGTAGAGCCCAGTTAGTTGGCTGCACTTGAATGGATGAGTCTGCCTGGGGTTGTGGCTGCAGAGAAGGGGACACCTCGCCCAGGAAGGGGGAGTGGCAGGACCGGTGTTGGTTAACCATGGGCTGAGGACCAGGAAGGCCGAACACGGTTTCTCTATCAGGCCAAGGAAGCAGCAGAGACACGTTATGTTAAACCAAGCTTTAGAAGGTTCTAGGACTGCAGTGTGGGTAGTGGGTCAGAGTCTGCATCCTCTAGGAGGCGGGTCCTTCAAGGGCGCACCCCCAGTGACCTAAAGACCTCCCACTAGGTCGTTCCCCTGATGGCTCCACTAGCTCCCGACAGTGTCAAGCTGGGGAGCAAGGCTTTAGCACTGGGTCAACTACAGCAAGGGAGAGCTGGCAGTAAAATATGTCTGTATTCCACGTGCACAATATGAAGATTTTGTGTCCACATACAGTTCCTCATTGTGAAATTATCACTAAGATCTAGGTAACTAACACATCCGAAACCTCGCAGAGGTAATTTCTTCTTTAGTGAGAACATTTAAGATCTATGCCATTAGCAGTTTTCAGATATTATATTATTATTCACTGTGGTCATCTTGCAACACAATAGGTCTCCAGAAGTTGCTCATTTGATGACTGACAGTTTAGACCAACATCCTCATTTCCCCTGGAAACTCTGCTTTCTGCGTCTATGAATCCAACTTGCACAGATTCCACATAGAAGAGAGAGCATGCCATATTTTTCTTTCATGGCTGGCTTATTTCACCAGTTCCATTCATGTTATTGCATATGGAAGGGTTTTCTTCTTTTTTAAGGCTGAATAACAGTCATACGTAATTGTGACACATATAACTTCTTTATCCGCTCCCCTGTCCGCAGACACTTCTCTACCTTGGTTACTGTGGAAAGGCTGCAATGAAGGCAAGGGTGCAGATGGCTCTTGACCACGCTGATCTCACATCCTTGGGATAAGCACCCAAATGCCTAAGTGGACTCGCGGGATCATAGGGTAGTTCTGTTTCTAATCTTTTGAGGAAACTCCACAGTGGTTCCCACTTGGCAGCATTCATTTACATTTTCATGAACATGTGTGAGGATCCCTCTTCTCTTTGATCCCACCAGTACTTGATAACCGCAATCCTTATGGCAGCGAGGTGACTTCTCACTGTTGCTTTGATGGGCATTTCCCTGATGCTTACCAATGTCTAGCTTCTTCTACTGGATGACCATTTGCATGGTTTGTAAAAACATATATGCTTGTCCTTTGCCTATATTTTAATTAGGTTGCTTATTTATTTAGCTATTGAGTTCCTTGCATATTTTGAGTATTGAGTATCAATGCCCAAATGGGTATTACAATGTGGTTTTCAAATATTTTCTCTTACTCGATAGCTTTTTATTTTGTTTTTTTTTTCTCCCTTTTTTGTGCAAAAGTATTTTAGTTTGCTCTAATTTATCTTTGTTTTCATTGTGTTTGCTTTGGGGTCATCTTCAAAAGTCAGTGCCAAGATCGGTGTCAAGGATCTTTCCCCTGTTTGCTTCTAAGAGTTTTAGAATCTCAGGATTCGTATTAAGTCTTTAACCCATTTTGCATTGACTTTTTGGTGTGATGTAAGATTAGGGTCCAATCTGATGCTTTCCACATGGATATAGGTTTCCCAGCAGGAGCCGAAGAGATTCTTCTTTCAGTGTGTAGCATCTGTGTCTTTGCTGAAGACTGGTTGACCTGTGTGTGCAGGTCCGTTGCTGGGCTTTCTACTCTGCTCTGTCTATGTGTCTGTCCATGTTGACACAATGCCTATTGTGCTTTCCAGGATAGACTGTAACATAGTGTGGAGTCAGGATATGTGAGGCCTTCAATCCTTCTTCTTTCTCAAAAGTGCGTTAGCTCTTTGGGGTATGTCGCAGTTCCACAGGAAGTTGAGAATTAGTATTTTGTGAAAATTTCATTGGAATTTTGATTCCAATTTTGCACTGAATTTTGTAGGTTGGTTTGGGTAGAATGGAAATTTTGACAATATTAATTCTTCTAATCAATTAACATAGAAAGCCTTTCCATTATTTAGGTTTTTGTTGGTTTTTCCCATCAATGGTTTTTAGTTTTTGTGTATGGATCTTCAAGTTCTTGGTTAAATTTATGCTTAAATATTTTGTTGTTTTTGTTGCTATTCTAAATTGGATTTCTTAACTTCTTTTTCAGATAGTTTTTAACTGATTTTTGAATGCTGATTTTTGTATCCCTAAATTTCACTGAATTCATTTATCAGCAATAACAGATTTTTGGTGGATTCTTAAAAGAACATGAGGTTTTGAGGCAGAATTGTTTTTGTTTGATTTTTGCCCCTTTATTGTGGTTATAATTTTGTACAAGTCACAAAATTTCTCTGAACCTCAGTTCCTACATCTGTACAATAGATAATGACATTAGAATTAAAAATTTTTAATTATAAATAATCTGGTGCTTGGCACATAATGAGTCCGTCAATGCCTAATAAATAATAACTCATGATCATTTTTCTCAATTTCCAGATGCCAGCAGCACGTCCAGTTGGAGGCAGTGGCTCCCTGATGTGCTGGCTCTTCCTGAGTCTTGTGATCTCCTCAAAGCGGACAAGCAGAGCAGAGTGCTTCCTTGGGGTGGGAACTTCTTGAACCTCACTGGAGCCAAAAACATTGATTTATTTTGGAAAGTTTCTTTAAAAATTCATCAGGCTATTGTTTCTGGGGTTGGAGGGTGATTTGGTTTGAATTATGTCAGTACCAAATAAATACTGTAAATAAATAACAGAGATGCCCTTGAATTTCAGAGCCGAGGAAGGCAAATACATTCTGTGCTGGGTTTATTAACCCGACCCATTTCCAGATAGTGTCCCTGAAGACCAGGCAGTGAGGGCCACCCCGTCAGCAACTCCAGCTGCACAGTGGTCAGGGAGAGTCCCTGCCTGGAGCCAGGTGAGGTCAGCACCACAGGCCTCCTAAGGGATTTCCAACCTCACCACCAGCATGCACCAGGGTCCATCAGGGACAGAACCTGAACCAGTCACCTTTGCAATCATCAGACAGGAGCCATGCATCGTGCTGGAAGGAAGCCATAGGGCTCTTCTGTTCATACACACTTTACAGTTTGCAAAGGGCCCCCGTGACATCACCTCTCGAGTTCCAGAGGTTAAGTACGTGCCCACAGGAAGTAGGTTCTCATTGCACAACCGAATTCAGCTTGTAGTCTACAGACATTTAGCAAGTGCCAGACATCTCCTGTCATCCTCCTGAGCAGGACCTCACTTGATCTATGTGACCACTCCCATCTTACAGACGGGAGAGGTAAAGCACGAGGGGGGCATCGCCTGCCTGCCGCACTGCGGGAGGTGTGCAACCAGACGGCAGCGCTTCTCTTCTAGGGCAAACTGGCCATTTTCTTTCTGTAATGTTATGAGAAATCGTCAATATAATGAACTGTTACTTACTTACCTTCCTGTTGCTCTCATGGGACAAAAGGGCAAAGGAGCAGGAGGAGCGGGAGGAGCGGGAGGAGCAGAAGGAGCGGGAGGAGCAGGACACAGGGCAGAGACAGGCAATGCTTCAGCTCCTCGAGGGGGTGGAGCCTGTGACCAGCAAAAGGAGTCAAATCAAAGGTCCTGGGGTGACTTCCCCTGAGGCATGCATGAGGTTAGGTTTGATTTAGGAACCGCTTGGCAGATCCCAGAGCAGGAATCTAGAGTAGGAATCACGAGTAGGGGCTTGAGGATGCACTAGCCATTTTGGAAGTGGCTCTCATTACAGGACCGGTGGCATGGAGGGCCAGTCCTGGGGGAGGACCAGGGCGGAGTCTTTGCATATCTGCTAGTAGCATCCAGGTGGGGCAGTAGGGAGCGAGGCCTAGAGGTTGAGGTGGTTCCTGGCCTCCAGGGACTCCTGAGATCCCTTCTTCAAGCAGTTGCTCCTGGGGTCGCCTGGAGTGAGCCTGAGGACAAACCACTGCAGAGAGGTGCATGCTCCTGCCTAGAGGGCCTGGGGCGGGACCGGGGCTGTCCCGTGGTCTGAACACAGCCTGGGAGCTGGTGGCGGCCTCTCACCAGAACCTCTGCAGGGCTGGTTTCTGTGCAGTGGCTGTAAGTGTGGCAATCTGGTGAACTGCTTGTGGAAGGAAGCATCTTGTTTAGGAATGCCAGGCGGCAATTAGCATATTTGCCAGTGAGGAGCTTTGCTAGCTGGAAACCTCAGTGCTTTCTTGTGGCCTGCCTTCCAGAGCAGGGCGGACTTGGAGGCTCTGAACCCAGCTCATAAATAGTTGATTTCATATTTTAAAATCTCCACTGAAACCGTCCCCCCTCTCGCGGATCACAGATGGTGAAGAACTAATTTGTCACTGTTTGATAACTGCTTTTATGTATCAAAGCTCTTATTTACCACTCCGCGGGGGAAATGACAGGCTAAGAGCAATGGTGTGTTTCCTTTCCGTTTTTCGGTAACAGGGAGGTTTCTTGCCCCCCTCACCCCCACCCCAACATGTTTCTTGTTTAAAATATAAAATTGCGAATCTGATGCACATGCGGACTTGATTGGCTCCTTTTTGGGGGATGTGCAGAACGCTTCTCCAGCGCAGACCTGGGGCCGCCTTTCCTGATCCTTTTTAATATCCTGGAGCTACATAATCACATTTGGGCCAGAGCGGCTCGCTCCAGTCGCCAAATGTTTCTAATTAGCTATGCAAATCGGAGCTTGGCTTTTGAACATTGTCTGTGAGACACTCGGCCCGGCAGGAAGGTTCCCAAGGAGGACCGATCATGGGCTCCCAGAACCCAGGCGGCATCTTTTCTCCAAAGCACTCCTTCCCTTAATGCGCTCGCCAGTCCGTCAGTCCTTCCACACTCCGCCCTCTTTCCCTCCGCTGTTCTCTGCCGCAGGACCTCGTGGCTGCACCCTGGCTTGGACGTGGCACCTGGGAGCTGCCTAGCATCCTCGTTCACCAGCACCGCCCACCTTGTGCCCATGGGGCGCCTCGGGCCTAACAAGAAACGACTAGAAGAAAGTTCACCCGTTGGCTAGCTCAGTTTGGCAAACGACAGCCTCTGAGACAGGAATGGTTTCGTATTCCAAAAGATCCAAAGGAGTCAAAAGAAGACATTTCTTGACATGTGAAGATTACGGCCGTCATGTCTCACTGGGCAACTGTTCCATCCGCTGGCTGACGAATCACACTGCTTTCGTGCTACGTGGCGGAGCCGGGAGTTTCCCAGGCACGACGATGTGCAAAGCCTAATTAATTATTCCCTGGCCATTGCCAGAGAAGAAATACTGACCCCTGAGCTAACTCCTTCCCTGATGCTCTTGACACAGTGGAAAGGAAGTTGGACCGTGTCCACGCTTGCTGCTTCCCCTTCTCTCCTGGGCCAGCCATCCTGCTTATGGCTGCCTTCTGCCTCAGGGCCTTTGCTTATTCCGTTCTGTTTGCATAATCAAATATTTAGACTTTCTTTCTTCATATTAACTCTACCTTTGAATTCCTTTATTTGTTTGCTTTTCTAAGTGCCAGGGGTCAAACCCAGGCTCTTGCACATGCTAGTCAAGTGTTCTACTTGCAGGGCTATAGTGTTTCAGATGTCATATCAAATATGGCTTTTTCCAAAGCTATGTAGCAACTCACCAGATCGTCTTTTATTCCTTTATTGACTTCCACTTTTTTCTCTTTTCCTTGAGAAGAATACTTCTGAGAGTTTTCCATTATGTTTTTATTAGTGCTTTGATTAATGAGCTCCTCACACTTAGTCTCTAAGACCCCCAACGGCAAAAGACTGACTGAATTCATTTTGCCACTAGATCCCTGGTGCCCAGAAGGGGGCTGGTCTGCAGGAGTAAGACTGTCATTTGAAAGGCTGATCCCTGCAGATCTGTGAGCCCTACTGAGCGCCAGCACCACGGTGGGTGCTGCAGGCTTCCTGATGTGTCCCTGCTAAAGCGTCACAGTTGCCCCCAGTCGCAGGAGACACATGCCAAGACCCCCAGTGAACACCCGACACCTGGGAGAGTACCGAAGCCTGATCCTGCTGCTTGTCTATGCACACGTACCTGTGACAAGGTTTAATTTATAAATTAGGCGCAGTGAGGGTTGAACAACCATAACTAATAACAGAATGATCATGACAGTGTGCCGTAACTAAGGCTATGTGCCCGTGCTCTCCGGCTCTTGCGCTGTCCTACTCCTCCCTGTTCTCTAGTAAGTCTTCCAGCCCGAACCTGACTGCGGATAACTGAAGTCACCAAAACACTGATGGGGGCGGCTGGAAGCCACCTTGCAGATGGAGACAATCTGTTGCCACCCAGAACCTGGCAGAGTTCTGTCTGAGTCCAAAGCTCCCGTTGTCACGGCTGTTGTATGGACAAGGGAATGGTCCGTGCACCAGCATCCAAGTCAGTTCCCCGGGGAAGCAAATGCCGCAGAAAATACCTTACTCTATCCCAGCAAGGCTTTCTGGCACCTTCTATCAACGTGACCATCACCATCATTAGGAAAGGTGACAAGAGCACACCCTGGGGACCCCGCGGGTCGCTCAGGAAGTGATGGCCATGGAATCGAAAGCTGCTCTGTTCTGCTCTTGATGGTTTCTTTCTTAAAGAGCTCAAGATGCTGGCGTGCTGGAGAGAAGGGCAGACACTGGCTCCGCTCCTCATCCGCCCAGTGCAGGAGGTCAGGACTGCGGGTCACAGAGCCGCGGCTGGTTCAAGGCACAGGGCTCGGCTCATCCTGTGGTGTCTGCTGCCAGCCTCCTTCTCGGCCCTTCTTTTTTAGAATGTAAAGGAGCATCTCTTTGACTTTTTTCACACTTGGGGATAAATTGCCCACCTCCAACCTCATCATGCTGTATGTTGAGATTTGAGGTTAAACGCATTTTCCTGGGTGTTTTGAACCACGTTCCCCCACTCAGCCTGCGCCGTGGAGCCTGTGGTGTGCTGAACACAGGGAACCAAGATGGACCTCATGCGCTCCTGTCTGGAGGACATTCATGCCTCATGGATGCTGCCCAGGGACAGCACCGCACCTCACACTCCTGTCGCCTCTGTCCACGTGCAGGGGGCTTCGGGTTGCGGTTTAGCAGCGGGGGCCACAGGGAGAGCGTGAGCAGAGGGCGGTGACTGAGCAACCTGCCTTGGAGCCGCCCTCCCTGTCCCTGGGGCCGGGGCGGTGGTGACACACCATCATGACAGGTGAAGCAACGGGCTGAGAGCCACTTGCCTCTGGCTGGGCTGCCATCCGATGAGCTCCCCTGAACTGTCACTCTCCTTTCCTCGGTACCACTTAGCATCAGCACTGCCTCGTGTGGAGGAGGGAGCAGGTGCAGAGTCCATGGGACTTGCCACCACTCCCATAGTGAGCAGGCCATCAAGCCGGGAAGCGGTCTGCCCTCGTCTGAGGAGGGAGGACACTTCTGTGCCACCTACAGCATCTCTACATCTGCTCATTCCCAACATCACAGCACAGCGCAAATAGATGTCCTGGTGAAAGTTAAAATCCCGACTTAAGTGCAGATGGGCGTGAAAGCAGGTGACCTCACACTTGCTGGGCGAGGCCCTGCTCTCTCCTGGGGATCCCTGCGGTCCCCAGCCCCTCCCTGCATTGGCCGAGGTGGCTCAGTTTAATCGGTGATCGTCCTGTGCTCCGTCACCCCTGCCTCACCTCCTCTTGGAAGGCTGCTTCTGAAGCTGGGAGAGAGCAGGACAGTCCTGTTGCCATCACAGGGGTCCTGGTGGTGGATGTCTGGTGGGTTTTGGGTTGTGTGGCATCTGTGAGTCCCACGGAGGGCCCCCCGCAGCCCTGGGTGAGCATCTTCCCACGTCCACATGCCCTCCTCCACTTGTCCGTCCACCCCAGTCAATATCAGATGTGCCCACAGGGCACAAGCAAGCTCTGCACCATTCCTTGTCCCTTCCCGTTCTCAGGATGCCTGCAGGCCAGTCTTGCTGCACTCTGCTGTCCTCGCACACGTTTAGCATCCTGGGGACAGTCTGCATCGGAAGGGCCATCTGACCCGAGGCTCCCACAGGCAAGGCTGTGTTTCTCGCCCGTGCGGGAGGCCCCGGTGAACCCCATGGTGTCCCCGCACCCCAGCCACCCATGCCTGCACTCCTGCCTCTCACCACCTGGTCCTCCTCCAGGCTCTGCAGTAGTCACCTCACGACTTTGCACATGCTGTTCACGTGTGTGTGTGCTCACGTGTGTGTGGGCCTGAGTGTGTGCATCAGGTGTGGGAGAGAGATTGGAAGCATCAGCTGACATCACCCTTCCAGCACCTACTCTGTGCGTCTGGGTTTCTGGGCTGCATGTGGAACATGTTAGGCGTCACTCTGAGCTCCACGTGGCAAGAAGGCTCCCTTCCACCCACCGCCTCATACCTTCCCCTGTGGAGCCCCCATGTGGGTGCTGTCCGCCCGTGAGACCTCGGCTTGTCCTGCAGCACCGGGATCATGATCTGCGGGAAGTTCAGGGCTTCACAGAGAAAAGCAGTGTGTGCACGCTCCGAGTGTGTTTATATTCTAACATGGGAAGCAGATGTGAGTAGGGAGAGGGCGTGTTTCCCAAGGCCAGAAGTATGTGAGACACGTTCACATGGTCACAGGGCTGCTTTGTAATCCCGGATGAGGCCCTGCCCACGCTTCTCTGTGGTGCCCTTCCGTATCCCCCAGAGACCCCGAGTCTGGGCTGCTCAAGGCTGCATGCTCCGACCAAGGCACTGCATCTGGGCAGGTGCCAGCAGGGCCCTGGGCTCGCTGATGTGGGTCTCCTCCCCTGGCAGGAGTTTTATGACCTTGAAGGTATCAGTTTCCATCTAAGTGGAGGATTTGGAGATGCCAGGCCACGGCATTATTTGCCAGAATTTTAACATTATACACAAATAAGCTATGAATTTGTGCTTGGAAACAGGAAAAGAGTCATTTAAACAGTTTAAATAGTATTA
Source organism: Glaucomys volans (assembly GCA_020662805.1). Taxonomy (NCBI): domain Eukaryota; kingdom Metazoa; phylum Chordata; class Mammalia; order Rodentia; family Sciuridae; genus Glaucomys; species Glaucomys volans. The sequence continues at coordinate 332,351 of JAJEJO010004166.1, forward strand.
ACTTGCTTAGGAAAAGAAAGAAAAAGGCCTAAAGCTATAATGGCATCTACAGCTGACTGGGTAGATTTATTGAACTTTTTCTTCCATGTTAGAAATACATCTACAGATGCCCATGGTAAAATTAGGTAGCTTATGGCACTTCGCAAACTGAGATCCTCTGAGACACATGGAATGAGTAAGATGATATTTCCAGCCATGGTTGCACTCTGTAAAGGAAGCTTCCTCCACAGAACAACTTTGGACTTAAGGCTCAGATTCAGTGTTTCTTTCTCTACATTATAGTAAGGGCTGAGTCTCATTGTGACAAATTGCAATAGATCATCAAAATTCTGCAGTTAGACCTGGAAGTCTGCTGTGTTAATGAGCCCTGATCTGAGTGTGACTGGGACTTGGAAGCCCTGTGTGTACTGACATTCCTGGCTATGAAGCTATTTGGTGACATATTCAACTATTCCACGCCTGGAGCAGGAACAACATGGAGTGTAAATGTTTTGGATTGTTTGGTGAGCCTGGACACTCACAGAGTTGGTCATGGGTCCCAGCTGGGGGGACCGACCACTCACTGAAAGCCAATTTCACGATATTTCTGGATCATTCAGCAAACCAGCTTCGATGTCGGGAGCCTGAGAAGTCAGTGGGTAGGTTGTGACTCTGAGTCTGCCTTGGTTTCTCACTGAGGTGGGACTCAGGCCTGGAGGTCTGGACACACATGGAGCAGAACTTCCATTCCTCCAGGTCACCAGAGCCAGTGCCGGGCAGGTGCCATCAGCACTCAGCCACCGGCTGCCATGAGAGCATGCTTCTGGGGTCACCACTGCATACCAACCTCGACAGGTCTGCTCCTGGTGCCAGGGCTGGAGGATGGGCTGAGGATGTCGCTGCTGAAGTCACCTTCTTAAACAGCACGAGGATGCCACCTGGATCTCAGAAAAGGCTTCTCTTCTGAAGGGTAAGGTAATAAACAACAGAGGCCAGCATTTTAGAATCCAATAATTTCTTTCTCTTCAATGATACATGACCCAATTCCTTTGGGCAACTTCAGGAAAAAAAAAAAAAGAAAAGAAAAAGAGCAGGACAATATCCCTGAGCTGTGGAGCTTAGCGTGCTCATCCTGGATGGCAAAAGATCAGCTCAACCTCCGCCACCCAGAGCATTAGCAAATAGGGCATTCCCCCGGGACTCCTTCCATCTGTGTCAAGGGGAGAGAGACCTTTCCGTGTGCTCTGTGGAGCAGCATGATTTTTTTTAACCTTGGCCAAATGCTGTCTAGGCTCTTCCCAGAGTCTCCTTCATAGGGACAGCTATTTCCACAATTTCCTCTTACATTACAATCTCTTGTGAAATTAATAGGCTATGCAAACTCTTTGACAGTTCACGGTCATCTAATTCTGTGTGAGAATCTTAAGGGGGGATTCTTGAGACATTTCTAGTATGAAAAAGATAATCAAAAATTTAGAAATATGTAGAAAGGATTACTAGTGCCGGGTTTGCATCCTTGATTGACCGTGCGGTTGGGGCTGTTCCATTTTACAACTTCGTTGGGGCAGAGGTTAACTTGCAGATCTTCGTCTGGTCAGGACGCAAATACTTTCCAACCTGCAGGAAAAAATTAACACCAAAGATTACTTTGTACACGTCTATAGAGCTGTAGCATTATGTACCTAACCTAGCAATCTTTTCCTACCATCCCTTCATTAAATTGCCCATAAATATCCAGCTCATTGAAATCTCATTTACACCAGGGTTAACATCTTAGTGGTTTCCTCAGTAATTAATGAGTTCAGTGAGTCTTTGGCATATGTTTATATTTTATGAGAGTTATGTTTTTAACCTTTTAAATTCTAGACAATAGTACTAGGAAATAAAATGGTCCAGGGGCCTGGAAATCTCCCTTCAATGTTTTACACATTTCCCCGAATAGTATTCGGTTTATATCCCATTCTCCTCCCAGGCAGCTTTCCTGAGAAGGACTCAGTAACTTTCAAGATTCCCAAGAAAAAAGTACAACTCAGTCTGCACATGGCAAGACCATCTGGTTGGAGATGAAGCTCCAAACTCAAGAGAAGGAACTGAAAGGAAGTTCAGTGGATAGTCCACAGTTAGAACCCTAACAAGCACCACAGAATCAGGAGCTGCTCAGGACCTCGGTAATCCTGCCACCTGACCCTGTGGTCCTTCCAGTACCTTCCAATCAGGCCCATCTGCCTAAAAAAAGTGGGCTTGCCCCTTTCATTTAATGAAACTGACTTTCTTCCCACTCCCTTTCCAGTGCGAAGTCTGGCCCCTCTGCCTGGGCCTTGTCTTTGTGCCCGCCTGTGACCGCGTGCCTGCGGACTCTGCTCCATCTCAGAAGGAAGGCTCATTGCACAACTTTCCCTGATGACGCTTCTACACTTACCCCTTGGGTTTTACTGTTACCTATAAAGGTGTGCTCCATTCATGGTTCATCTGTTCCTTGCTCTTTCAGTTTTTCTTTCTAAGACCTTCTGTACTATCTTGGGTGTCCAAACATACTGTATATCTTTTCATTTTGTGTTGTTGAGTGATTTACCTCTTCTCTTTCAGATCAAGTCTTGGCGGCTGGTGGGGGGCAGGGTGGAGTTCAGCATCCAAAACAGACCAGTTAAGATGTTTTGCTAAGTAAAAGAACTATGGACTTCAAAAAATAAGTGAGGGTGTTCTCTAGGGACCAGACATGACCATTATCAGTACTTCCTTCCTCCTCTCTGAATAGCAACATTTTTAGTGTTCACCTGACACCATCAGAAATGACCAGCCACCAAGGAAGATCCCTGAAGACGGTCTAGGTCTGGAGGGAAAGTAAGGAGTTCAGTTTGGGAACAGTTCCAAGGGAAGTTGCCATGGGACTTCTAGGGTATCATGTGATGGCTTCCGAGACTTGGAGAAGTTTCTTCTGTGTTGAAACTTCTGGCCCTCTGCAGGGATGGGAGAACCTCCTCTTTATTTTGGCTCCTATGTATTGGAAGCCATTAGTCTCTTTCTCCTTAAACCCCTCCCACTGGGCTTGGTCTTTCTGAATTATAAAGAGGTGGCTCCTTTGGAGGCCAGGGTCTTGTAAAATAAGCAGGAAAAACAATTCCTGCATGTGACCCATGCCAGACCAGTCCTGCCCACAGCAACCCTCTCCATGTTCTGTGCGTACCCGTCGCCAGCTCTGTGCTGTGGGGGCTGTAGGGGTCAGACACAGCTTCGGCTGCTGGTACACGGCTTGATTCTGAGAAATCTGCAAGGAGAGATTGACAGCCCAGCATCTGATGCTGCCCCCGGATGCAGCACCCATCACTCACAGTCTTTCCTGAGCACTCATGACTAGAAAACCATGCCAAAGGCACTTTTCACATCCCTCCCTCCACCAGAACGAACCACTCAAACATACCAAGTGACCAACCAGAGTGTGCGGATCTATACTGTTGGCCTAAGCAACAGGAATAGTTTAAGTTCCAACTGTGTGTAAGGAAAGTGAAATCAACCTCTTGCAGAAACTGGGGCTTCGAAGAGCTTGGGCATTTCCTGGGAAATGTTTAATTACTTATTTTCGATTCTGTTAGTTCAACATAGTTACTATGGTAAGAATTGCTTGATACCATCTTGACCAGCTCTGGGCCAGCCTGCCTGGGAATACGTGTTGTGCCAAGAATATTTCAGAGGTAAATCAGAGAGTATGCATTTCAAAGAACTAATTAGAACAAAGGTAACTGAAGAGAGAGCTGGAGACGGAAGTTCTGAGTTGGATGTGGCTCTTAATCAGCAGTGTACCCTGGGTGTGTCCCCAGCCTTCCAAGGTCCTGGCTTAATCTATAAGGAATATGGTTGGATGAAATCCTTTCTAGGGTTCCTCTACCTGGAATTCCATGTGCACATTTCTGTTTATGTCCCTCTGAAGTGAAAGGAGAGTGATAGGGTGTCCACATGGATTCCTGCCCTCATCCAAATCCCTGGGATTACCGAGGCCACGTTTTCAAGTCAACACTGACCTGCTTCATTGCTATGAGCAAAGCATCCTTCTTCCTCAGCAAGCTGCTTACTATGGACACATCTCGGATTTTGGCTGCCCAGCATCTGAGCATCATGCCTCTGTTTGGGGACATCTGTGACTTTTATGAGGGTCTTTTGAGCCTTGATGAGACACGGAGCTACCTCCCAGCACAGAAGCACTTCCCTGACAACCTCCCTCACTGTGTGGGAGCAGCTTCAGGGTCCACCATTGTGCAGATGTACCAAGGGCTGGAGAGCTCCAGAGCCTGGAGGAGCAGAGCCTGGGGTGGCAGTGGCAGCTGCGGCCAGTTGCTTGCTGGCAAGTGCTCGTATCAGCATCTGGGGCCAGGTAATAGGTGCCGGGTGTAAGAGGCAGCCTAGGCCTGGACAGGGGCTGTAGGGCTGTCCTGGAGACCAGGCTGGTGGCCTGATTTGGAAGACTTGCCCTGGGATTCACTCCTAAGTGTGGTGCTCGATCTTCCCAGTGATTTTGCAAAATTTTTTAAAAATCGGTATTATTTAAATTATTCAGATAATAAGATCAATACGATACATAATGAATATGATACATAACAACAATGTGTGAAATGTTAATTTTATGTGATCTTTTTTGTGATTGTTGTACTTGCCTTTTTTATTTTTTTCATTTTTTATTTATTACTTTTACAGACTGCATTTTTATTCATTGTACACAAACGGGGGATAGCTTTTCATTTCTCTAGTTGTATATGATGTAGATGAACACCTTTCGTGTAATCATACATGTCCATGGGGTGATCCTGTGTGTCTCAATCCACCATCTTTCATACCCCCACCCCCTCTTCCCTCTCATTTCCCTCTATGTAATCTACAGTTCCTCCATTCTTCTTTCAACCCCACCCCCCAACCCCATTATGTATCATCATGCACTTATCAGAGAAAACCTTTGGCCTTTGGGTTTTTGGGCTTGGTTTGTTTCACCTAGCATGATATTCTCCAATTCCATCCATTTATCTGCAAATGCCATAATTGTGTTCTTCTTTATGGCTGAATAATATTCCATTGTGTACATGTACCACAGTCTCTTTAGCCATTCATCTATTGAAGGGAATCTAGGTTAGCTCCACAGTCTAGCTATTGTGAATTGTGTTGCTATAAATATTGATGTGGCTGTGCTACTATAGTATGCTAATTTTAAGTCTTTTGAGTATAAACCGAGAAGTAGGATAGCTGGGTCAAAAGATGGGCCCATTCCAAGTTTTCTGAGGAATCTCCATACTGCTTTCCAGAGAGACTGCACCAATTTGCAACTTTACCAGCAATGTAAAATTGTGCCCTTTTTCCCCACATCCACGCCAACATCTATCATGGTTTGTGTTCTTGATAAAAGCCATTCTAATTGGAGTTAGATGAAATCTTAGAGTTGTTTTAATTTGCATTTCTCTAATTACTAGAGATGTTGAACACTTTTTCATATATTTTTTAATCCCCTGTACATCTTCTTCTGTAGAGTGTCTGTCCAGTTCTTTGGCCCCTTTATTGATTGGGTTCTTTGTATTTTTGGTGTAAAGTTTTGTAAGTTCTTTATAAATTTTGGAGAACAGTGTTCTGCCTGAAGTGCATGTGGAAAGGATGTTCTCCCATTCTGTAGGCTCTCTTTTCACATTACTGATTGTAGCCTTTGCTGAGAAAAAGCTTTTTAGTTTGTGTCCATCCCATTTATTGATTCTTGCTTTGATTTCTTGTACTTTGGAGGTCTTGTTAAGGAAATCTGGTCCTAAGCCAACATGATGAAGATTCAGGCCTACTTTTTCTTCTATTTGGCGCAGGGTTTCTTGTTTAATTCCTAGGTCCTTGCTCCATCTTGAGTTGAGTTTTGTGTGGGGTGAGAGATAGAGGTTTAATTTCATTTTGCTGCATTTGGATTTCCAGTTTTCCCAGCACCATTTGTTGAAGAGGCTATCTTTTCTCCATTGTATATTTCTGGCTCCTTTGTCTAGTATGAGGTAACTGTATTTATGTGGGTTTGTCTCTGTACCTTCTATTCTGCACCATTGGTCTGCCTGTCTATTTTGGTGCCAATACCATGCCATTTTGGAATTATTGCTCTGTAGTATAGTGCAATGTCTCTGGAACACTCTGAAAGCAGTAGTAAGAGGAAAGTTCATTCCACTGAACTCATACATTAAAATAATAAAAAGTCAACAACTAAATGACCTAACATTACATCTCAAAGTCCTAGAAAAAGAAGAACAGATAAACACCAAAAGTAGTAGAAGACAGGAAATAATTAAAATCAGAACTGAAATCAATGAAATTGAAGAGAAGCAATTTAAGAAATTGACAAAACAAAAGGTGTTTTTTTTTAAAAAGGAAACAAAATTGATAAACTCTTAGCCACACTAATGAAGAGAAGGATAGAGAAAACCCAAATTACTAGAATCAGTGATGAAATAGGAAAGATCACGACAGACACCATTGAAATACATAACATAATTAGAAGCTACTTTGAAAATCTATACTACAACAAAATAGAAAATATCGAATACATCGACAAACTTTTAGAGATATATGATCCTCCCAAACTGAATCAGGAAGACATACACAATTTAAACACATCATTTTCAAGCACCAAAATAGAAGAAGCCATCAAAAGTCTACCAACCAAATAAAGCCCAGGACCAGATGGATTCTCAGCCAAATTCTACAAGACCTTTAAATAAGAACTAATACCAATACTCCTAAAAATATCCAGGAAAAATAAAAAGAGGGAACCCTTCCAAACTCATTCTATGAAGCTAGTATCACTCTGATACCAAAACCAAACAAAGATGCATCAAGGAAAGAAAACTTTAGACCAATATCCCTGATGAACATAGAAGCAAAAATCCTCAACAAAATTCTGGCAGGTTGCGTACAATAACATATTAAGAAGATAGTACACCACAATCAAGTAGGATTCATCCTGGATGCAAGGTTGGTTCAACATCCCAAAATCAGTAAGTGTAATTTATCACATCAATAGATTTAAGGTTAAGAATCACATCATTATTTCAATAGATGCTGAGAAAGCATTTGACAAAATATAGCACCCCTTCATTCTCAAAACACTAGAAAAAACAGGAATAGTAGGAATATACCTCAACATTGAAAAGGCTATTCATGCTAGGCTCACAGTCAACATCATTGTTAATGTAGAAAAACTGAAAGCAATCCCTTTAAAAAGTGGAACAAGACAGGGATGCCCTCTTTCACCACTTATATTCAACATTGTCCTTGAAACACTAGCCATAGCAATTAGACAGACCAAAGAAATTAAAGGGAAACAAAAAAGAAAAGAACTCAAGCTGTCACTATTTGCTGATGACATGATTCTATACTTAGAGGATCCTAAAAACTCCACCAGAAAACTTCTAGAACTAATAAATGAGTTCACCAAAGTAGCAGGATATAAAATCAACATGCATAAATCTAATTAATTTCTATTTATAAGTGATGAATCCTCTGAAAGAGAAATTAGTAAAACCACTCCATTCACAATAGCCTCAAAGAAATAAAAAATAAAATACTTGGGAATTAATCTAACAAAAGAGTTGAAAGACCTCTACAATGAAAACCACAGAACACTAAAGAAAGAAATTAATGACAACCTTAGAAGATGGAAAGATTTCCCATGTTGTTGGATAGGCAGAATTAATATTATCAAAATGGCCATACTACCAAAGCACTATACAGATTCAATGCAATTACAATTAAAATTCCAATGATGTTCCTTATAGAATTAGAGAAAGCAATCATGAAATTCATCTGGAAGAATAAGAGACCTCCAATAGCCAAAGCAATCCTGAGCAGAAAATGTGATGCAAAATTTTAATGCAACTCCTTTATCCGTAACTCAACCAGACTCAGTTTCCTTGGCTTGTAATCAACTACTCTGACTTAATTGGTTGTAATTGGATAAAAATGGGGTTTCTATATTATAACCCTTTCCAGAGACCACAGTTAGTTGAACTCATAAACTCAAATTCCTGTCACCTACATTCTGCACGTGGTGACTTTAACGGGAGTGAAGGCATTGCCTGACGTCACTGACCTATCTGAAGGCACACCTGGCATGGACAAGGAGGTGGATCAGCCACATATTGGCACCTGGTTTAGAAATCAGTCTCGCCACCTTGGTTAATACGAGAGTGTCGTAAGAGGTACAGCTCCTCTGCTTTGATGGTGATGAGTTAAGGCTTCTGAACAGGTAAAGCTCAGAGCACACCAAGGACAAAGGGTGGCTCATGGAGGAGATGCCGTGCTATGGGGGATGACTGGCTATTCCAGGCCAGTCATTCTGGGACATTGGCAGAATAGGCCTTTATTGTGAGCTTTTGCATTTGACCTGTCTGGAAAGTAGAACTGTTGGAAGGTGCGTGTGTGTGAGTGGTAGGACCAGCAGAGGGGCAGGGAGGCGGAATGGGGGAGGGAAGCATGCAGGCGTGTGAGCATGTGCCACACGCTGGTCAAGAAACAGGCTTCCAGCCTAGGGATGGATTGGGGATACAGGTTAGAGAAATGGCTCTGCTTCATGGAGCAATCCTCAGGCAGACGGTGGAGCTCAAGGGTTTAGTAAGATGACAAAGACCTGGTCCTGTTCTTTGGGAGGGGTCATCTAGTTGGGGACAGATGAGTGTCCCAGGACTGCATAAGCCCAACAGCAGGTGTAGTCTGGGACAGCAGGAAGGAGCCTTGTGGAAAGAGGCACAGAGCCCCTCTATAGGCAGGCCCTCCAGACGGTGTGTGGGGAACAGGGTGGTGACCTTCAGTTAATGTCCAACCCCAGTTCTCATGCGTCCTGGTCCTGCAGACCCAGTCAGCCCCTGGAAGGTGGTCTGAGAAGATGGATCCTACCCAATGCGTCCTCTGGCAGTAGCTCCCCCTAGTTCCACTGCCAGCAAGCCCGCACCCTCCCCACATTTCAGAAGGTGACCAAAGTTCTGTAGTGGCTGACAGCCAACCCTGCCCGTCCCTCTCCACCTGTGGAGACAATTCTGGTTTCCCAGGTGTTTCTCTAGTGTGAGTTTGGCAGTTCTGAGAGGGGAGCAGAGAACAGGGCTGGCTCAGCCTGCCACCTCTGCAGTTCTCCCTTTATCCTTATTCCAGGTCTGAAAGGCAGATGCTATATGTCTCCTTTTAAGGTCAATGTGTCCCTGCTCTTCCGGAAGCTTGTGGAGGTGGCACAGCTGTAAAGCACAGATTCAGACGAGAGCTCCCCTCCCTGTGTAAAGTGAGCATGGCAAGGGGCTGTGCAGGGTTCACACAGTGCGAGCCACAAGGAGGTCTGTGGTTAATGGTCTTCCGAGAGACCCCCGACGGGTGGCGCTCTGTCCTAGAGCACTGCTTCTCACCTCTGGCTGAATACCAGAGCTTTTGAAACTCTCAAAGAACGGCCGCATCACAGACCAGGTAAATGAGCATTTCTGGAGGTGGGATCTGGGCATCTGAAGTTTCCAAGTCCCCCATTTGGTTCCTCTGCACCCAGGTTTGAGAACCAGGGCTATAGGCAGTGCCTCCACCTGTTGGTGTGTCCAGATTGCTCCCGAATCCTTGTGGACAGGCAAATTGGAGTTCAGTCATTCTGAGGGCACCTGAGAGTTCACACTCCTAACAAGCTCTCAGGGGACACTGAGGCTGAGGCTGGGTGCATCTCAGAGAGGTGCAAGGCCTTCCTTCCAGAATTCAATGTTGGAGGAAAAGACTCAGTGTCCCTGAAGGGTTCTGTGTGGGCATGAGTCAGTCCTCAGTGACCACCAGGCTCCCAGGCCATGCTGTCAGCGATGGAGCCAGTCTGCCAACCTTGGTCATTTGGGCAGCTCTTTCTGCCTGTCCCAAGGCCCCGAAGGGTCCAGCCTGAGCGGGAGGGGGTGTCAGACCCAGGCACTGGAGGAGACCATTGTCCGGGAAAGCCCTGTGCCTGCAGCTTCCAGGGAGGAAGAGGGGCGTTCAGCTGGAACGAGTCAGCTCTGTACATGCGGCATTTTATTAGACTATGGAATGGCTTTACCGGGTGGCAGTGGCCACTTGTTTCATTTAAAAGTTGGCTTAGATGATCTACAAGAGGTGCTGGCAGAGGGATGGATGAAGTGACCTAAGAGGCTTTTTATTGCTACGGCTCTTGTCACCAAATGAAATGGGAACAGCATTTCACATCTCTGACCCACATAAAGTGATGATGAGCTTTCCACCACTGCAGAATGCATCCTCTAACGCACGTGAGCGTGTGCCTCGGGGTCCCAGGGTCCCTGTTGAATGGCATGTGGGGGACGGGTGGGTGAGAACTCATGTCGGGGGGCTGTGGCCCTCCTAGGAGGAGACATTTCCCGAGTCCTGCAGCACCCTCCCAGTCCCACCACTCCAGTGGGCCCCGGATGGCCATGGTTTCTCCATCTTCTTTTTTCCTTGCTTTTGCCAAACGATGGTACCATATGCGCTGTTCTGTTTAAACAGCAGATGAGAGAGCTCACCAGGAGGGAAAATGCAGAAGCCATTCCACTGGTGAACCCATCCAGGGGAAGCTACTTCCTCCCAGGCTTCACCTCCACCCCGTCCTTCTGGTGTCTGATGACCAGGTCCGCCCGGGAGGGAGCTCTCTCCCTGGGCTCTGGAACTGCACAGTGATCTCCTCAGCAGGGTCACCTTGTGGATGGGCTGGGGTTTCCACTCTGGAAAGGAGGGAGTGACTTCCCAGCTGACATCAGAGGCAGCCTGAGAGGCAGAGAGCCTTTGGCCCCTCAGCCAGCAAGGGGATAACTTAGGTCCGGGCGAGGCAAGCCATAGGCCCCACAAGGACACCAGCAACCTTGCAGCCCAGCTCAGATTTGTTGATTTAGAGGGAACAACCAACCAGTGTGACAGAGCTGAGTTCAAGGATCCCTCCCACAACTCACTCACCGTGGGAACGATCCTTGCCTTAGCTTCCGATTCTCCTCCTGTCGGTAGGACTGTGTCAGCCGGCCCTCCACCGTGGGCTGGAGTTGATCCAGAGGTGCCTGCAAGGAAACTGTTCACTCTGCAGAAGCTGGTACTTATTATGAGTTAAATATACTTTATAGCTCAATTGCTTGCAATTATGTACAAAGTTCATGACAAGTTCTAATGCATTATTAATGCTCATTTTATAGTAGCTGGGGAAATAGTTTAAAATACAATGTTACCTAAGATGCCATCAATGAAACTCCAGTATAGATAGCTCAGAGGAGCTGGGGAGATGTTGGTCCCAGGACTTTACCATTACTCTGTGATGTACGTCCCGAATAAAAGTTTCCTGGTGGTGTTTGTGAGGACAGGTCTGCTTGGATTCTCTTCCATTTTGTTGTTGAAGGTCAACATCACTTAAAATCAACATTAAGGGAAAGATGAAGAAACATGCAGGTCTTAGCTCCAGCCCTGCTGATTAGGAGTGAGGCTGGCCCTCAGGAGAGGCTGAGGACGGTGCGGTAATGAGTTATTGGGTGTGGATGTGACTTAAAAATAATTGAATTTACATATAGCTAATGAGTATACATTTCACTATGCCCGTGGGACATCTGTTACTACGCGCATGGTATATGTTCCTGGGAAACTAATTTTTCTAAAAACTGAATGGTTTGTTTTTAGATTTTAAACATACTTGTCCCAATGCCACAGCCTTAAATGTTAAGCAGTCTTTCAAAACGCGAGCGATCCTCGCAGGGCCAGAGATGATTCACACGTGAGATCCACCCCGGCTGCTGACAGCCTGCTGCGGGAGGGATGTGGGCGTGACCGAGTCTTACCCTGGTGAGAGACCAGTGCCACCAGGGCCCTGTGGGTGCAGGTCTGTGGGAGGAAGAGGAGAATGGCCACTGGTCACTACATGAGAAAAGGCCAAGTTCCATGGGGAGGCGTCTGAACTGGGCCTTAGTGTCTGGTAGGGGCGAATCCAGAGCTGAAGGGAAGGGAGCCTGCAGTGGGGGTTGGGAGCAGGGGAAGGTGGGAGCTCAGGCTGGGGAGCCAGGCGTGGGGCAAGGTGTTGACTTTCAGCTCCTGGCCCAGAGTAGCTGGGACTCCCTGGGCACAGGGGGGCAGGAGAAACAGTGGGGCAGTGCTTCCAGAAGTCCGGTCCTGGTAGGATTGCGCATGTGATGGACAGGAGCTGTGGAGGTGGGAGGTGGCAGAAGCAGTGTGTTGTGGTCCTGTGGGTGACGCCTGTGGCCTGATCCAGACCACTGACGCGAGACCAGAGTGGTGGGGGGCATCCTGGGCAGAGGGCGGGAGGATCGCTCTCTCAGGTCTTGTCCCTGGCACGGTAATTCAGCTCCAGCAGCACTGTTCCTAGGCAAGCCACGGAAAAGCCCTGCACTTTCCTTTGAACCTGGACACGTTGTGGTTTCCATAGCTGTTACCAAGGGGCCTTTGGGTCATGGATACACACCTTGGGTTTGGGTGAACTTGTTAAGTTTGGAGTTTTCAGATGTATCTCAATTAAAAAATAAAAGTGACTTCAACCAATCTCATAGAAGTTTCCTGTGAATGATGCTCAGGGTTTGAATCTTTGGGAAATTCAGAAGATACAGAAAAGAAGGGAGCTACGTATTAGTCTGACAAGTAATTCTTGAATCTAATGTATTGTCTTATTCTTCACAGAAAACAGGATCAATTACGCCCATTCTATGGATATGGAAATTGAGGTTTATTGTGACTGTCCATTCAGCCAAAGTCCATGCATCACGCAAATGTTGAAACTGACGCTTAAGCTTTGGTCAAGCTGACCACCAGAACTCCTTATTTCAAGGAGATGAGAATGTTCCCAAACTTCCGTTTGTGGGTACCATTAAAACACAGAAGAATAGTGTAAAATTCATGACAGTGCAATACCTGGGAGGCCAGGAAGGGTAGAAACCAAAGTACACGTTTTAGCAATTCCTTCTTTCCATGTTTCTCCCTCCTACAAGCAGGGTTCTTATCCGAGAAAGTTGAGGAGAAAGATGATCATAGCCTAGTTTTGAGTTTCAAATTTTTGCTTTGATTATCAGGAGCCAAAATTTGAAGGAATAAGCATCCAGTTTATTTTTATAGGATTTTACAGAGCGTGGGCCTAATGGCCCCTGTGCTCTCCTGCATCCCACCGGTGTTCCAGGGAAGGGGACTTCACGGACTCCCTTGCATGAAGGCTCTTTCCTTAGAGGGGGAGTGAGGCAAGCGTTAGGCAGGGTGTGGGTTCCTGCTCCCTCTGCTGAGCTCCGATTCTCCCTGGACAGAGGGGAGTTGGGCAAGTTAGTCACAGAGCTCTCGGACATGAGAAGTTCCAGTTCCTGCTGGGAGGAATCCAAAGGCAGGAGAATTTAGGTCCAGTTTTCGCAGGATCTAGCCTGGGGACTTCTGGGCTGCAGTGCTGGGGACTTTGAGATGACATCTGCCTCCCCTTTCTTTCAACGTAAGGAAAATGCTTGGATTTCACAGACTCGACCTGCAAAAGGCCACACGGGGAGATGGCAGCGTCAGGTCTGGAGGGGCAAGCAGTCCCGACACCGTCACCCTGGACCACGTGCTTCTGTGGGAGGAGAGCAGTCTGCGTGTGGTGTGTGGGGAAGGCCTCCCTTGCACGCCAGGTCAGCAGAGTCCCAGGGCAGCCTGCACTTCTCTGGGTCTCAGGTGCTTTATCTGTGGGGTGCTGGTTGGCGAGGAGGAGATGGGAGGTTGGGCCCAGTGTTCTCTGAAGTCACTTCCCTGACTGAGATGCTGTGGGAAGGGTCAGTAGAAATGTGTTCTAGAGTGGGCAGCCGGTACTCTTTCGTTTCTGTGCGTTCCTCAACCCCCTCAATGGGAACTCTGACCTTGGCAAGGTCAACAAAGGCCTCACCAGTCCTGGGAAGCTCCCTGGCCTTCCAGAGCATCCCTCCCTCCCCTGGGCTGTAATGATGGGCTGAACAGATTCCCCACAGACTCAGTCCCCCTCTCAGGCCTTCAGTCTGTCCCCTGCTCAGGTGGCTTTCTGTCTTGCTTCCACCTGGTTGCATTCTTTCCTCCTCTCCTTGGAGCCTGGCGGGTTGCTGAAAGGTCACCCCTCACTATCCAGGTTTCTCCTTTAGTACCTTCCAGTGAGGTTCAGGGGTTGGTTCTGAGCAGCCATCTTGGGCCTAGGCCAGAATCCCAGAGTCCGGCTCACTTGAAGGGATCCAGAAACAAGGCTCCCATAGAGGGAGATGGAATTTGGATTTCTATCTGCACATATTCAGAAGGAGGCTGGAGGTGACTGGCAGTTGCTGGACCTGGCTAGAAGCCACGGCCTGCCCAGCCTCTTCTTGAGCTGCTTCCCTCACCCCATCTTCTGCAGCAGTGAGCATTCTTCTCATTCTCACGTCAGTGCTGGTGGTGGGTCCCAGGCTCTGCCCCTAAGGGTCAGCTGCCCTCGTCTTCTCCCACTCCCGCCTGCTACTTCGTTCTCCACCTGGCCTCAGCTCCTGGCCTCAGCTCCTGGCCTCAGCTCCTGGCAACACGGTGTTTGCCATTTCATCTCAGGCAGGGTCCTTCTCTGAGTCTGGTGCTCTTCTTCGTACGACCATTGAACACACAGCTCTTGTAACTCTACCCGGAGAGCCTGTTGGCCAGGTGTGTGATTCTTCAAAGAGAGGTCATTGACATGCAGAACTGGGTTCCTGATGTGGAGAGGTACAGAGGCCTGGGCAGACCTAAACTGAGCTCAAGGATTCTTTGAGAAAACTGGATCCCACATCCAAATCCTCATTCCCAAATTCAACTTTAAAGCATCTTCTTAGTGTGGTGCTTGCTACTCAGAACTCCAGCCTCGGGAGGCTCTGAGCAGGGCTCCTGGAGGAGGAGGGGGAGGAGACTCCTTCCCAGAGCACTGTGGAAGTGAAGAGAGGCCAGGAGCCGGTGAGTGAGCCCATCCCAGAGTGCACTGGGCTGAAAAGGAACATGTTTTCTGGCACCTGCTGGGGTGAGCACCGCCCATGACCAGCAGCACTCCTGGACTGATGCTGGGTGGTGTCCGGTAGAGGCGGCCTCCGTGGCCAGGACTCTTCTCCAGGAGTGGGGTCTGGCCAAGTCCCCTGGGATGCTTTGGATGCCGCTAGCTGTGCAAGTGGTTTAGGGTCCCTGGCTGAAGGGTGTTTCCAGCTTCCAGCCTCTGCAAGGAGACAGAAGCCTCGAGGGTGACCTTGGAACTCTAAAAACACCAGGAGATGCTGGAGGTTTTCCTGGGAAGGGGGCCCTGTAGAAGGCGTGTCTCATAACCCAGAGCCCCATGACATTTCATGGGAATGTTTAAAATAGCTGGGCTCTATTTACACGCTGGTTTGGAGCCAGTAGGACGCTCTGTTTATACTCACGTTGCCATTGAGTTCTAAAGTGTCTCTGGGCTCAGATCCTTGCCCGCCCCAGCAGGGGGGAGCCATGCCATCTGCCTGGCAGGGATAAGGCTACCCTCTTTGCCCACCTCTGTATTTTAGACTTGGTCTGATTATTACAAAGTCTTATTTGGTTTCTCCTCAAACACCTGGCTGTGTCTCTCCCCGAGACCCCTTGGGGCTGAGCCTGTCTTGGGCGGCCACACCTGGCCCTGCACAGCCCAGGATCCGGCACCACAAAGATCTCGAGTGGACCCTGGAGCTGTTCACAGAGCCACCACTGCGGGTCTCAGAAACTCTGTCCTAAAACCCACAACTCTCTGCGTGGGACTTGCAGTCCCCACGGCACCTCCCGGAGTTTCATGTGCTGAAATACATTTAGATTATTCGGGGATCAAGAGGTATACACTTGTATAGAAAACATTGTACTATACGTCCTCACCCACGTGATGCCTACGTAGATTTCATTCTGAGGATTCTGATTACTCAGGGCCATCAGGGATCCTCATTTCAGAAGCATGGCCTAAAAGGAAAAAATTAGCCATTCTGTTTTCAAGCACACACTTCTTTTAAATGTAGTGGCTTTGGTTGTGACCACATCTCTGAGTGGGGAAACAGGTTTAAGGCAAGAAGGATCTGGTTGAGATCATGTCACTGACCCCACATGGAGTCAGAAGTGGGACCTGGTGCCCAATCTTCACCAGATGGTCTTCCAGAAGCTGCAGTTGTGATCCCGTAATCCACCACCTAGCTGGCAGCACTTCCCTGCGAGATTGGCCTTCCTGAAATCCTCACCAAGTTCAACTGCTAAGTGAGAAGTGGGGCCTTAATTCTGGGGAGGGAGAGCCTGCGGGAGAGGGTTGCTTGTCTAGGATGCAGGCACCAGGGCATGGGGCTCAGGGCACAGGGCTCAGGGCTTTTGGCTCAGGGCACAGGGCTCAGGGCACAGGGCTCAGGGCTTTTGACTCAGGGCGTGGGTCTCAGGGCGTGGGTCTCAGGGTGTGGGGCTCAGGGCATGGGGCCCAGGACGTGGGACTCAGGGCACTGGGCTGCAGTCCTTGTTGCAGGCCCTCAGGGTTGGCTCTCCTTCTCCAGTCTCGCCCCACTCTCTCCCTCTTCCCTCCTGCCTCCTTATTCTCCTGGACGTGACTTGCTCACCTTATTCCAAATCTCTTAGAGAGGCGGGACATGCATGTTTTCAGCTCCATGATGATTTGTGGAGATTTTCCAATAACAGGATTTTTAAGTGCTAGCTTTTTTCTGACAATAAAGTCATATGTAGGAAATTAGAAAATTCTAAAAACTGTAAAGAAGAAAATGCATACCTCATCATTCTATCACCCCCACCAAGAAATGAGTAATAGCTGTATATCCACTTATCTGTATCTGTTTTTCTGTCCATCTTTCTAACCATTTAGCTACCCTATCATCAGTTAATATGGCTTTAATTTATGTTTCTATAATTCTATAATATGTGTCTTTAAAACTTTGAGATCACAATAAACATACTTTTCATTTGCTAAAGTATAATGAATAATGGCCTATTGTAATAATTTTCAGAAATGTGATTTTAATTGTTTCTAATATGATTTATATATCATTCCCCATTGTCGGTCATTTCTGTTGTTAAATGGCTTTGTAGTGACTAACCCTGCCCGCTCTGCTCTTCCCTGCTCATCTTCTCAGGGGTGCACTCAGGCTGCTGACGGCTTACTTTCTCGCACAAGGGGTGGGCGTGGAGCTCACAGCCAGCAAGAGGGACTTGTAAGCTTCAAGATTACACGTTGGTTACAGACAGACAGGATCCACGCTTGAAGCCTTAGCTGCATGGATTTCCTGAAAACAGCTACCAGAGTCCCTGTTAGGGACCAAATGGGTGAGGGCTTGGAGTTCACAGAGTGAGTCCCTCTGCCTTGGATGCCAGGCAGGCCAGGGGCAGCTTCTGATCCCTGCAGAGAACAACTGCTGACCTCAGGACCTGGAAGCAGTTGCCCTTCATTCAGAGCCTGTGGGCAGTAGACAGCACTGGGGGGAGGCATTCTTGACTCGCTCCTGGTTTCTGGGTGTCGCTAGTCTAGTTTTCGCATGCAAGGAGTATTTGTACAGCCCAAGTCTCTGTGGGGCCCTGGGTGGCTGCTGGACTCCACTGGTCTTTCCTGACCTCCTGCATCTCCTCATTCTTTTGCAACAACTCCTTGTATCCTCTCACACTCCTTGTTCTGAGTTTAAGGGGTTAAAGAATGTGCCCAGGTCACACGGCTCACCAGCAGTAAAACCAGGCGAGAACCAGTGTGTCTGGTTAGCCGATTTAGCACCGTGGAGTGGACCCTTCTTTGGTCATGGGAGTGAAAGATGGGCCATCCTGGGATGTCTGCATCCTTGGCCTCCACTCACTAGATGTCAGGGTACTGTGACACCCCAAAGCATCTCCTGGGGACACATATCACCCCCATTGAACTGCTGGGGCACCTCCATCTGCCAGCTTGGACCATTATGCAGTGTTCATTTCATAGGAAAACATCTTACCTAATGAATGTGGCTTGGTGGAAAATGATTCTTTGAAACAGGAGTCTCAGGCTGGTCGTGTCTCTCTGGGCAGGAATGGCAGAGGGTGAGGTGGAGTTTACAGGCTGATAAGGTGACTTTGGAGCCTTTCCTGACCTCCCATCGCTGGGTAATTCTCTCATCTTCATCTTTGTGCTCCAGATCACTGCCTCTTCCTTCCCATGAGCTACCTTGGAGTTTCCCAATCGTTTCATACTTGACCCTGGGGAAGGTGGCTCTCACAAACCCCATCTTGTGCTTCTGAGTCATGATGGAGAAGAAGAGAAGTTTACAGGAGTTGAAAAAGTCAGTCCCTGAAATTAAATGGCAGTTGCTCTCAGCTGTCCAGGGAGGAACAAGAAGTTGCCAATGATCTCTGTCCAAATTGGTCATTAAGGGGGTCTGATGGCAGCGTGAATATTACCACCAGAAACTGCAAATTTTATTGCTATGTGCGCCTGAAAGCCCATGTTCTGCATTCAAATATAGCTGCAAAACAGCTGTGATAGAAAATTGGTCATTTACCAGTGCTTAATGACTAATGCCCTGCCCAGGCGGAATTAGCAAGATCTATGTCAGAATTGCTTTGTTCTGTTGAACTCTCTTCTGTTCTCAAAGAAATCACAAACGCCCAGCGTGTGTGAGTGACAGTGCTGTCTGTGCCTGACAGTCTGGACATCCCACCACTTCCCCTCCTGGGTTAAGGCTGGACTCAAGAACTGACTTGCTCACTCTTTTTCTCCCCTTTGGTGCTGGGGATTGAACCTAGGGGTGCTCTATGACTCAGCTATATCCCAGTCCTTTCTATTCTTTTTGTGACAGGGCCTTGCTAAGTTGCAAAAGCCAGTCTTGATCTTGCGATCCTCCTGTCTCAGCCTCCATGGTTGGGTCAATCACTTTCAGGCTCAGCTCAGACAAGCTTGGTGGAATCTGAGAGGGATCACTTCCCTATGCAGACCCAATCTGGCTCCTGGATCTTAATTGTGGGGACTGCATGAATCCAGATGCAAATACAGAGGTGCTGGAATGCAACAAGCAGAGGCAGGGAAGCCAGCATGACTGGGTGCCAGCCCTGCTCCATCTCTGCAGGACCCTGGATGAGACGTCCTCACCTGTGAAATGAAGACAGTTAAGGTCCTTCCTTTAAGGCAGCATGGGAAGGACTGAACAACTTAACTGAAACAACTCTTAGCAGCTTTCTGGCTCAGGGTACATGCCCAGTAAAGGTTGGCAGCTCTCCTCCTCCCCTTCCTCCTCATCTTCTTCCTTGAAGGAATACAGGCTTTTAGAGTCTAATCATTGTTTAAAGACGTTGACCTGAGTGCAGGTTGATTCACTCGTCCAAGGACTTGACCTTTTAACCCTCCACTGACATTCTCACTCAGGCTTCTTTCCTCCGTCTGCCAACAAGTGTGTGTCCAACCCTGAACGAGACTCCACTTTGCAGAGTAGAATGCCACAACCAGCATGGCCAAACTGGAAGCTGGTGAGGGGTGAAGGGGGTTTAGAAAAATAAAGATTCACAAACACAGATTTTAAAGATTAAGCTGGGATCAGGTGGAGTGCTGCTCTCTAATGGAGATGCAGATCTAAAGAGTTACTCCAGCAATCTTTATTTATAAACGTCTCATTATCAGGTTAAACACTATGCAAGCATTAGTCTTTGTTTTCAGGAAAGTAACAGAAACCAGGACATCTATGTAGCTTTTCCACATTGCAATCCACAGTTGCAAAGTGCAATGTTAGGAGCTTTGTGTGGCTCTCAAGAAAGGCCATTGTTGAAAGTCCATTGTTAAAAGTCATAGTAACAAATAAAATAAAACATTTGAAAACATGTTACTGCAAAATGAACAGGAACCAGAGAATTGGGACGGGTGAAACATTGTCGTCTAGCATGAGTACTCCTTCCTTCCCAGGAGCTGTGTGCCTGAGATCAAGGTCAGAGCTGAAAGGACTCTTGCACAGCCTCCTCATGCAGGGCATGGCCACAGCAGCTGAACGTCCCATGCCCTTGCATAGGAACATTCCCAGGTACCACGCAGCCACAGCCATGAGTTCATCAGAGACCCCCAATCTCAGTCACTGCTCTCCAATCCTCTGTCACTGCTCTCCGCAGCAGAAGGTGAGCCTCTGGGTCTACATAGTCCCTGCTGGTGGCAGAGCTATGGTCAGACCCAGACCTGGCCCAAGTCCAGGGTGCTGCTCCTCACTGAGGCTCCAGATCAGTGGGGAGGCTGGAAGTTCGACATGGAGTGGCTCAAACTGGAGATGGGTCTTCTTGTTTTCTAACCTCATTCATGATGAGTGAAGAATCTACGAGATCCTCAATTCATCTTTTTCAATACACACAGTATTCTGAAGCAGAGAGCACAGATCTTGAATGGAGGAATGTGGAGGTCCTGCCTGACCAGGGCACTAACGGGGCTCCAATGGGGCTCCATGCGTTCCTCCTGGTGCTTTTCATTTATTTACATGACACCCGTGAGCATTCCCACGCACTCAGCACCCACTCCTGCTGCAGTCACGGAAGGAACCGCGAAGGCTTGAGAAGGTACAGGCAAGGCCAAGGCTCATCTCTCCGCTCCCTTTTTACCAACTCGACGTTCCCACGTGGTCCCAGATGGTTTGTTTATTTCACCTGCTTTGGCAGAAGCATCCTCAATCAGAGCGCAGAAGCCCATCAGAGGGGCTTAGTGACATTGAGCTGTTTGGGGTGCGGTACATGGTGGACCATGTGGCCATCTTAGTATGCCTGAGTGAACATCCTCCTGGGAGCCAAGGACGCCTGCTGTGACAATGTCTACTCTGGAGGAATTAATAAATAATAGAATTGTTTCCTTTTGATGCCACAAAGCCCAGAGCCAGGTGGCGAGCTCATGACAGGCAGCCCTTTTCTCCTGGAATGCTTTGGTCCCAAGCCCCAGGAGGTGATCCACCAGGGGATCCGCAGCTGTCAGATTGCAGACATTGTCACTGATGAGACCATCCCTCGAGCTGGCTGCAGCCATAAGTGCCTCTGAGAGAGGAATGGACACAAGCTGCCCAGAACAGATGTTGCTGTTGGAAGCAGGAAACCTCGCTGGCTGCCCGGAGTGGCCAGAGCCCAGCTGGGCACAGGAGCCAGGCTTCAGCCACCAGCAGCCCTGAGCTCTGGCGCCCTTGCAGGTAGCCAGAGGGGCAGAGGCTGACAGGTGAAAGGCTGCTCTCCAGCTGTCCCTGCTGAGGGAGGCTGCCTGTCCAGCTGCTGAAGCTCCTCCCACTGCTCCAGCTCACCTGAGGCTGGCCTGAGAGCCTCCTAGAGAGACAGCAGCAAAGGAAGTGGTGGCTTTGCTCAGATCGAGACTCGGCCGACAGTGCCATGACAAGCGATAATGTAAAGGGAGTCCTGGTCGTTCTGCTAAAGTGTGCTTCTAATTATGTCCCCATCACGGTCTCCAGTGACACCAAGAGAGAATGCCTCAATCTCAGCATTGAAAATCCCACAGGCCCTCAAACCACTGTTGTAAATGAGATGTGGCTTTTGCTTTTCTCTTGCCTGCGCCACCCTCCAACCTACCTTGAAGGCTGGATGGCAGAAAGGGAGAAGCGAATCCAAAGAATGTTTCAAAACTGACATGCTGCCTGTGTGTGTGAGAGGGTGCATGATACCACAGGCGTGCAATGCGTGGGAGCTCGGCCTGCCACACATGCTTATTGCACCCGGAGCCTCCCTTCACTGCTGAGCCCTCTGTCTGCCTCCCTCTCCGCTCTCCTGACTGCGGCTCAGTGCACTGGCTTGGTGCCACCTTGCTGTCTCTCTCTGGCTTTTGCTGCTCTGCACTGCTCACCTGGCCTCCCGCCACTTCCAGCCCCTCAGGCAGCACTGAGCCCAGGTTCCGCCCCATGCGGGAGCCCACGTGGGCCAGAGCCCTCCGTGACTCTACCTGCCTTGGTTGGAACTGTCTCCCACCCGTCCTCATGTCTGTATAAAGTCCCCATCAGCCACACGAATAAAGGCCCTGCTTTTCACTGCCCTCTGCACTGCCCAAGCCAGCCTGGAGGGGCCATGGGACCAATGAATGACAAAGGGAGGAGGAAAGGAGGGAGCCTGCCGGGAGGAGGGGGCCAGCTCCTGCGGCCGGTGAGCGTGGCCAGCCCTCCAGACCTCACCTCTCCCTTTCCTTGATTTGTTTCCCTTTATTTTCTGGGTTGTTGATGGAAGCACCACTAGAGACCCTGCACCTGCCCCAGGCAGGGCTCCGCTCCTCAGCCCCTCGCGTCGGAGTCCAGCTGGCATGGGAGTGGAGCAAGGGGTGCGGGAGGAGGCGCCCAGAGGCTGAGGGCTGCCCAGGTTCAGTGCCGCACGCAGCGGAGGTGCCGGAAGCTCTGGAACCCCACCTCCCACTGCGGAACCTGGGTGGTGGCTGTCACTGAGGTCACCCAGACCGTCCTTTCCCTAAGTGCACTTTGGAGCAGCACAGGGTGTTTTGCCCATTCCATGGCGATGGACCAGAGCTGGCGTGGGGGGGCCGCCTCCTTGGACGTTCCTCTGACGGCTTCATCCCTGCCAGCGCGGCTCTTTCTTAATCATCTGCTTAATAAAAACATTTCATCTGTAAGAAATATGAATTCTTTATAAGAAAGACACCCAGCAGTCTAGGGTTGCCTATATTTTTCTCTGAACTTGAATAAAAAGCAAGCAAACTATAGGTCAAGCACCCCTAATCTGAAAAACCCAAATCCCAAATACTCCAAACTCTGAAACTCCTTGAGCACAAGTGGAAAATTCCACACCTGGCCTCATGTGATGGGTGGCATGGGAAGGCAGGTGCACAGAAACACTGTGGGGAGTGACCTTGGGCCAGTGTGTGAGGTATGTATGGAACATAACAAAGTTTGTGTTCAGACTTGGGTCACATTGTGAAGAAAGCTTATATGCAATGATTCCCCAAATCTAAAAAATCCAAAATCCAAAGTACTTCTAGTCCCTTGCAGTTTGAATGAGGGATATTCAACCCATAATAGTCGACATTTGAGATGTGTTGATCATTCTTATAAGTGCCTTACAGTTAGTTATTAGTGCACTTAGTCCTCACAATGACCCTGTGTGACAGTTCTTTTTATTTTACAGATGAGGAAAGTGAGGCACAAAGAGGTTAAGCAACTTCCCTGGGGTCACACAGTTGGTAAATGGTGAGAACATGCTTCTAACCTGGTGGTCTGACCCAGAGCCGGTTCCTCACTGTGTTGTCTCTCAAGAGAAAACTCTGTACTATGCCCTTTCCAAGAGAGTGACCCTGACTAAAGGTTAATTTGCTCTCTGTGGATTGAGTAGAAGATACAAGTCGGCCCTCTTTCCCTGCCCTTTGGAGAAAAACAACTGCACCCTACAGGATTTGCAAGAGTCACAGAGGCTCCCTGAGGCAGCCCTAGGGGAAGCTTGGTCAACCACTTTCACATGTCCTGTGGAGGGCCATGCTACCTACGGACAGCTCCAGGGAAGGCCTTCCTTGTCCGGCCTTGCCTGTGGCAGGACGAGAGCCAGGTCACTCCAGGGTAGCCACCAGAGTCAGCAGTGAAGGGTGGACCAATGCACAGGTGGCACCGGCAAGATGGCGGAGGCAGGGCAATGGTGGGGCTGGGGGGAACTCCCGTGTCCAACCTCTGCAACCACGCGGAGGGCTGCCAGTTTCGCCTAACTGGGGTCACCTGTTGTGATATAAGGTCTGAGTGGCACAGGACCGAGTCTCCTGAGGAGAACCTGTTCCCAGTGTGTGTGTGTGACCTGTGAGGCAAAGCTATGGTGGCAGCTGTCAGAGGGGAGAGGAGAGCCAGGTGCTCAGTCCTGTCCCCACGCCATGTGTCGTGTGGCCTGGCAGGTGCTTTCTCATAGCTGGCTGCAGGCACTCTCCCCCAGCCTGTGAGGTGGCATCCTCAGCGTCACCCAGCCCTGCCACAGGGCAGACACCTGCAGATCCCACCTGAGCAGACCAGGTGAGACGGAAGGTACCACAGACCCGCCCCCCTCTCCCTGTGTCAGTCGGTGTCTGAGGCCCTCGGTGGACACTAACGAAGGGTGGAGGTGTCCCTTTCCTGTTTCATTGGGAATCTGAGCCACCCCTCTCCCCAGACGCTGGAGCTGGAGAGCTTGCTCTGCTGCAGAGCAATGAACTTGACTTTAACAGAGCCTATTAACTCCCCACCTCTGCTTTATAGAGAAATACGACACAATGAAAGAAAAACTAAAAACCCCAAAGTAAATACTCTCAGCTCCAGGGCTGACTCAAAGATTTTTACAAGTGCCCTGTATTTATAGCTGGAGGACCACAGCTGCTGGCTGCTATTTCGAAGAACTTCAGGCTTCCGACCAAAATAGTCTCTGAACTTTTGAAATTCCCATTCTAATAGTCTCGAGGAGGAGGGAACCAATATCCTAGAATTTGAGATGATATTTTTAGTCTTGAAATAAATCGTGCCCTACACTCAGTGTGTGTGCGGAGCTGTGTGGGGTCACGCAGGGCTGGTGCCCAGAGAGGCCTGCATTGGGGTACAATTGAAGGAGGAGAAGGAGAAGAAGAAGAAAGAAGAGTCTTGAATATTTGTAAGTTAAAAAAATGCTCTGTTGAGTCAAGAAATAATTTACAATATGTTCGTCAAACTAAAAAGAAATAGGAAGGCTGTTTTGAAGCTTAATAAAAGTGCTTATTAAAATAGATTTGCAGACACGATGGCCCATATGCATCTTGCATCTCTGTGCTTTCTATATGAATATATTAAGCTCAACATGTTATACGCCATATGCATATATCCTTTCCCTTATTAAAAGCAGTGCTGGTGATAAAAAATGAAGATGGTCACAGTCCACTGAGCCCATCAGCTGCCTCCTCAGCCAGAAATCTTGGGGTCCCCTGTTCTCTCCCTGTCACAGTCCCATAGCGAGTCCATCAGCAAGTGCTGTTGGGTCTCCTCTGGATGGGATTTCAAATCCACCCTGTGCCTTTCTTCCACTGCCCAGTGTCATCCAGCCCCGCTTTGGCTCATGAGTGGATCCTTGAAGTAGCTGCAACCCCCCACTTCTCTTCCTTTCTTGATTCTCTCCACCCCAGTACCCCAAATCAGTATTTGTGATGATGGTTGGCATTGGCTGGTTTTGTCCTCTGTGGATCAAATCTTCTCTATGGTGTCCTACCAACCATGCCCCTCCATGGCCCTGGCCTCACCGGGGGTATGGGCGGAGGACATTGACCAGCCTGGTAAGTGGAATCTTGAGCAGGGACGGCGAGAGCTGGAGTGTTGGAAGCTGAGGGTTGATTCCTTCCTGCTGTTTAGATGCCGAGACCACCTCGTTTCTGTGACTATTCTCAGAGCTAGTTGTGAGCTACTTTATCATTTCGGATTTCCTCACTTTGTTTAGGCACAATTGGTTTCTTTTGCTTGTCAGTGAAAATCCCTAAGACCCAGAGGAACCCATGCACCCAATTTTGTTCATGGCAAGATGACTTTCAGAGTCCCTCGAAGGGCTTATACATCATTTTCCAACAAGTCAGTGGGTGTTGAATGACCTCAGACTCCAGATTCCTTGAAAGTTTGCCCTGGTATCAAGTTACTTGTTTGGTTTGTGTAACATGATTGAGGATGCTGTGGAAATCTTCGAATGACATGGAGTATTGTGTTTGTGAAGAGCAATTATGGAGGAATTAGTTCAGTAGGGTAGCATGTGGGGTACACAACAGGCGTGGCAAAGATCTCGTTGTGGACCATCAAATATTTGTCCCTTCAAGTGAAAGGGCATTGTGAAGTGCGCCCACACTCACAATCCTCGTTTTCCTTTCTCTGACACATTATTTGCATAAAATTGAGAGAAGACTTTACAGGAACTAGGGCTGAGAACAAAGTGGGCCACATCTCACTCGTTTTGCTTCTGCCAAATAATCTGTAAATTATAGTCCATCGCTGTTTTTTCATTAATTGCACATATTCTCTTTCATTTGGCTGCAAATTCCAACACTTTGGCCAAAAATGTGTACTTCTGCAACACACAAAGTAAGCACTTTGAAAGGACAGGCAGTTCAGAAAGAGTAGGTAATTATACCAAGAAAACCAAATGCAGGAGGAGAATAAAGCCTGAAGATTGAATGAGAGAAAAAGATTAAATAAAATGAAGTCACCTTCATTTTAAAGAACCAGAAGAATAAAGGGCATAGGACTTTAGGGTCAGAGGGGCTTGCTAGCCCTGTCCTTGTGTTTCCAGGTCTGGGTGGTGGGATTCATTCTTTCTATTCTCTCTTCCCTGTGACAAGACACAGCAGGGACATCTTCACCTCAGGGTGCAGACCTGGCACCCACTGCATTGGCTTTGCCTTGTCCGTGAGCCACCTGACTCAGGAGCCACCTGCTGCGTGGCATCATGGTTGCCATCTTGTTTTCTCAAGAACACTCAGTTTGAAGGGCTGGTGGACACTCCCAGGAATCCACTGGGCCGTCTGGCAGAATCAGGTGTGAGCCTGTCTGACTGATCTGCTTGGACTCAGAGTTGCCTTCTCTTCCTTGAGAACCTCCAGGGTCAGGGCCAGGTGGAAGTCCCTCTGCTCGCCTTCCACAGAGAGCTTTGGTTTCTTGTTCCCCGTCCTCCAGTTAGAATCTCTCAGGGTCCTCTTTCTGGGGGTGTGGGAGGGTGGAGCATGTGTCCAAACTCGCACACTCAACCTTGAAAGAGTAAACCTTGATGTATGTAAATTATATCTTAATTATAAAACAGAAATAAAAACCTGCTCTTTGAGAAACAAACAACAAAGATGGGCATTGCTGACCTCGTGACTGAGCACATCCATGCTCCCAGAGAAAATCAAGTCATTGCCCTCTCTCTCATGTCCCTAAGCCTCGGCACCTTTGAAAACACAATCTTACAGGAAAAAAAATTAAGATTTTCAGATTAAGATTAAATTAAAATTAAGATTAAAACAAACATGGTCTCGGTGACTCCTAGAGAGCAGGGCCATTTTTTGCTTTTTTAAAACCAACTGTTGGAGCTGCTTAGGATTAGTAGACTGGAAATAGTGTGCAGGACATTACTTCCCCATATTTAATCACATAATTACATGTATTTTAACAGAAAGTTAATTTGTAATTTCTCAATATCAGCATCGCTGTGCGGTGGCTTGGGGAGCAGCGAGGCGGTCTCCCTGGACTCGCCGGCTCCCAGCGTGCCTCACACCATTCCAGCGCTACCAGCACCAAGAGAGGGGCGAAGGCAATTTTATGTTTATTTCTAACTTCTCACTCTTGGAAAGATCACAGGAGAGAAAAACCAACAAGGTCTGAACTTTCTAGAGACATTGGATCTCTAGCGTGTGGAAGAAGGAATCGTGTGCACAGGCCCCCCAGCGCTGCAGTCTGGACAGCTCTGCTCTAAGGTGGCGTTTCCAGCACTGCTTTCCAAGGCAACCCCGCTGGGCATCTTACCGGCATTTGCTTCTCCGACCATGCTGAGACCTTCCCGCGTCTCACCAGTATGAGTTTGGACAGGAAGACAGAGTCACTCTAAATATTTTGGGAGAAGGGGCTTAGGTGGGCATTGGCCTCAGATGAACAATGCGGGACTCCAGGAGAGCTCAGCTGGTGAGCGAGGAGACGCTGAGGCCTCTGCAGGAAATGCTGAAGAGGTAGTTGCAGGGCACCCCGAAACTGCTGCCATACCCAGGCTCTGCAGGAGCCCAGCCAGCACCTGTCGGCAGCAGCCACGTTGATTGCCCCAAATGCCAGCTCGGAAGTCTCTGGCAAGCCCACTTCTGCCCTGGGTCTGACTGCCGCTACCTCTAGAGAACCAGGGAGGCCCCTCTCCTGCTTTTAGACTCAAGGCTAGAGGGGTTTTTGCTGGTAAATTCTATCCTGGAACCAGCAGGGAAAGAGATCCTGGGAAATATCATTGCCCCCAGCGTCTTCTCCTCCTGTGGGAGGGTGCAGGTGGGGCAGGGCTTGACCACAGATCACCCGACACAGGAGCGCTGTTCCATCCTCTGGGAACAAAGTCCTCTCATCCAATCCTTCTGGTCTTACCTGTGTCACTTCATGAGCCTTCCTGGACAAGATAATCGAAAGCTGTCCTTCCCAATTAAATTCTCATAGTGCCCTAATTTTCCCCTCATGGAGTGCATTATGACTTGTAACATACATGTGTTGGCTTGATTATGTATTTTTATTATGTATCATCTGTCTTCACCCTAAAATGCACTTTCTCTGAGGGCAGGCACCCGATCTTCTCTTCTATGTCTAATTTCTAAGATAGCATTTACAAACAAATGTATGTAGATTACATTTCTAGATTAATTTTTTTCCAAGATATGCTGGGGCTACTCTTTATTACTTGCAAGGCATATTCTCATCTAAAAACAATCAGTAAAAAGACTAAGCATCCATGATTTGAAGTCATTTTTCTAGATGTTAGGGGGTGCAGCTTGTAGGTAAGGTTAGAAAGTGGTTCATGGCCTGCTTTTAAGTCATTTTGTCTGGTCACATTGGTTCTAATATAACTGAAGCCTTCCCTGAAGCACACCTGGTCCTTCCTCCCACATAGGTTCCATATGGCCCAGTGTCTCATCGAAGAGCACGGTCCTCTTTTATTTATGTAGCTTTTGCAAGGGGCCAGAGAAGGGGAGCCCTGCAGCAGCTCCCAGGGTTGTGAGTAGATATATGAGCTGAGAAATTTGGAAATAGTTGTGCAGTCAGAGTTTCTGACCAACTCCAATAACATTTCCCTCTCCCTCCAACAAGCTTAGAGAAAGCAGCCTCAGGAGCCTGCGCGCCGCGACGGCATCGCTATTTCAGACTGGGTTCCTGTCAATTTTAATTAGTGCTTGACTTCGGGAGAAAATTAAAGTGTGTGAATCTCCTTTGGTTTCAGATAACATAGAAATACTGTAACTTTAAAAATTTTTTCCTATAGGAGGGGGGAGGTTAAAAAATTGTCTTTATTCAAAGGTAGCATTACGGCATCTACCTGCCAGGTTAGGTGTCTATCTAGTTAAGAGGTGGATTTTAATTAAAGAACATAAAATTTAAATGGGTTGGAAAATGTCAACCCGGTTTCCTATTTTGAGCCCAACACAGATGATCGAACAAGGAGGTAAAAATGAAAATTAAAGAAAAAAATTCAGAACAGATGCCAGGAAGTGTTTCTTCTCCTCCTTCATCTTTTCTTCCATGCAGAGAATCATAAATGTGTGGAACAGCTTACCAGGCGAGATTGTCAAGGCAAAAAGGGAGAGGTCATTAAGTAAACGATTAGATTGCAAACAGACTGCAAAACCACGAGAGGCGGCAGACCGCGTGGTCTCTCTTCCCGTGTTTGCATGTTTGGGGATAAAATGAGATCTTTGCCCCTCCCTCACCCTTAGATTTCTAGACCATGCAAAGAGAACTTGCAGATATTCCAGTGTCTGCTTCTACCTTCAAGTGTGAGCTCCCAGAGTGTTATCTTGGAGATGTTCACGTTGGAAGCCTTCCACCTAAACACATGTGCGCCAGGAGAAACACCAAGTGAAGCGCGACAACGCTAAGTTCCAAGAAAGCAAAGGCACAGCAACTACGGAACAGGCTCAGGAAGAGGGTAGGTGTCAGGGCTCGTGGGGAACTGCAGCTAATGACACTGGTTTCTGTCAAGTTAAAAAGAAGTGATTTGCTGACAAAACGCTCACTGCGTCCGATGGCTTATTGCAAGGTCGCCCTGCGCTCACTGATTTATATCCTGTGTCCTCCAGGGACTCGGGAAGTCTTACCTGCCTCAGATTCAGCTTTTCCAGTAAGTGGCAAGAGTCAGCTCATGCAACTATTTTCTAGCAGAGTAACTGGCCCTTCCATCACTGCTGTGGTGTCAGGGGATGTGTGAAACAGCCGTGGACAAGCTCTGGGGTCTTTCCTGTGGAGTGGTCTGAGCATAGACCAAGACGGGCACTGAGAAGGATTGGAAGTACTTTGTTTTAATTTTTTTTTTTTTTGTACTGGGGATTGAACCCGGGGTCACTACACCACTAAGCCACATCCCCAGCCCTATTTTGTATTTTATTTAGGGACAGGGTCTCACTGAGTTGCTTAGGGCCTCACTAAGTTGCTGAGCCTGGCTTTGAACTCGAGAACCTCCTGCCTCGGCCTCCCAAGTGCTGGGATTACAGGCGTGCACCACAGCACCCGGCTGTTTTCATTTTTAAGAAAGAAAAAGACTTCTTCAGCTGGAGTGCCAGGTCACAAATTCCCAGCATTAAGGAAGGAGAAATTCACAGGGACACATGCTGGGAAAACAGCGTCAGTCTTGTTCTGAGAAGCAGCCAATCAGTGATGTCCTGCAGTTGTAGCCTGCAACCAGGTGGTGCTCTCGCTAGGGCAGCTGTGCTTCCCATAGTGAGCCTCAGTCCAGCGACCCCAGCACAGCTGTTCTCCCAATCCTGAAAGCCCATTGTCCACTGCAGGCTGGTCTTGGTGTCTGAACTTGCCCCCCCAAATTCACATGCTGGAAAAACAACCCTGATGCCAAAGTGTTAGAAAGTGGACCTGATTCTGGGTGATGGGGCCTAGAGGGCCGGAGGATAGTGGGGTTGTTGCAGGAGTGGGCTGGTCGCCCTGAGAGAGGCTTGAATGAGAGTTAGGTCTTCTTTCGGGCCCTTCCTCCTTCTACCACGGGATGACACAGGGAAAAGGCCCTTCCCTCCAGAACTGCAAGAAATCAACCTCTGCTCTTTATTATAAACCCAGCCTCAGCCTGTGTTATGTCACAGCAGGAAAAGACAGACAAGCCACCAGACTTTCCCAAACTTCATCTAAGACCGCTCAGCTTTGTCAGGGGATGTTCCTCTCTTACCACATCCCCCCCCTTCCAGGGAAACGAGAAATTTACCTTTTTCACACCAGATACTAAGTTTAGTTTGTCATTAGCTTACAAATCTGCTGCAGCACTCGGAAGGGTTTATTCAGCCTCAGGTCATAGGACTTGCAAACCGCATATATTCATGTAGAACTGAGATGCTCAAACTTAAATTTTATTTTTTCAGTTCTTGTGGTGGTAGCTCTTATTCATCTTAAATTTGTGTGTATGCAAGAGTAAACGTCATGAGGATGAATTTTGTGAGCAGTGGACATTTATTAAACAAAGAAACTGTCCTTCATAGCTTTTGTTGATTCGATACAAAAATGGTGGGAAGACAGAAACAAGCCAGACGAGGCTGGCGGTGGGCATAAGAGATGCAGGACCTCCTCAAAAATCAAAAAGTGACAAAATAACACGTTCTGTTGTTGCTTAAGATAAATTCAAATGCAAAATATGAGAGAGGCAGCAGAACTTGTGGTGATCTTAATGACCTTTCACACTGTATGTCACCCTCTGCCACTCAGCCCAAATGAAAGTGCAATGAACTTCTACTGCTCAGAATCACTTTCTGATTCCAAAACTGCAAGTGTGATTTTGAGTGCCAAAAGAAAATCTATTTCCATAATAAAAACATGTAATAGTTTCATTTATTATTGCAGAACTTACCAAAGATCCAAATGCTTCATCTTTTTATGACAAACCAGGGGTGCAGGTAACCACAGTGCTGAAAAAAAGTTTTCTTTATTGTGTACTATTTTTTCTCACTGACAACCCTTTCTTATCAAGCTATTGAGAGTAAAAACTTTCAAATGAGATTTAAAAAAACTATAGTGAATGGAAATGTGGAAATGTGTATATAGTGTTGAAGAAAAGAACAACTCATGGCAATGTATTTATTCTTAGAGAGGGCAAGCAAATGTATTTTTTAAAGCCGGTCAAGAATTTTAATGTAATCCTGAAGAATGGAAAAACAACTTATGTCATGAAAGATGATATTATGTGCATCAACAAATCCAATTTAAGAGCAATTCTTGGAGTACCCATGTGTGTTCAGCATACTGATTCATAATGCTGCTGTTGTGCTTGATTTTCAGGGGACCAAGAGTGAAACGAGTTAGATGTGATCGCTGTAGAAGCCGTGTTGCGATGTAAGTGGAACAAACTCTAAGACACTGTGTGAGGAAGTTCTGGAAACCACGGAGCTGCTCAGGAGTGCCAAATCATGTATAATGGATGCAGCTAAAGAACTATACAGCTTGGAAACATGACTCATATCAGATTAACAACAAATACTTTTTACTATTTATATGTGTGCTCATCAGTTTTTGGCACTGCAGCCCAAATACCTGACACAAACAACCTAAAATGAGGAAAGATGTCTTTTGGTTCATTCTTTCCAGAGTTTCCATCATGTTTGTCCAGCTCCATTGCTTTGGGTCTGAGGTGAGGCAGAACATCATGGCAGAAGAAAGGTGCTCAGATCCTGGTGGCCAGGAAGTGGTGGTCAGGGGGCAGGCACAAGAAACAGTCCACAAGGGCATGCCCCCAAGGACTCACTTCTCAACTGGGCCTCACTTCCTGCAGTGTCCATCACTCCCAATGATGCTATTAAATTATTCATCCACTGACGAGGTCAGAGCCCTCTTGATCCAATAACTTCCCAAAGCCCCACTTCTGAGTATTACTGCACCGGGGGCCAAGCTTTCAGAATGTGAGACTTCGGGGGACGTTTCAGATCTACACCATAATGATGGAATGATGCCTCCTTCCATCATTTTATTTAGTGTATAAATGCATAGATAATTAGAAATAGTTCAATTTTAACTGGGGTGTTTTATTTTATTTGTTAACATTGGCAACCCTGCCTTATTGGTATTTCTGGGCTGTAACTTTTACTGATATAAAGAACATAATACCTGGTTTCTTAAGAGGTATGAACAGTGGAAGAACATGTCACACTGCCTGATAATCCAATTGTGTAAAATATGCGACTTAGGAGGCCACAGGAGCGGCGAGGAGGAATGGCTGCTATGGAATGGGTTCTAACCCTCCTGGCGGTGAGCTGAACTCCGGGATCTTTAAGTTTTGGAAAACTACAACAAAAACTATGCATCTTTAATGCTTCACTAAATAAAACAGCAGCTACACAAAAGGGGCCGCTGAGAGATATAAGGAGAGCATTTGGGGACCCATTAGCTCCTGTCACTTTCTGAAGCTATTCATTGACACATTTTAATTATTTTAATATCTAATCAAATCTCACCATGTAGGTGGGAATTTGGGGTAAGTCTCAGTTAATTACAAAGTTTGATTAAATTATAAATAAGATGGAGGGAAGGACAGAGGGAAGAAAAGAGAAAAGAAGGGAAGGAGGAAGGGAGAAACCCTACACATTCAGAACTCATATCTGCTTATTTATCTATTTTTTGCTATTAATTCCAATGAAATAAAATTATTTAAACTGATCAAGAAAACTATGTCTTAGTAGAAATAACCAGGTTAGTGATTAGATCAGAATAATTTTACCAAATAATACATCATTTTTAATTATACGATAATGTAACGCGCTGGAAAGCTGTCCATTAAAATATAATGCACTCTAATGAGCCTTTGAAAGTTTTTAATCAGTGTTTTTCTAAAAGTTTGCCATTTTGAAGCAATGTAAACTTCAGCCCGCCCCCACTAGTACTGATTCCAACATTGTACTTTCTTACACAGACAAATCCCAATTAAGGACTCTAAAATCATACACTGTATTGTCCCCATCATGCCAATGGGAATTTTCTTGCAATATAAATATATCCATCATTTGCTAATGATGGTGACTTTTCTCTTTCTTTTGAGGAAGAATGTCTGATTACTGAGCAGTTACTTTTCTGCAAGTTTCTCAACCCGGGTTTCTTATAATTGTCGACGTTGATCAGAAAGGCAAGGTCTTCTCGCAGTCACGTGTCCACGCTCCTTGGCTGGTGGTCCATGTGAGGTTCTCTTTGCTTGGACCCGCCAGGGGCTTTGGAAGGCGTGAACTCTGAGTCACCCCAACTGTTCTTCCATGGTGGTCAGTTCTGTCAGGCTGGAATTGTCCGTCCCTGCAGGGGCACCAGGGCTCACAGTGGCCTGGCTTTCAGGCCAGAGGGACATAATAAGACACAATCCTGTCCAAAGGCCAAATCTCAATTTAGGTGAGGAAAGGCTTCACTTAAGAAGACTTCTGTAACCAGGGTAGAGACCTTCGAAGTCGGGGTTGGGGGGAGCTTCCGGTGTGGGTGTAGGGCCTGAGGATCACAAAGGAATTTCCTTCTACAGTGAAGTGTAAGTAAGGCTCACCAGAACCAAGTGCTGGGGACAGGCGTGTGCAGGTGGTGGGCAGCTGCTGTATCCCCCTGAGGCCAGGGGCTTGCCAGCGGGACTCAGGCCAGGTTGTTTCTGGTTCCAATATCCAAGGATGGGTCAAACTCAGAGTCCTGGGGCAAGGGGAGAGAAGCAGAACTGGTTTAGCTACATCAAGTTAGCCGGTGTTTTCCCCAGATTGGTTAATGGCTACCAATGGTTTAATCATCTATGAGGCAGTGAATGGGAATGTGGAGGGCCACTGATTGGCAGCCGTGAGTCCTGACTGAGTCATGTGAGGAAGGGGAGTTCTTTGCAAAAGACCTTTCCCTGGACACAAGGAACGGAGACTTCTTTATTCTTCACTGTTCACTCGGATCACAGGGCTTGGTAAATCATCAATCCCACCTTACAGCACAAGAACCAGGAACTAGGCAAGGTACCAACCTGTCCATGAGTTAACATGCAGAATATAACAAACTGTCTATAAAAATGACGTGATGCTATTTATATGACCAATATACCCAAGAGACTAGTTGGAATGGCCCAAGCTTGCAAGCTCTCAGCAGGGACTTGGCTGAAGTGCCTCTAAGACTGTCCACTGGCCCTGAGAGCTGGCCCTATGCTGGCTGCTGTGCTGAGACTGGGGAGGCGGAGAGGGACCAAGAGCACACAGCGTTCCTGTGAGGTGCTCAGTATAACCCGCAGTTGGTGGTATCCCCTGGCACTTGCAGACTGCCTTCATTCCATAGGTTCCAACAATATTTGCTCATTCACTGAAAGAGGCACTACTTCTAGAAGGTTAGTCTCTGCTCATGGGCCTTAGGTTTCATCACAGCATATAAAGCAGGCAGGGCACACCTGGATCCATTCCCTCACCCTCTTTCTTCCTGGAGAGGCTGCTTGTGCTCTCCTCCATCTTAGCCGTGCACTTCAGGAGAGTGGCCTGGTCCCATGAATGTATCACAGCAATGGAAGTCCCCCACGGTGCGTGTGCTCCTCTCACCAGTGATTGACTCAGGAACGCGTTCATGCTGGCCTGACTGGTGACACCTGAGAGGATGCAAGCCAGATGGCTTGTGGGAAAGTTTCCCTTAATTTCAGAATGAAGGTGAGGGAAAGCGTTGGCCTCTTCTGCCTTTATCCTGGTGTGGGGATGTGCTGCTATAAGCCACCCTGCGGCCACAGAGAAGGGACGCCTGAAGAGCGAAGTCAGCCCAGAGGATGGCGAGCAGAGGAAGGAATGGACCTTGGCCTTGCCAGTGTTGCTCAGTAAGAGAAGAAATCGCTTTGGAATTTTGTGTTTCTGGTTAGTAGAAGACGAATGCTTTCATTGCTCAAGAAATTTTAACGACGATCCAAAATTTTAACGATGATCCATGCTAGACCTGAAAGCATCATCACCACCACTGTCTTCATCATTTTAGGCAAATGCTGTACCGCTGAGTACATCCCCAGCCCTTTCATCACTGCTGCATCACAAGCCAGCCTCAGGCCGGCCTGGAGCACATGCTCCACTATGCCAGAGCAGACGGCGCCAGGATTCCTCACCTGGTGCAGGAAGGACGGGGTACTCCGGACGGAGGAAGGATTTGTAGTGGACTAAGTGTTCTACAATGGACTCTAAGCACGGAGTTTTTTTTTTTTTTTTTGAACCAGGGATTGAACTCAGGGACACTCGGCCATTGAGCCACATCCCCAGCCCTATTTTGTATTTTATTTAGAGACAGGGTCTCACTGAGTTGCTTAGGGCCTCGCTAAGTTGCTGAGGCTGGCTTTGAACTCGCGATCCTCCTGCCTCAGCCTCCCAAGTCGCTTGGATTATAGGCGTGCGCCACCGCGCCCGGCTAAGCACGGAGTTTTGATGGTCTATTTAAGATTTTTATTTAAGTAGCCCAAGAAAGAAAGCAGGCTATATTGTAAGGTGTGAAGAGGCAGATGGAGGTGCCACTGAGGAACTCCTGCCCCTGTTGATGTGGGGGGTGTTGAGTCCAAAGCAGCCTGAGAAACAGGAGCGGCACGGGGAAGACAGAGCTCTGTCAAATCCAGGCAAGCAGGGTTGGCGCTGGAGTGTAAGAACCACCCCCTCCGCAACCCCGCATTGGACTATCCTTATCTCTACTAAATCCAGCAGGTCCGCAGCCCCTGAACTGGCCCTCCACTGGTGTGTGGGGAAGAAGAAAACGCCTTCTCTGGCATCCTAGCCTCGCATGCAGGGACAGAGGCCCCGTGGTGGCTCCTCTGTGAGCTGCCCTCGTGTTTCTTCACACTATGTCAAGAGCCCATCCAGGGCCAGCGTTGGTGGCAGCTCCTGGCTTTGGGTTAGTATTACAGAATGATGGAATCTCTGGGATATAAAATAAAGCATATTTTGCAAAAAGTTGTAAACATGTCCGCTACTGTGGCCATTAAAGCCAATGAACTCCATCTCAGATCTTCATGAGCCAAGTCAAAACAGTTAGGGAGTGAAAGCTCTAAACAAGGTGGAGGTAATCGTTCCTTCAGCTTATACCTTCCCAGCAGCTCAGGCATTTCTCAGAGATTGTATTTTCTAAAAAAAATTTAGGTGCTGCTTTTTTATTTTTATTTTTTCTAATTAGTTATACATGGCAGCAAAATGCATTTCGGTTCATTGTACGTGAATGGAGCACAATTATTCATTTCTCTGGTTGTACATGATGTAGAGTCACAGCATCTGAGCGATCATACAGGTATGGAGGGTATTGATGTCAATCTTATTCCACCTTCTTTCCCACCCCTGCCCCCTTCCCTCTCCCCACTCCCCTCTACCCAATCCAAAGTTCCTCCATTCACCGCCCCCCATTACGGATCAACATCCACATATCAGAGAAAACCTTTGGCCTTTGGTGTTTTGGGTTTGGCTTATTTCGCTTTGCATGATATTCTCCAACTCTATCCATTTACCTGCAAGTGCCATAATTTTATACTCTTTTATGCCTGAGTAATATTCCATTGTGTATATATATATCACAGTTTCTTGATCCATTCATCTACTGAAGGGCATCTAGGTTGAATCCATAGCTTAGCTATTGTGAACTGAGTTGCTATAAATATTGACATGGCTGCCTCACTGTAGTATGCAAGTGTTAAGTCCTTCGGGTACAGACGGAGCAGTGGGACAGCTGGGTCAAGTGGGTGCTGCTTTTTAAGGGGAAGTTTTACACGTTGATTTTGATGTTATTGCTCTCCTAATGTGTCAGCCAGAGTGCTCCTGTCAGCTGTCACAACCTGCTCGCCTCGATATAAAGGAAACCGTCCTCAGACAACACTCCCTCTCTTCCTCTTTCACTCCGACTCCCTCATTTATTTTACAACACTATATTTCATAAAGGAATGAAAGGGTCCAATTCTGGGTTTGCTTTAACTTTAAAATATAAGCATTTCCCAGAACCTGCCCCGGATGACCACCTGAAGTGTGTTTGTGTTCTCGTGCTTTCTGGACACCGGTTAGCCTGGCCACACACTGCTGGATTTGTCACATTTGTGGCAGGACACTTACTGTGCACCAACCAGGAGGTGCTATGCTCCACACGGGCCCAGGGATCTGACAAAGGCATGCCCTCTGTTCTCCTGGAGTTCATGGTCAAGTGGGGAAATATTTATTTTGTATCTTCCTCTCAGAAAAGTATTTCAGAGAGAGAAAAATTCAAAACAGTAATTTAACACCAGAGATGCCAAAGTGTGACCTTCTGCCACCTCAGGGTTCATCCCAGCCAAGCCAAAGGGGCTTTGGAAATGTATCTGAATTCTAAGCCATCTGTCACTTATTGTCCTTGTGCTCATAACTGCTTATTTAATTCCTTGCAGTTCAGATTTTCAGCTCGACTCAGCCACCTTGCTGTACAGTGGTAGGAGGTCTGAAAGACACTGTGTGGGAAACGACCGGTTGGGTGATGGTGAGCTACTGACCTTTCTTTGTTCAGCTTCTCAAAACTTTGAGCCTGTCTCTGGAGCTCATTTTCTCCAGCTCATGCTATTCAGTGACCTGCAGGCACAATGATTCTGCAGTGCTTTTAAATGGAAAAATATCTTAACAATATTGATGATCACTGAAAGGAAATGGTAAGGCAACCATCATTGGGATATTGGGCCATTCAGTAGGGACTGAGTCACTGCCCCTGTGTGTTGATAAGGCTGGAAGAACTGCGTGGTGCGTTGCATTTTCTGCCATTAACAGGTCCTAATCTAGACCGGAATAGAGTCCTTCCACCCACCGCAACGTCTTCATCTCCTCACTTGCCCATCCAACACACCTCCACAGAAAGTTAAATAGGAATCTGCTAGTCTGGATATGGCGACTAATGATCTAGAGAACAAGCAACTAGTGGGCCACCTTCCAAAGGGAGGTGCCAGATTTTTCCTTGTTGAGCTGGATACCCAGGAGCTCAACAGGCAGGGCAGCGGATCCCTGCTCTCTCTCAAGCAGTGGAGGACTTGGTAGCAAGGAAGAGCAGCTCATGGTGACCTTGGGGATGATGTGAGGTTTCTCCTGGGCAAGGTGGATGCTGAAGGAAGAAGCAACTCAGTTGTTTTAAGGAGACCAAGACCAAGAGATGTGGGCTTGACAGGTGCAGAGGTGGACTTCTGCCCACAGGAGTGGGTGGTGGAAGAGAGGGGACCAGAAGAAAGTTGAGGAGCTTAGGACCAGGGGCTGGTTAGCCTGCAGGGTCCATGATGCTTGAGGCCTCCGAAGAATTCCAGCATTTGGACATCTGTCAATCAGAAGGTCCCAGTGATCACATTAGAGCAAACCAGTCAGAAAGACTACATTTTCTCAAATCTTGCCTCGCCCTTCCTCTGACCCTCATGGAGCTGGTCTGTTGGTAGTAACCAAGCTGGCAGGAAATGGCCACATCCTCCTTGGTGCTGAGGGCCCCTGAACCAGCAGAAAGGCCTGAGCTGGGAAGGGGGAGGAGGATCGCCTCAGGCAGGACAGACTTTCCCAACCACCAGCGGAGTCTTCATTACCATGTGAGGTGCAGTAGGAAGTCAGTGCCCAGGTAGATGGGAAGGCTGAGCCTCCAGGCCGGCTGAGGCCTCTGGTGGAGATAAGCAAGCCTCCTTTCCTTTCACTGACCTCTGTCAAGAAGCTCAGTGCACTGTTGAGACATTCCTGAACTCCATGGGACCCTCTGGGCTGAGGAAGCAAGTCTGGCTTAGAGTGCGAGTGTCCTGGTCCCAACAACTTTCACACCCTCACCACCATGGGGTCCTGGGGAAATGCCCTAAAATCTCTTAGAAAGTCAGGGAAGAAGCTGGAAATATAAAACTTGCCTCACGAATCCATAAAACTTTGCTTAGTGGAAACCATGGAATAACCCTGGAAGTAAAAGGAAACATGTTCTCAGACTAGATATCTATTGAGCTATTTGATGGAGGTCCAGATAAAGACAGAATAAGCGAGTCCAGTCTGTTTATCCCTTAGTGAGCCATCTTATCAATACACAAGCAAACTATTTGAAACTGTCTGGGGAAGAAAACAAATAATCAAAGGAAACTAATTTGCAAAATACAATATTATTCATTGAAGATGCTTATCATGGCATTAGACTGATTGTTTATTGTAGGTGCCTTTAATGTTTTATTTTTATTGTGGTAAATACATATAACACGAAATTTACCATTTGTAAGTATTTAGGTCATTGGAATGACTGTTGTGCTATGGTCACCTCCATCCATCTCCAGAACATTTCCCTCTTCCCAAACTGAAATCCTGTACCCATGGGACCACAGCTCCCCATTCCCACCTTTGCCCAGCGGAAATCTCTTTTCCTCTGTTGAATGAATTTGGCTACTCTAGGATCTCACACAATGGGACCAACTGATGTCCGTCCTTCTGCATGTGGTTTATTTCACTGAGGATAACATCTTCATGGTTCATCCATGTTGGAGCATATATTGGAATTTCATGCCTTATAAGCTGAGTAATATTTTACCATGGGCATATAATATCACATTCTGTTGGTCCACTCATCTGCCAATGGATGTTTGGGTCATTTGCAGCTTGGGGCTACTCTGGATAATGCTGCTATTCACATTGATGTGCAAACATCTGTTTGAACTCCACTTCAGGTCTGGGTATACACCCAGGAAAGGGATCGAGGGATGGCATGGTAAGTCTGTGCTTAAATTCTTGGGAAACCTTCAGACTATTTGCATAGGAGCTGAACCATTTTGCACTCCCAGTTAACAGAACACAAGGGTTATTTTCTTTGGAGTAAAAACATTTATTTTCTAAGGGTTTATACAGCTTTGCAAGTTGTATAATTTCTGATTTTCTGTTCTAGTCCTTAAACCACAGACTCAGCTTGACAGGTGGCAGGAGTGGGGGGCAGGGGAAATATTCTGGAATGGAATTTCAGTGGAAGAGTAGAAAACACGCTGTGCCCACTCTGCCGGCATGGACTGTTTCTACATCTTTATGTGCAGCAACTTGCACTCACTGTTTATAAATTTGGTGTCTTTGTGAAATGTCTGTCCATCCTCCTTTTAAAAAAGCCAACTGCTCGTGAAGAGGATACAAACGAAGAGTGAGGGAGGCGAGCTGAGGTGCGCAGGGTTCTTCGCCAGAATGTAAAAATGAGTAAATCAAAGAGAGAGATGAGCGCAGCCCTGGCTCAGATCTGAGGAATGAACAAGTTCACCGATTTCTCCCTCCAGAAAGGAGAAAAAGACATTTGTGAAACTGTTGTAGATGATCCAGCCAGTGAAAAAGTTGCTCATCGAGTGAGAGCTGAGACTCAAGGGAAAACTGAAAAGGGGGTTGCTCTGCGGAGGGAGAAGGCACAGGAAACGCCAGGCTGCCGGCAGCGGCTCGGCAGCGAGCCCAGACCCTCGCAGACGCTCGCACGGGCAGCAGATGGGGAGGCTCCAGAATGGCTCCCCCACCAGCTCTGCTGGGAGTCAAGTCGAAACTCGAGGAAGCATTTCTTCTTGGGTGATGTGAAGGATCAAGGAGAAAGGACAGCCACTGACCCCTCGGCTGGTGACCAGTTTGCTTCTACTTCCAGAAAGACCTGGAGAGGGAAGCATGCTGGATCAGATCAAAACCAAGCTGGTGTTCAGGCCCCCTGGGGATGAAGGTGTCTTGTGGACCCAGAGATCCAGGAGGATGGTGAACATTAAGATCAAGGGCAGCCAAAGAGAGTCTTCGGGACATTGGGAACAGGGTGCGGCTCATACCTGAGCGGAGTTTCTCAATCATTCCCCCAACCCCAGGCATTCAGTAGCAAGGGTGGGACTGCATGTCCCTATAACAGGGTAGGAAAGGTGACCTGGGAATCTTGGCACATTTCCTTTTGCACTAGACAACTGTTTTGTCAAAGCAAAATTTGGTTTTCTGAAGGTCTGATCAAGACTCTGCTTCTCTGTGATAGGCAGGGACGTGAGGACTCAGCCATGCTGTTGGGAGGTGGTGGGGTCATGGCTCAAATACTAGTCAACTGGCTCCAAAGTCTGCCTTCCTTCCCCTTTCCTCTACCAATTCTTAGTTGCTTCAGAAAAACTTACTTCCCCCAAACATGAAGGTGGAGCCAAGGCGTGGCCAGGTATGGAGTCTGGCTCTGGTCCTTTCGGCCACCCTTCCGAGAGGATGCTAGGGAGCGGTGGGTGCTGGCTGACTGGGTCATCCGTCTAGGTACTTGCGCACAACGGAGCAAACTCCCAATACGTGATAAGTTTCGCCTTGATTTTATATGTTTTAAAGATATTTTTCTATCAATACTTTTCACAATTTAATTACAATAATTAACACAGTTTTCCAATATTATTTT
The DNA here is from genome assembly GCA_020662805.1 of Glaucomys volans. Lineage (NCBI taxonomy): Eukaryota > Metazoa > Chordata > Mammalia > Rodentia > Sciuridae > Glaucomys > Glaucomys volans. Next base: position 374,200 of record JAJEJO010004166.1, read on the forward strand.
TGCATTTGATTATATGCCTAAAAGTGTTGCAGCTGTGTTTACCTATATGCCTTTTGTCTTGGGCTTCATCTAAAATGAGAAGTAAATATCATTTTTATATATAGCTTTCCACTTGCTTTGTGAACTATTTTCATAATACCCCAATTTAGCCACAAACATCCTGTGGTGTGCTCAGATCTCCCCAATTAGGGTAAGAGTGGGACAGGGATCAGGGGACAACAGCAGTTCCCTGGCCCTCGCAAGCAACGTTTCCAAGTGTGAGGAAAATAAATATATTTTTCTTTATAAAAACAATGTAGATAATTTGTAGTCATATTTGGCTACCCATAGCTTTGCAGGCAAAATGGAACAAAACAAAATCCTTTTTGGCTACTCTACCTCAGCGGAGGGAAAAAGAAAACAAGTTGCTGACCAGAAGCCAATTTCATCTTGACTGTTCGATAAAAGGAAAAGAAAAGAAAAAAGAAACCGCCTTTCAAAGACCACATGGCACAATTATCCAGCAGATCAGTCAGTCATCAAGCTGCTTCTGAATCAGGAACTGGGTTAGGGCTGGAGCGCCCTGCGGTTCAAGCATCGCAGAGAAGCAGCCAGGGCCAGACTCTCAGATCCAGATCTGGGGAATTCGACCCTGAACCCAGGGAAGGAAGCTGGGTCCTGACACAGGTGACTAATGCGGTCATCTGGGGTGGGGGCCCTCTGAGTGCCGCCATCGATGGCTGAAAAGTTGATCCTGCACTGGGAAACCAACCTCAGGGAGGCATCTGCCAGGAAGCCTGGGCATTGATACAGTTTTGTTCTTACACTAGCTAAAAATTTAAAAAAAAAAAAGGATCACATGTTTACCATGGTGTTACATTACAGGGTGATTTTAGAAAAGACAATGATGTAAATGGAGACGGAGCTCGGCTGGGTTGGGCTGACAGGGGGCACATGTGTGCACACAAGAACAAACCTGGAGGCACAGGCTCCCCTGCCACCAACATTCCTTCAAGGGACGGTGGCACCTTGAACCAGCAGTGCCAGGGATCCTCTAGTCTGCACTTTCCAGGGACTTTGGTGCTTGAGTAGAGGCCCCCTGCCCAAGTTAAGGCCCAGTAGAGTGGACAGGACCCTTATTCTGAGGACATGGGAAGCAGATGCTGGTTCTAATTCCACTTAGAAGGTTAGAGACCGGTTCTGCAATTCCACACCCCGAGGTTTAGCTTGTGATTCCTGCATACTCTACCTTCATGGGACACTGAACCTCCTTGAACCTCAAGCTCATGAGAATTAAGTGACTGTGCATAGACTGTTGACTCTTCCATCCCAGAGCAAGCAACTATGATTGTTCATGAGAACAGTCCTTCTATGCTGGGGTGAGCCCTCTGACAAAGCCCCTGGTCAGGCATGTTCACACTGCAGTCCCGGCTACCTAGGAGGCTGAAGTGGGAGACTCACTTGAGCCCAGGAGTTGGAGACCAACCTGGGCAACATTGCAAGACTCCATCTTGAAAGGAAGAAAGGAAGCAAGGAAAGAAGGATGAAGGAAGGAAGGAAGGAAGGAAGGAAGGAAAGAAGGAAGAAGAAAGGAAGGAGGGAAGGAAGAAAATAAGATTCACTCATTTAATTAAATACCTAAAAGATTCCAGTAGATCTGCCTGGTTCAACCTGGTTCCGAACTCACATAAAGTAGCTGAAAACTACTCTGCACATCGTGACAAGACACTAGAAAGACTGAATGTGCGACCCCACGGTTTCCCTGGAGAAGTCAGGACAGTGGAGAGAGCTGGGTGGGACCGCTGTGCAGACCCGCCTGCTGGGTGTGCAGGCCACACGGCAGACACGTTCAGCCCGGGTTGAGCAGAGCACTGCTGCATGGCAACTCAACCCCTTTAGATCACCAAGTGACTGCTTTCATCAGTGTCACAAGGACAGCTGCCCTTTCAGCCACATCTGAGGAAGGTGTGCTGGGGCTGATTACCTGGAACTGGAGAAATTGCATCAGCTATTGCAGACTGTGGGGTCTGCTGCTCCAATCCCTCATCTGACAGATCAGCAGCGTCGCCCTTTGCTCCCTAGGAGACTTATTTTCAGAGTTTTATTTTACAAAGTTTAGATTCATTATATCTTAGTTACAGAATTTTCTTTTAAATTACATTTTTTTTGCATTGGTTATGTAGCTATGTTTCACTTGTGCAATAGCATAAACTTTTACAAATTTATTTGAGAATACAAATGTGTCATTGTAAAGAAAATACTATGTAAATATTAGCATGAACAAATGTTGCAATATCAAGAAGAATGTTATTATAATAGCTATAGTTTGGGAGCAGAAATCAAGGAGATATATTTATATATATATATATATTGAACTTGTGATCTTCCAGCCTCAGTCTCCCCAGTCACTGGGATTACAGGTGTGTGCCACCAGACCTGGCTCATTACCCTTTTTTTGGATGATCATTGTATTTCTAACTGGGGACTATTACAAATAAATTTGCAATGAATCATATTAATATATTCATGTATATGGTAAATATTTCTTTGGGAGATGCTTCTGGAAATGGACTTGGTGAGTCCAAGTATTTTTTAAATTTAGATATGATTAAAATATCTCAAAAAGCCCTTTCTAATTACAACACTCTATATCTCAAAACATGGTTGATTTTTTACCTCCTTATTTGCACACTATTACTCATTGAAATTCTTACCAATTTATAGAATGAGAATAATCCATTATCAATTTTCATTTTCCTGAATATAAGGAATGAGTCTTTCTATCCCTATTATACATTTGGATTTTGTCACCAGCAATGTGTCTATTTACATCCTGTGTCCACTAGTATTTTACATTTCCTCTTTCCTTGCTTGGAATCCATACCCACAATTTCTTCTTAGATACCTTGGGTAGGCATGGTTTGTGCATGTTCAAAGGTGTCTGCAACTGGAAAGTTGACTCTATGCCTTTTCCACACTTTTCCTCATAAGGAAAATTCCATTTCGTGATCCTGATCATGTGTGCTATTCTTTTCCTCTAATATCTGAATGTGGCAGGATGCCTAAAAATGCTTTTCTTACCAAAAATATTAGACAATTACCTCTGATATTTTTAAATGTTTTCTTATCATTTCCTTTGGACTTTATTATAGGAAGAAGGCTGACTTCATTCTTCTCTAAACATGGAGATCGTTTTTCAACACCTTCCCTAGTTCACGGTTGCCCACTTATTTCTATTTGATGAATCCTGATTGTGTTCCCAGGGATTGGCAGGTACGCGGTGGCCATGCATTGACTGAATTCCAGTGGCCACCCTGGCAGTGTTTCCTCCTCATTCAGGCTAATGTTTCGAGCAGGTGTCCTGGGCTCAGCTCCGGGTGGTCTCTTGGGGAGCAGAGCTGGGACGCTCTACCATCTTGCAGCTGAGCAGAAGGCAGCACGTGTCCTTCCTGGAGATGTCCCAAGTGCAAGGCTGCAGCATCCGCAGGCAGTGCTTGGTGCTCAGCCTGCAGTGGTGTCCAGGGCCCCTTCTGCTCACACTACACTGGGCAAAGCTGGTCTGGAAGCTTCGCCTCCCCTGGATCAGTGTAAGATACAGAGGAGGAGGAGGAAATTCTAACTGTGGGGATTCTGATGGCAAATTCAGATTCCGAGGAAAACTGCTCTCTAAACATTCTTGACCCTGAGATGTAAGTGGAGAGAATTCACAGCCTGGGTCCATCCCCAAACTGACCAATCCGTTTAGAGTGTGAGCGAGGGTTAGAAGAACAGGGGAGACTAAATTTGTGAGTGTTGCTCTCTCTTCTCTGCATGACGAAGGCGAGAGAACGTGTGCAGAGAAACCAGGAAAAATGGCTAACGAGAGCTGTCAGCTGTCCCCAGGCTTCAGCAAACCCTTACCCTCATTTCAAATTTAAATACTGCATTTTAAATACATAGTTTTTGTTGCCTTATTTGTCAACTCAAATTATATTTAATCTTTATCTCTTGTTCAGTTAATAAAGATTTTTAGTTATAAGGCAGTGTGTATGCTATTATACTTCTCTATATCTTGATATTTTTATCCATAAAAGGAGGATAATAAAGTATCCATATAGTAAGAATGTCGTGCACGTTAACACGTAGACGGAACCCCCGCAGAGCCCATGTTAGGTGAGTGTGAACTCTCACAGGGTCTCACAGGTGACTGGCTTGGAGACTGTAGGTGCAAAAGAACATGTTTCAAAACTCTGGCATTTTTTTCTTTTTTCCATCCTTGAGTTTTCTAAAGGCCAGGCCTGAGATGGGTTCCCAAGGATGACACCTGCTCAGATGAGACCTGTGAGAGGGGAGCCGGCCGGGATGAGCGGGGCGGACGTGGCCTCCCCGTGGCCCAGCCGTGGCCTGCGCCCACAGGACTTTCAGACATGGCAGAGACGCACAGCCTGGCAGCAAGAGGGCTTCCTGTGGGTGCCTGCGGCTGTCATGGGCTACAGGTTGCCCCAGGTGGCGTCTCAGGAATCTCAAGCATTGCTGAACGAGTTGGTGTCCCTCCAGTGAGGACAGAATCCCGAGAGGGCCCAGTTCAAACTGCTGAGAGCTGAATGGTTTAAGTGTATCCTAGAGTCCAGGTGTGGGCAACTTGGTTCATAGTGTGGCAGGGCTGAGAGGTGGAGGCCTTTTAAGAGGGGGACCTCATGGAAGGTCCTGAGGTCCCTGGGGCGTTACCCTCAGAAGTCATGAAGGCAGCTCTCCCCGGACCTCTGAGATCTCATAGCAGCTGGTTAATGTAAGAGTTAGGGCCTCCCAGGGATCCCTGTGGGACCTCCTGTTCTGCAATGTGACCTCTCACTGGCACGCATTCTCTTCCTCTGATACCATCAGTCCCTCACCAGAACCCAATCTATAGGAACAACTTCCAGCTTCCAAAACTGCGAGTTAAATAAACCTCTTTTAAAATAAAATTAGTCTGCCTCATGTATTTTGTTACAGTAATAGGAAACAGATTAATACAGAAACCAACATTCATAGCTCAGGGAGTCAGAGCGAACTGACCCCATAGGAAAATTGGGGAGGGGGACAAAAGCAGCATTTCAGTAACCCCACCTTGGTGTCTTCATTCACCGTGTTCCTCACACAACCTAAGAATGATGTTTTTTTCTATGACAAATTTCAAAACAGACTGAAGGGTGGGAGATGTTACTCCTGCTCCCGTTCACTGTGGGCACAGGCAAGTGTGTAGGAGGAAAGTGTGTAGGAGACAAGCCATCCCTCAACGTGGCTCCCAGTGATGCCCACCTCCAGTTTGCACCCCCTGTGCTCCATTCTCACATTGTACCAGGGTCGGTCCTCAGATCAAGCAGAATGTGGCAGTGCAGGTGACAAGCCGCTTACTTACAGGGTAGGTTATGAAAGACCTGAGCATCCACCTGGGCTCCTTCTCTTGGATGGCGCATTGAGGAGGGTCAGCTTCCCTGTCCTGGGGAAACCTTGTGGCTCCCTGTGAGGAGGAGATGAGGCACCCAGCCAACTGCCAGGAGGAACCGAAGGCTCCGGGCTCCGCCATGGAGTGCAGCTGATTGGCAAATCCTTTCAAGGACTTCCATGACTGCAACCTCAGTGCAGAGCCAGAACCACCAGCTAAGCCACCCCTGGGTTTCTGGTCCTCGGAAACTGTGTGAGAGAAGCACGTTTGTTGTTTTGATCCACTAAGTCTAAGGAACTCGCCCTGGCATGGAACCTGCCTCTCATGGAACCTCTTAGGGAAATACTGTTATTAGTCCCATTTCGCAGACGAGAAGTGAGTCACCGTGAGTTAGCAGCTGACCCCAGGTAGCCCTTCCTACGTGGAGGGTCTGGCACTCAGTCTGCTTGCAGCTCGCCTCTGTTACCTGCCACCTGTCATCCACGCTCCAGAGAACCTGCCTGCCCCTCCACCCACACTGCTGTCCCCTCCGACCCTCGGCAGTAGCGGGCTCCCACTTCCGCCGGCCTCTTCAGCCTCACTGCGTCCAGGCTTTTTGAATTGGAAAACTGCCAAATTTTGCTTCAAACCTTTCTTCCACTTAGACACAGTGAGCTCACTCTTTATTGTGGGGAAATAGCAAATGGTGTTGAAATACTATTAAAATATTCTGTGGGAACGACTCTTAGCTTTTTTTCACAAAAGGCACTGGCGCCTGTGCTTTGGTTCTCTTGATGCGCGTGTCCCAGAGACAGCAGAAGTGCTCTCCAGGTCAGGCGTCAGAAGTCCTTGTTGATCACCTCTCCCGCTCTGTCTGGAGGGGAGTCTGGGTGCAGCTCCATTAAGGCGCCCCATCCCCACAGGCAGCTCTGCCCGAGCCCTCAGAGTGCACTGGGCAGCTCCTGCTCCTGGTGATGGGCGCTCATGGCCTTCAAAGAGGCTTAATGACATTCACAACCTGTTTGCACTTTAAGTTTGGGTCCAAGGGGCTCCAAGGCTAGTGTGCAAATCCTCTAGACCTCTGGCCAGGGTGCTCACTTTATTTTCACCTCTAGAGCCTCAGCTTCCCGTTTAGTGATGAGCCTGCAGATGACTTCAACCTCGGTTGGGGAGCCGTCTAGTGTGTAGCCAGGGAGAGTAAGGACGATGTCCGATTTGCCAAGAGAACAGGAGCTGATGGAAAGGAGGCCACTGTTTAACCTGCGGACCCTGAATTTGCCTTTCAAAAAAAGCTCAAGAGGAGCTTTCTCAGTGAACTCCTGTTTTCGGAGAATCTCCCTCTCTGGGCGGGAACAGAGCAGGGCACGAGAAGCAGTGACACGGTGGCTGTCCCTGTGTTCCTAAAGAGCTCCAGGATAAACCCCGAAGCTGCCTCGGCACTCTCCTGCCCCGCCCGGACACTTCCACGGCCAGGTCCCCGCGGCCCTCTGTGCACCTACTGTGTGTCCCCTGCACCCAGCAGTTCCTAACAAGCACAGGTCAGGAAACTGAAGACGACAGGAACATGACTGTCTCCCCTGCAGGAGAGAGGAGCTGGTGGTCTCCACTCCACGTGCCTGGGTGCGTGTGGAGCCTGCCTGGCCGACCCTCGTTAGGTGCCCCAGGAATCAGGAGGTGATGGGCGGCACCAACACAGGTGAATGCCAGGCACCTGACACCAGGCCAGAGGGCCATGACGTCGAGGGTGGGAGCAGAAGGACCACCGTGCTCGCCTGGGACACTAGACAGTTTCCCTGAGCACATATTGGGGTATTCAGGAGCCCGTGAGCCATTTCATATTTTTAAAAATGTTAACTCTCTTCCTTTGAGTTTACTGTAAAGGTGAGATATCTCAAATATGACTCTTTTAAACGTCTATTTGTAAAGTTGAAAACTCATGCTGTTCTTCTGTCTTTAATAGCCTTACATTCAAAGCTTTGCTGGTGTGTTTTTTGTATTTGATGCTAGGGATCAAACTCAGAGCCTCTGGCATGGAGCCACATCTCCAGCCCTGGCCTGTCTGTTTTGACATTCTTAAACTGTCACATCCCTGTGCATATTACCTGTGCTCACTGTAACAGATATGACAAAATATTTCCTACTTTTTTATTATATTAGTTGACAATTTCTTTGAAGTTGGAGGCTGTATCCTGCACATTATCACAATTCAATGGCATCCTGGTGTTCAAAACAAATATTAAATTACAATGAAAATAATAGTGTCTGGTCAATACTAGCTATTTCCACTAAAACTTAAGTTTAGTGGAAACTTAAGCTATTTCCACTAAAATGAGTAGATGTACCACTTACTGCAGTGTTTGAGGGCTTCTAGAGTGAAATACGGAAGCCTGTGAGCAGTGTTCTAGAAGTAGTGTTCTTGAAAACCTGTTTTCTGCCCTGATGTGAGACTCCCTCCTCAGATGCCAAGGTGAGGAATGCGGCAGGCGGGGTGATGGGGGCTGGGATGTGCGAAGCAGCAGGGGCTCAGTTCCCCGGGAGCTGGGAGATCCTGGACCAGGCAGGGCTGAGTAGCCGAGCAGAGGCAAGTGTGCTGCTGACGGGCTGTGAAGGAAGCTGAGGGCAGGTGGGAGTGGGAGCCGGAAGGTGCTTCTAAGGACCCAGAACAAGGAAGGAATTGCCTGGGAGTGAGCTGTGCCCAGCTCTGAACCACTGGGCTTGAGATCTGGCAAGAGAATTCCAAAGAACAAAAGACCGAATGTTTTCTTTGATAAACGGATGCTGATCCATCAGGGAATTGGGAGGGAAGAAGGAAGGAAGCTGGACTGTGCAGAGGGGAACGAGGGAGGGCTGGGCAGTGGATGGGAAGGACGGCAGAGTGGGCAGACATTATGACCCTGTATGCATGTAAGATTACACTACTGGTGGGACTCAGCACCAGGTAGAGCCAGAGGGATGAGGAGTGATGCTCTGTTTGTGTACAATCTGTCAAAATGCATCCTATTGTTGTATAACTAATTAGAACAACAACAAAAAAAAAAAGAAAAGAATTTTTAAAACTAAAAAAAGAAAGAAAAATCAGCCTGGTGTGGTGGCTCAGACCTATAATTGGAGAGACTTGGGAGGCTGAGGCAGGAGGATTGAAGTTCAAGATCACCTGAGCAATTTATTAAGGCCCTAACCAACTTAGGGAGAATCTGTCTCCTAACTAACTAATTAAATAAATAAATAACAAGGGCCTGGGATGTGCTCAATGGTGCCGCCTCTGGATTCTATCCCAAGTTCCAAAAAAAGGAGATAAGAGTTACAGTATCAAAATACTTTGACAAGAATGGAAATTGCATCAATATCACTGTCAGTGAGAGGATGCCAGGGGCCAGGGATGCCAGGGGCCAGGGATGCCAGGTATTTCAATTAGGCCGGGTGTTCTCCTCTGATGGACTGAATCGCTGGTGTCACTTCCTCACCTGTCTGCGCTGAGCCCTAGGCCATGCCTAGTGGTGGCTTGGCAGACAGGGGCTCACAACAAGAAGACTTTCCCCAATAAATATGTACCACTTTCAGTTTGCAAGTTGTACAAGTATGCTTATTGTAAAACATTTTCAAAATGAATAAAAGTGAAAAGTCAACAAAAATGGAAGGAAAAGAAATAGTAATTATCCATTATTCCATCCACCCAGAGAGCTCTGCAGATACTAGACAGTCTTTTTGTGGGCACATGTGTGTCTTTTATGTTTTCTTAAGGAAAAAAAAAAACAGATTTCAAGGCACACTGTATATTTATATGTCTCCCAAACCCATCCTTACCATCCTGTAACTCCTGAGTTTTAGAATCTTCTCAGGTTTAGGACAATAACTGACAAAAATAAATAAAAAAAAAAAAATAGAGACCTGTCAAGGACATTTGAGAAGAAAAGGCGTCCAGGTCCCTGGAGGCAGCAGTGAATCAGATGCTAGATTTGGGAAAAGAGATTTCTTTTGAGTGTTTCCTCTGCTAGGAACACCATCCCTCTCTGCCCAGGTGAACTTGCCCTTTCCTCCCAGGCTTAGCATAACTTCTCCCTCCTCCAGGAAAACTCTCTCCTTTGAAAGCACCAAGTGCTGGCAGAGAGCTCAGCGGTCCTGTGCATGGGTGGGGGTGGGGAAGGAAAGCCCCAGGGTCCGAGGGTCTAGGGTCTGCTCCTGCTGTGCCCCGCTGCCTGTCCTAAGCTGCCGCCTCACTGGTCCTCACCGTGGTCTAGTGCTTGTGCCCCTCCCAATTCATACACTGAAACCCACCCCAAGGTGGTGGTCTGAGGAGGTGGGCCTTTTAGGTCAGGAGGGTGGAGCCCTCGTGACTGAGATCGGCCCAGAGTGTCCCTTCACCTCTTCCCCTGGTGAGGACAGAGAAGGCACCAGAGGACCAGGAAACAGCCTCACCAGCCTCCACAACCCTAAGGTGAATCTGTGCAAAACGGTAAAAATAAGAAAAGTGAGCTGGAAGTGTGCTAGTGGCTGGAAGTGTGCTAGTGGCTGAACGTTTGCAGCTTCTCTTTCCTTGATGAATAACTGCTTTCATTCCTGTCACCTCTGGTTGATTTTCAGCGGGACCCTTGAGGCTGCTCCTTATCCCTCCCATGCACTGCCGTTGGGCAACGTCACTACCCGCTTTGAGGAGGAAGTCCAGGCCTGGCTCTGACTCTCCTCCCCACAGGGACTGGAGGGAAGTCCTGGTGTGGCTGCCGGTCCCCGAGTTGGAGTGCTCCTGTGCTGTCATTTAAAATCTCCTAACAAGTCAGCCTCGGGGTTTCTGCCCAGCTGTCAGAAGACACAGCTTCCTCGTCCCAGGAGTTTCCTCCTTCCTGAGAGTCCCACCCCTCTGGTGTAGGTCATGATTTGAGGATCTTAGGAGATGGCAAAATGTGGGCTGGTTTCTCTGCCTCTGCCCCTTGGTTTGGTGGCCAGGGCTGGTGACAAAATGAAAATGTGTCTTCCTGGTTGAAAAAGCAGAGAAAAGGACCATTAAGTAGATTCAAGTGTCCCACTTCTTCTTGCTTCTCATGGCTCTGGACCTGGGGCACCTTTCAATGGCTACTCAGTGTCCTTCTAAGTAAAGAGCATCTCGCAGCTGAAACGATACTGGGTTCTGCCCTTACCTGGCCACTGTGCGTCGGCAGCCAGGAGGCATGCGATCGGCTTCCTTGGTGGCCCCTGTCTCTTGAACACTCTTGCCTCTTTCCTACTTTCTGGAATGCAGTTCTCTTGCTGACCCCATGGCCTGGAATGTGCTGCATCTCGCTGACCCCCAGGCATCATAGGACCACGGGATTCTGCTGTAGCGGGCATTATGGGCGCTTCACGTGAACGGGTGCCAGGAAGCACGTTGTGCCTCTTCTCTGCTGTGCTCTTCTCTACTGTGGCCAGGTTGAACTTACAGTATCTAAATTCAGATGTAAAGCTATGAAGAATTCAAGATGGCCCCAGCAGAGTAGTAAACAGGCCCGCTGAGTGCAGAGCCTTTGAGGTCACCTGGACCCTGTGTCTGGGAGTCGGCCCTGCCGTAGCCTTCTGAAGCTTCTTTTGTAGGCTCTTTATAAAACTGTCATTGAGCCCATCTTGTTGGGGGAAGGAGGGGGGCACTGTCAGAACTCAGGATCAGAATGCCCCTGTTCTGGGGACCACCCCTTTTTCTCTCCTCGTTCCTCCCTATGGTGACCACGAGAATCTACCCTCAGCCCTCTGACTACAGACTGCAGCAGTCACCCAGGCCCAGCTGCTGTGCTCAGGAGCAGTGCAGCCTGTGCCTCCCAGGGTGACTCTGGCCCACAATGCCCTGGGATGCCATGGCAGACCCTTCCAGATGGCACTGGGACTCTGTACTCAGAGACCAGCAGGGGAAAGAGGGACACGGATGGCAGAGAGGATCAACACAGATCAGCAGCCTGGAGTTGGATTGCTTGGATGTTGTGGGGCAGGGAGGGACCCTGGACCCACCAGGTAAGGGTCTGAGATCCCTTTAGGTGAGAGCTGAGGGTGAGGAGCATCTACAGTGAATCATAAGGGGTGAGGATGGGAGCCAGGGTGGCTCTGGGACCACCCAATGCAATAGGGCTGGAGCTGGCTAGAGAGGCCACCCTCTTCCAATTCCCAGTGCTCATTATGGCCAAATATGTGCTTTTGAAAACTGGGGACAAAAGCCACAGTGAAACACCAGTTCCCCTTACCTGCATGTCAACCCTCCCCTTTTCTGCCCTTCCGGCCACCATAACCAAGCCCCTGCCACTTCTTTCTCAGTCAGAGCTTGAGGCTTCCCGGCTCGCCCCATCTCAGGGTTCCGGGACAGTATTTACTCACACATACAAACGTTTGTACAAGATTCAAATGTGCAATTACATCTGAAGGACAAGTTCTCAGATGTGAAATGTCTGCCTGAATAACAAGTTCATTTAGAGTTGACAGACAGGCCCAAGTCAGCGCCTCCCTCCCAGTTACTGTGGTAGGAGGATATGCCGACCAGCACCAGGACGACCAGTTCGCCTGCATTGAACTCTGTTCATCTGATAAGCAAAAACATCATCTTACTCTTATTACTTTGCTTTTATTGTCAGTGAGGCTGAATATCTTTAAAAATGTTTAAGAGCCGTGTGTGTGTGTGTGTGTGGGGGGTATGTATTCTTTGCCCATTTTTCCATCGGGTTGTCTGTTTTGAGTGTCAGGAAGTCTTCATAACTTAATAAAGCGAATACTCTAATTTTTCAAGCGTGTCTTCCTTTTGACATCGTTTAGAGTGGTTTTGTCGTCAGAAGTGCCTTTGTGTGTGTGCCTCTTCTGTCCCTCTTTCCTTTAAAGCTATTTCTTTACGAACATAAAAGACCTCTCCCACTCATCAGATGGACATCGACACCGTCAGGTGTGGGTCTGGAGATCACACTGGTCAGAGTGCAGACAAGGGTGTTGGGGAACCGACTGAAGCAGGGAAAATGGAGGATGCTTGCAGAAGCCCGTTGAGCCCTGGGCACAACCGAGCATGAAGTGTTGGTAGGGACAGGGCGGACACAGGTGGACTCAACCAGCTCAGGAGGCATCATAAACAGACAGTGGATTGACCATGGAAGGAAACAGGTTTCCCGTTAGAGCACGTGAGCAGGGTGAGCATGACCAAGCTCATGCTGGTCCCCGGAGGGCCGGGGAGCCACGAGTGTGTCCAGTCCTCCTGAGCGTCGGTGGCTTGAGACCTCCTGAGAAGTGTGTGCACACCTCAGAGGACAGCTTCTGGCTGGAGATGGAAACTGAGGGCTCACAGAATAGCAGATGGTGTTTGAAGGGATGGGAACAGGTGAGATGCATAGGAAGACAACCTGGAGTGAAAGAGGTGGCAGCAGGAAGGACCCTGAAGAACCCCGGCATCTCAGACAGTGCGCCCCCATGGTGTAGGAGGGCCAGCTCAGTGAAAGCACCAAGTCTCAGCCCGCTGCAGGGCCACCTGCCAGCCAGGTGTGGGAGGTACGCTGCTGCCTGAGCAGGGAGGGTCGCCTGCTTGCTGTGGTGGGCGATAGACAGGCGCCTGGGAGGACCACTTCGGAGGAGGAGCCTGGCAGGGCAGCTTCATCTGGGGGGAACTTTGGGATCACCTAGATTTTGGTTTGTAACTTCTTTCTGCCTTTGTTACCAATTCTACATGCAGAGAGGAGTTCAAGAAAGAGGTTTCTGTCCCAGGGGTCTAGCCCTGATGTAGTTAGCAATGTGCTCTGTGTCCACACTGACCTGTAGTGACTCAAATGACTTCTTTGAAAGAAATAGCCTTGGTTCTTCCCAGGGAAGATGGTAGAATAGACAAAAGAAACAGCATTTGGGTGGCCACCTTGGAGAGGTGGCTAGCATGGGAAGGGCTTTTGGCATCTCCACCAATTGCTTGTGGATCCTGCCTCCTCTTCAGGGTGGTTGTAGAAACAGCTCGAGTTTAAAAACAGAAAGACCTTGGTGCGAACCACAGGGCTACCTCCTGCTGCAGCTGTGACTCTGATGAGTGCCTCCACCTGTTTAACTCGGTTTTCTCATCTATGAGAAGATGATTATTATTTCCCAGGGCTAGGGTAAGGATCAGATGGTTGAGCATGGAAAAGCCCCTGCAGAGCAGAGGGTCTGTAATGCTGCTGCCAGGGGGCCTCTGGCTGGTCTCCCTTCTTCTCCATCCTCTACCCTCCAGATCTTAAGTGAACTTGTTCAGTCTTGTGCAAATCTTTTTTCTTCCTTCCTCTCAGAAAACCACATCAATCCTTTGAATCTCATTCCAAGAATCTCAAGACTTCTCAGGTGAAAAGGTCCATTTGCATTCAAATTAAGGCTATTACAGATTTCTGGCTAATGGTGGTTGGGGAGGAAAATATTCAGAGAGAAGAAAGAGGATGCGTGGTCTGGAGGATCCACATTCAGAGTAAGAAATTGAGACAATTTTCAGCCTGAAGGCTGGACCAGAGCTTCCCTTTCCATCTTTTGAGAGCATTAAACAATTCGTCATTGGCATCACCTAAACCAGTCCCTAGAAGAAAGCATGTGCCTTTTCGTTATTAAAGTCTGATCACGTGCATCTCCTTTTGAAGGCTCCGTGATGACATCACACCTGATTCAAGCATTCAAACTTGACCAGTGAACATCTCTCATCTGAGAACCCCACATCTGCAAAGCTCAATCCAGAGTTTAGAGCATTTTAGATTGGGGGTATTTGGATTTGTGCCAGATTCTTGCCTTCTCTGGGCCTGCGTTTTTCACCTTTGCAGTGCCTGAAGAATGTGCCCTTTGATCTCTAAGACCTTCCAGCCCATCAGCTGTGAAAGGGATGGCCTAGAGGTCCTGGTAACTTCCAGAGGCTCTGGTTAGCTTTCCGGTTTTCAGCTACCAGCACCAAATTCCACATTTTTATTATTTGCATCTCATTGTGCAGCAAAGCATGTATCATTGGTTAATTAATGCTGCCAGCGCGGCACTCTGCTAAATGATTGTTTAGCCGAGAGTGGAATAAAGTGCTACAATGACTAGTATGGTATCATTATGTAACAGAAAATTAAAAATCTGATAATTTGATTGGAAGTCTCAGGTGAGTTTTTTGTATAAAAATGTTAACCTCAAGTAGCTATAAGCAGGTAAATGTTTTATTCATCCCACTGATACGAAATAAATGCTTATGATATAAATTATGTATAATTAATACTCCTGGGATAAAAAATGTATGCTAATAGGTTGTCAGTTAATTAAGAAAGGAATATGAGGTAAACAAAGGTGATTATAATTTATCTTGGGACTGTAAACAGAAAACATGCCTTAAATAATCTCTTTAAAAAATACATTATACAGCAAATTCTTCATTCCCATCCAGAGCAGCCACCTAATGGTAGGCAGCAACTGTTCGGAGCTGTTAAATGAGGAAACAGCTTGTACCAGCTGACCAGGCTGTGGACTCACCAGCACCTGGGACCTGCTGGAACGGTCCTGGCTGAGCAGATCTGGTCTCCTCAGGAGCATTTTATGAAAATGGTTTTTTTTGGAAGCTAGAGGCTTCATTAAAAGAGGAAAGAAAGAATACCTAACAAATGAAGACTTGCAAATTATACACATGCTGAATGTCTTTGGCTGTCTGGTTAATTTAGTCCCTGTTGGAACTGGCCTGCAGATGCCTGCCTCTCACCCCTGTGTGTGGCTGCATCGAGTCACAGTGATGGATAATGTGGACCATGTGGACTGGAAAGATGCTGGCTGAGTACGTCTGAGTTTTTAAACTGTTCCCATCCATTCCTTCATTCAATCAACAAACAGGCTTGACACCTGCTCTGTGCTCAGCACAGAGGATAGAAATACACCCTGGATTTTGCTTTCCTGTGTTTTCTCTTGAGTAGTGGTTTTTACTGACTTGTGGGTAAAGATAACCAGCAAAGAGCTGGGTACAGAAGTGTAAAGGTCTGGGAGAAAAAAAATCAATGTTATCTGAGTGGTGTGAGCAGGGGACTGAGGGGAGAAGTCTCCAGGGCCTGTGAACATCCCCAGGCAGGAAGCGGCAGAGCCCAGCAGCAGCAAGGAAGGAGCCCCAGTCACAGGTCTGAGGAGCACCTGGGGAGAGGGGCCTCTGAAGTTAAGGGAGGTGGACACTCCAGAGAGAGATTGTCCCCTTGTTCCAGCAGAGAAGATCAGTCAGTGAGGAATAGCAAGTTTCCTGAGCGTCTTGAAATTAGGCAGCCATGGTGGGAGTCTCAGTGGTGAGGAGAGCGAGCTTGCGTGCCTATATGGTAGCGCGGAGAGTGACCACAGCCAGTGCTGGTCATCCCAGGAGGCTCTCCTGCCTCCAACCTAGGTGAGAAGTGCGGACAGATCTGCGAAGGCCAAGCAGTGGAGGGTTGAGGGCACAGAGGGAGGCATTTCCTTGAAAAGCATAACGCTATCCTCCCCTGGGGCCAGGAGGACAGGAGGTGAGGGTGATGGGGGTCTCTGTGGGTGCAGGAGCAGGGGCTGGGTGGCCCACTGGCCTAGGATACCCTGTGCAGGAGTTCAAGATGGAATGTGGGGAGGGGGCAGGTCAAGCAGGGAACCAGGATCGCGGCGAATACTGGAATCGTCACTCAGAGAACTGGGAGGAAAATGCATGTGGTTAAGGAGAAGCCTAGCCGCCTCCCCCAAATGCCTCTCCCCCAGCCTGCAGCTGGGTGTGTGTGTGTGTGTGTGTGTGTGTGTGTGTGTGTGTGTGTGGGTCCAAGGCACTCTCCTTACCTGGTGTTACTCAGATACCCTTTCCACAGTTCTCCAGGGGAGGGATCAACAGTTCTTTTCTCTCTCCCTCTCTCTCTTTCTCTCTCTCTGTCTCTAGGGAGAACGCAGTGCCTCATCAGTTCCAGCGATTCAGTGTCCACCTTCGCAGAATGCTCAACAGAGGGCACTTGTGTACGAGGAGCCTCTTCAGGCAGCTGGCAGTCCCACTGGTCATTCTTGTCCTTCTTAGTGCCACACGCGCTCTTCAGTTCTAGGAGAACAGGCTTGCGGCGTTGCTGACCACCTGCGTACCTAGTATCTCCTGAGCTCCCTCCTGTGCTGGGGTTGTCACAAAGAACCACAGGAAAAGACATTGACAGGCTCCCCACAGTGGGGACAGAGGTCCCATCAACACTGACCTTTGCCACCTCCAGACCGAGGCAGAGAGTCCCCAACTTGGATGTAACTGCTGATATGTGCAAGACTTAGAATCAGGATTTACAAACTTAGAAGAGTCTGACATACGAATGGAGAACGACAGTGCCCTTTGACACAGCTGACCGTGCTGTGGAGCGGGGAACCCGCGGTGCGGTGCCTGGAGCCAGGCAGGTTCTGTCAGATGGTCCCGACTCTGACAAGGGGGATGGCCTGGAACACCTGGCTCACCAGGGTTTCATTCTGTGCAATGGGGACAGGAATTCCCATCTCCTGTGGTAGCAGAATTTGAAAATGAGGTAGCTCCCGACCCTCTGTATGCCATCTCAAGGACAGAGGCACTGCTTCCGTGGTGGCCGAGGTGGGGGGGATTCACCGTTGTTGGACAGTCCTCAGCATGTTCACCATCGGGGTGCTGAAACTTCCTAAGGACTTTACATGTATTCAGGAAAATGGAAGCTACTCTGCAGGTTTCAAATATGACTTTATAAAATGGAAACTTTTAATTAAAGTGTTAAATTCATAGATTAAAGACATTCGTATTCACAATGAACTCTAACGAGATTTCCTGAACAGAACGTGCACTGCTGAGAATCCAGATTAAGAAGCTGGACATTAACAAAAACTTCTCACATCCTTCAAGGCCATTACCCGATCTCAAGAATAGACACCATTTATTTATTCTAACCTCTGATAAATATATATATGCATATATATGCATACATATTTATGTATGCTTGTATATTAACATTATAGAAATGGAACTCTGCAGTATGCATTCTTTTGTATTCTTTTGTATCCAGGGTCTCTTGATTGTGAGTCATCAAAAGCACAATTTGTTGGGGGAAACCATAATTATTTCATCCTTGCTTTTCTGTGTCACATTTATGAATACACTGCTGTTTACCCATGTTAATATCGATGTCTAGAGATGTTTCCAATAGGGGGATATTCAAAGTTTCCTGCTGTGAATGCTCATAGGTATATCTTTTTGTGAATATAGGTGCACATTTGTAGTATATATGTATATCTATGCCATATCTTTATCTATATCTGTCCATATATCAAAAGAGAGAGAGGGAATTGCTAGGATATAGGATATGCATATGCTCAGTTTTTGAAGACAAAGTCAGTTTTCCAACAACATGCAAACATGATTGTGCCGATTTACTTTCTTGCAAGCACGCTACTCTAGTTTCTTGAAACACAACACTTGGTTGTGTCTGTCTTTTAAATTACAGACTTTCACTTCTGGCGGATTTAAATTGCATTTATCTGGTGATTGATGGAGTTGAGCAATATTTAGCATGTTTTTTGGCTCCTTATTCTTTATTGAAACACCTGTTCAAATCTTTCTCCCATCTTGGGATGTCTGCCTTTTTCTTATTGATTTCTATAAATTCTTCATATTTTCTGAGTCGTCTCTCTCAAACACTTGTCTTGAAAATACCCTTTCCTGTTCTGTGGTTTGCCTTCTACTCCTCTTAATGGTGTCTTTGATGTCCAGAGGATCTTAACTTCAATGGAGCACCATTTGTCATTTTGTCTTTTTATGCTTAGCAATTTTTGTGTCTCATTTAAGGTTTCCTTGCTCCAAGATTATGAAGATGTTCTTGTGCATTTAAAAAACTGCTATGGTTTTATTTTTCACATTTAGCTCTATGATCCACGTAGATGGGATGTTCAGATTCACCCCATCTCATGGATCGATATTCAGTTCACTCAGCATGGTTATTTAAAAGATGACTCTTTTCTCATGGGACGATCTTAGCACACCAAAACTTTGTGAGAGCTAAGGGTTAGGAGAACAAAAGATAGTGAGCTCAAGGCCAGGTTCAAGTTCTACAACCCTACAACGCTAAAGGAGAAGGTGGTGGGAGCTTGCCTGGAAGCTACTGGGAATGTCACACCTACTTCCTGGCAGCACCTTCAGTGGTGAGTCAGCGGAACCTCGGTGCAGCTGCTGAGGATGCTCATTGCTTCCCTTTCACTATCCGATACGCAACCGAAGCCCATGTGGAAAGGGATTCTGGGGACTGCAGTTCCAGTATCCCTTTCTTCATTGTGGAGAAGACTACAGAAGAAAAAGACGATGATTGCCAAATTGAAAGCTTAGTTCCTGGTAGTCACTTACCGTTAGTGCCCCGATGAGGACATCACCTTTGAAGTTGTATTTAATGGTACACGAGGACTTCCACCTCCAGCATTTATTACAGCTCCAGCTATTGCGATGCTCTGTCAGTAGACTTTATTCCTTCATTCTGGTATCATACAAGGACAAGAATATCAAATGAAAAATAGGGAGACTGTCTCCTTAGAGCTGCTCCAGATGCCACTGAGATGGGCTGGTGCAGAGAGGAAGATGAAGGCCATGGCCGTCAGTGCACAGAGCCCTGGGGTCCAAGTCCAGGAGCAGGCGGACGGCCCCAGAAAGGCTCCTGCACTGACCCTGGAGGGCTGTGCAGGCTCCTCCGTGGAGCAGAGTGGGGATGCGATCTCCAAGGGAAGAGCAGCAGGTGCGCCCGGATGCCTGTGTACCTGGGGAATGTAAACGCAAGCTTTGTTTCCTTCTATCTTGAATTTCTTGAGGAAAACCACAGGTGCCTTCGAGGAAGCAGATGGAAGTTGTAATCTGTTTTGTGTAACCAAAGCATTAGGCAGTGTTTGTGTGGCTCTGGCCGTTCCTTCCTCTCTGCTATGGTCTCCTCTCAGTAGGATCTCCAGGATCCTTCCCTCCCTTCCAGTTGGGCTCTCCAGGGTTCTAGAGTTTGTTCTGCCTCTGCACGGTCACTGGCAGTTGCAAGATGCAGGCACCTGGGGCTTAGGCAGGGAGGACACTGGTGACTGGCTTTACCTCCCAGGCTTCTTTCCAGAGTCTTGGGATGATGGGGTGGAGTGGTGGGGGAAGGAGAGTAATGGAGATGGGAGTGTGCCAGCCAATCCCAGGGCAGCTTGGTGATGTCACATGGACTCTAAGTGTTGCATCACGAGGGGGCTGGCAAGGGGGCCTGCTCCTCATGAGGTCTGGTTAATATTAGGAATTACTGCCTCAAACGCTGCAGGTGTGGATCGATCTCTTTCAGTCCCAGTAAATGGGGCCGCAATGCCTTTGACAGCCTGAAGCTGCACTCTGCTCAGGCCCCAGGGCAGACAATGATGTGGGGGAGTTGCTGAGTTTAGGATAGAAAATTACAATGCTCATATAGTAAACAGCACCTGGAAGTTTACTGATGATTTTTACAATTAACAGCAGCAGTGTGGTCTGATTATTCATGCGTGTGTTCTGTGAAAGAAAAGAAAGGAAGCAGATGCTGAAAAAAGTCACATGGCTTATATTTTCCTGGGGGGTGGTGGTGAAAGAAGGATGGACGGATAGGGGCAGAAGGAAGGACGGAGAGTGAGGTGGAGATTGCTGACTGCGATGCTCCTTAGGCCGCGATACGCAGATCTTGATATTAACCTTCAGATATGTCTGATATCATCGTAACTCTTTTCTACGGTTTGCAGGTTTAAAACCCTGTACATTTTTCTGGGCAATTTTATAGGTGCATTGAGTATTCAATGGAATCATGTGACTGGGCCTTTTTCTGTTTCCACACTGAATATTGTGCTGCTGAACGAGCCGGCTGGATCCCTCTAAGGCCCCCAGGTGGGCTCGTGGGTAATTTCAGAAGACTCCTGTGTTTCCACCAGCCAACCATCTGTATTATATTTTAGAGGTTGATGACTGACTCCATTTTTCTTCACCCATCATTGATCAGGTTTTTGAATCCCTTACTCAGCCGTGGTAAATTCTAGGTCTTTTGTCTATTATTGAATGTGTTTTTATACTGAAAAGACAATGCAGAGGTGTTACATAGTGTTCTGAATAACTGAATTTTATCTGAACACACACATGCAACAGATCATTCATGTTCTCCTGTTTTATTCTGGTTTTTGTCTATAAATAATTATTTTTATAAGTAAAATCAGAAAAAATATTATTCTGTACTTTATTAAAATTAAAGAATACATGGAAAATATTTCCTATATCCGTGTAGTCTTCATATCTATCAAAATATTTTAGAAGTTGAAAAATTAAGTATTTTTCATCCATAATAATTAACAAATTATTGATGAGGAATTTTGTATTATTTAGGTATAACTGTAGTGGGTGCCTTTGGGTACTTTTGCTTCAGCTAAATTTTTCTTTAGGGAAGATTCTAGATGAAGGGATGAACAGGTCACAGGCACAGGATGAGTGAAACAGGGGCTTTGGATTCCTGTTGCTCCTCTGGATGGGAAAGCATCCTCGGGATATGGTACATGTGAAGTTCAACACCATCTCGTGATGTTGGAATGTGTGTGTGGGCGTGGGTGTGTGTGCACAGGCAGGCATGCAAATTTTCTCTATCTAAACTGGTATCACAAGATGGTTTAAAATCTGTGTTTCTTTGATTACGGGCCAAGGCATTTTTCCCATTTTTAAACGTGTTGAGCTGCCCCTGTATATCAAGAACTCCTCCCGTCTCCCCACTTATCCACCACTGGGATCTGGACATTTCATCTGAGAACTCTGTTGGACAGTGAGGGCTGGGAGGGCAGCGATGTATGTGTTTCACTGTGTGTCCTCCTGCTTAGCCCCTTTAATCCTGGGCACATAGTAGGTGCTCTAAAAATACATGATGATGGAGGAGGATGCGTATACTGGGATCTTCTTTAGTTTCTACATATTTGGGAAAAAGTTGTCAAATGTTAAAACTTGAAACTTTCCCTCATACCAATTTTTAAGTATCAACCTTGATTACCCGCACTTTTTTTTTGACCAAATTAGCTTTTACAATCTTTTTAATAATTACGTTAATTAGGTATAGTAATGGATACTTCCAAAATGGGAATGATCTTTGGCCTTCATTCCTCTGAGGCTTCGCTAACTCCCGGGGGAGGGACTATCAGCTGTTGTTGGACTTGCCTTTATGTCTTTATAGCTGCCTTGGGTTTCTCTCTCTCCACTCCCTCCTTCCTCTTCCTCTTCCCACCCCCAGTTCTTCCTTCAGGGTCTCGGCTGCTCAGAATCAGCTGGCAATACTGGTTGTATTTAGATTTTAATTAGAAAAAGTATATGGTTTAATTTTTATTTAAATCTGGATTTAATCTGGACCGGAAGCCAAATGCTGTGCTGCATTTAGGAAGGCTTAAAAATAGCCCTGCCTCTCTGACCCCTCATCTCATGGTAGGTCTCCTCCCATCCCCCTGACCATGTGGTTTATTGTGTCACAACATGGCCTTTGAAGAACTCTATGTTATGGGGCGCAACTTAAGAACAGACCCATCACCACTGAGAAGTCCAAATTTGAGAGTCTTTATTAAGCCGACTGGCTGACTGCCTCACACAACACCCCAAAAATGGCTATTGGGAGAACAGCCCTGACCCTAGAGTTGCAGGGATTTTATACCATAAATCAGTACATCAATCATAAGTGTGTGTTGCTATGATTGAAAATTACAACTAACATCATGGGATCTGAAATCATTAGCAGAGAGGGAAGTGGGTCAAAATGACCTTACTGGTTATTCTAACTCACATGCTTTTATTCCCCCCAAATGTCCAAGTTTATACAAAGGCAAGGGTGAGAAATTGGCCCCAGGATTTCTGGACATGGCTCCTCACTTGAGATAAAATCAGAAGGATCTGGAGACATTTTCTAATTGGCATGGAGTCCCTTTTTCACTTCTTGTGTTCTTCAGTCTCATAGGTGTAGATCTAAGTGCCTCCACTAGAGAAAGACACCAGCTTCTGGAAGCTTCCAAGGTGGCCATGCAGGCCCAGTGCTCCGTGTGTGCTTGGTTCCATGGTTTACTCTTCTGCTGTTATCAGAGGGGTAGGCCTGAGACCTGACTCCCTATGTCCGAACAAACCAGGTCTGACCACTCGCCCCAAAAGTCAAACAGAAAAGGTAGTGGTGAAAAGCAAGAAAGGAACTTTCTTCCATGTGGCCTTATTGGGAAGGCGGAGTGAGATCCACCACCGCACCCGTGTCTCTGGGCTGCAGACATGAGCTGAGGTTTAGATGGAGGAAGGGCTGGGGCAGTGGGGAGGGTCTGCATGATTCAGCAGGCGTGGTCAAACTGTGGACTGGTCCACCAGTCTCTCGGCTCTGGTCCTGCGAGGCAGCTCCAGAGAAGTCATCATCACTTGAGGGCAGGTCACTTATTTCTCAGGACATTTATTCACCTGACTTGTGATCCTAGAAGTGGGTGATTCAGCTCTCATGAGACAATTGCTCTTTCTCAGGGGGATGGTCTCATCTTGGGGTCTCTGCTTGAAATGTTCCACTGAGTAAGGCAATGACTGGGCTCTTAGCTGCCCCTCCAGGAGTCTGAGACAGGATGTTGCAAATCTCCATGCAAATCTGGCTCCAGTCTTGAAGGGGAATTAGATAGGTTTGGTAAATTTCAGGATGATAAACCTTGTATTGCCAGTTTTTAGATAAATAATCCTTAAATCATTAGCATACCTAGGTGCAGAAGTGAGCAGGTCACAAAGTTTAAAAAAATAAAGGAGATAAATGCAAAATGAAGGTAGAAATGCCTAGCTTTATCCTCCTGTTTCAGTTACCCATCAGACATCTGCAGTCAAGAAGCAGTGCTTTTAGCAAAAGTAGGTTCTCTAAGTCCCTGTTACATTATCAGGGACCCAGGCAGGATGCCCAGAGACAGGAGAGATATCATGATAGGAATTCTCTGGTTGGTTCAAAGGGGCTGCTAAACCCTGCTCCAATCTTATTGGCTAAGAACTGCAAAACGAAATGCTTCTCTCTAACCTCTCAGGTTGGGGAGATCAAGGAGAGGCGTGATGGAATATGGGACTTGGCTGGGGAATTGACAGAATGAGTCTGCCCATCAAGCACATTCCAAACCCAGCTGTCTATTCCCAAGGTATCATAACTCAGCCAGATTCAATCTCACTGTGGTCTGTAAAAGATTATGCTATCTCGTTTTCATATTGAAAACAAATTTTCACCTCAAATGGAGTCACTGCAGTGTGGCCAGCATGTGGTCTAAGAGGGTGAAGCTGCAAGTTGGTTTTCTGGACACCAAGTCCCACTGCACCTGGCAGGTGTGGATCTTGGATGAACTTGATGGTGGCTGGTGCCCCATCCCCGCAGACGCCCCTCCCCCTGCTTCATTCCAGGAATCCTCAGCCCAGCCTCATCCTTTGGGGCACTGCCACCTGCAACTTGTAGCCTGGATTCTTCTATCTAAGAATTTCCGTTAGAGCAACTGGAGGTACAGGCAAGGATGGTGTTCACGTGGCGTCTAAACTGAGCTCTTGAAAGGCCCAGGTCACTTGTGGAGGCCGAAGCAGAGAAAGTCACTGCAGTAAAGCCTGGTGGAAAGCAGAGACCCCAGAGCAGAGAGGGTTGAGCCCTGAGGCAGTGACAAAAAGGGCACCGCACCCAGCAGACCCAGAACAGAGGGTTGGGACCACTGCCTCTGGCAGGAGGAGGGGAGACCCACAGGGTTTTAATTGCTTTTTGTTTTGCTTTGTTTGGGGTCGGGGCTCTATCTCAGGCTTCCTGGATGGATTCCTGTTAGTCCCTTAACACCAGTAGAGTAAGAAGGAAGCTTCAGGTGGGCCCCCTCCCGGCCTGAGGCGGTGTGAGGGTCACATTAACTCAGCTCCAAAGAGAGCTTGGGTGGAGAGTCCATAGCCTGCAGCAGAGCAGAGCCAGCCGTGGGCCCTGGGCCACTGCAAGAGATAACCTGAGGCCCGCTGCTGCCAAAGAGAAAATCCTGGAAAGTTCTATGGAGGGGAGGAGACAGGGAGGAGAGAATCCAGAGCCTAGAGGTGATCCTAGGGACTCTATTGCTGAGGCATCCCAAACTTACCTGGCAGAAATAAACTCCAGGTGTGCTTCCACAATCACCCTGCAGAGGTTCCCAGTGCCGTTGGTACTGCAATGGAGGAACATGGGTGGGCTGATAAACAGAGCAAGCAGACCCGGAGAGTCAAAGCTGAGGGAGAAGCAGAGCATGTACACAAGCACACACACACGCGCACACACACACACACGCACACACACACGCACGCACACACACGCACACACACACGCACGCACACACACACGCGCGCACACACGCACGCACTCGGAAGCAGGAGCCAGCAAACAAGAAGACGACTTTGGCCATGGGAAACAGAACCATAGAAATAAAGGATTTCATGGTTGGATTTCTACAGATGAACAGATACAGTGAAGAGTAAATAAGTTGAAGGTTGGGTTCAAGTACCTCTCCAAGAATACATCCCAAACAATGAAGTAACATGCAGAATCACGGTATGAAAAGCAGTTAAATCCTTTGGAAGGGAGAAGTAGTACCATTTCATGAATAAATGCTCCAAAGGCAAGAGATGAATCAAAAAAAATGTCAAAATGTATTGAAATATTTGCCGTTGTTTTCCATTTTTCACAGTGATTATTTGCATATTCTGTTTAGCCTCTACTTTTTTCTCTATATCTTACTTTCATACAGGTTAAAAAAGAAAACTTTGTTTCCTTGATCTGGAAATTAAGTGTTCCTGTGGAGAGATAAGAAGATATCTTACTAAATGAGGGGTGACAGTAGGGAATGGAAATAGAGTGTGCATTTTCCAAATCCTCAAAATAACACTCATCCTTTCCAGTGAAATCTGAAAAAGAGTGAGAAAACATAAACACTCACTCTCTCTATCTCTCACAAACACACAAGATAACTCACACCTTCCTCTGCTTATCTTCAGAAATATTAAAAACCAACTAGAGCTCTGATAAGAATGACCCTCCAAATTAGGGAGGAGGTTTAAATAAACAAAACAGATTGTGAAAAATGGAAAATTATGATAAATTAAACAAATTATTAAAATTAATAAAAATATCGTTAACAGTCTGTCCCCAATTTGAAATCCTGCACATATAGATTTCTGAAGAAAGGCCATAATCAGTATACATGTGCATATATGTGTATAAGTATGTTTAATACCAACTTATATATTTATACACAGAAAGTGAAAAATGAATGATACACACTTGTCTCTTAATACCTGTGTGTTTTTAAAAGTTTGGAAAATGGGTAATGCTTATCTGTTGGAATTTGTTCCATTACATAAAAAGAGTGAAGACTTCCCAATACATTTACGATATTTCATAGGCTTATTTAGACACTGGATGATGATATTTGAATTAGAAATGTGATATCATGTGATTCTGATCTAATGGATACTCAGATTGCTTGGGGCAATGGCACGTGCCTGGAATCTCAGCTTCTCAGGAGGCTAAAGCACGAGGTCCTCAAGGAGGCCAGTCTGTCCCCAATTTTCCAAGACCCTCCGTTTCAGAGAGAGATTTCAGAGAGATTCTCCCCGGGGTCAACCCCTAGTACTGCCAAAAACAAAAAGCAAAACAAACAAACAAAAACACCAAAGGAAGCACGGATTGGTTGCTTCACTTGTGCAGGTAGGGTTAAAGTCCAATAAAACAATAGCTTACTGATTCGATTCTATCCAATATTAAAAAACAGTAGATCATGATCAAGCTGTATTTTTACAAAAGTGCAAGGAAGTTTCAGCAGCAGGAAATATGACTGAACTCCTCGTATACTGGAAAGTAGAAAAATACCCACGCAGTAATCATAGTAGAAATGGATGCATAAAAAGCACAATTTAAATGTTAATATCAACCTCTTAGCTTTAAAAAATCAACAACAATAGAAAGTTAGAAATGGAAGATGACTTTTTTCATTTGCCTAAAAGTTCTTTACCAAATCCCTCCACCCAATTTTATATTCAGTGGAAAAGCTTGGATCTCATTCTCCTGAAGCGCAGTGTTGAAGGCACTCACGGTGTGTGTGAATATTCAGTATTTGTTCTGTGAATGCCAGCCAAGCAGTGAGTCAGCTCATTAGGAAAAGAGAAGAAATGCACATACAGATCAGAAGAAAAGAAGTGAAATCGCCTTTATTTGTAGGTAGTGTGATTACAGTAGAAATCTTCAAGAGGCGTTTGGGTAATGGAGTGACTTACTTGACCTTCCCAGGAGCCACTACACTGAATGAAGTTTAGTGAGGTTACCAGAGAGGGGCGAGCAGCAAGCATCCTGGTCCCTGCCGACCAGGTAGGAGGCACCAGGCAGAGATGGTAGTGCCATGGCAGGAGAGGTAACATTTAAAACCAGAACCAGAAACAGGACATAAGAAGGATCAAAACCCAGAGTAAATGACCACGATTAAGCAAAAACACACCCTAGAGACAAAAAAAGAGGGGTGGGGGGGCAGACTCGTGCAAGAGTTCAGAGACAGCAGGAGTTAATTTAGGCTTTGAAGTTGCCTTCTGGTCTCTGGTTTCTGAGGAGATAAGACCTCTCCACCTCACTGAGGACTTGGGTGGGTGGATTGTCTAGTCATGGGGTGGAAGCGCTACAGCCCCATCTGCCTCCTCTGGTGGCTGCCATGCTGCCAGCCTCCACCGTGATGTGGCAGGTGATTTTCAAGGTTCCAGGGGAGGTGGAGAAGGAGGGGAGAAAGTCGGCAGTGTGGCTAGTTAAAACCTACGGAGGTTGTTGTTCCTCCTGAGCTTCTGTGCATTCCCTGAGTGATGCTTCCTGGATCCTTCAGGCCCCCAGTCAATTTCTGGAGTTCTGCAAAGGTTGGTTCTGACCATTTTGCCGAGGTTTTCAGTGCTTTCATGGAGGAGGGAATCTCACAGGTCCTGAATTTGACGTTTTTACTGATGTCACTTCTTGCTGAAGTTAATGTTGTAACTAATCAGCTTTGCTCAATTAAATGCGATTCTATGTCCATTCTCAGTAGTGGGTTTGAGAAAGTTGGCCAACTGATTAAAAATATATTCAGTAATTAAGAAATTTTGGAAGAGAAGAGGGGGTAACAGCCCTGGTAGATAAAAAGGTAAGTTTCTAAACAATTGTAATAAAAAGTAGCATTTTGGGGCAGGAGTGAACAAATAGAGGCTAGTTTGAGAACCTGGAGACTTGACCTGCAATGGAAGTGGCCATGTGAATAAGTGGTGGAAGAAGGTATGTTCAGTAATGGGAAAGTGAGCACCAAAGTTTGAAAATTAAAGGCAGATCTCCAACTGTTGACGTTTGACATAACTCCAAATAGAATAAGAATCTAAATGTGAAATGTCAATATTTAGAACTTATAAAAATAAGAAAAAAACATCAAGATGGAGGAAGACACAAACTATAAATGGAAAGATAGTAGACATAACTACACCAAAATTATTATGAGTTTTTAAACAAAGACACCAAAGACAAAGTTGGAAGAAGGAATAGCGATAAGCATATTTGCAAAATCTTAAACTTGCAAAAGATCCACATCTAGGATATATAGCTCATGCAGATCACCTAGGGAAGGAGACCACAACAGGAAAACAAGCTTTTAACACAATGAGTCAATTTGTTGGCCTGGAAATACAAGTGATTAATAAATATGCAAAAGAAACTTAAGTCCACTAGCAATAAGAGGGGTGTCAATTTTAATAAGCAAATGAGGTCCTTTGTTACAGTTTTTGTAAGATGGCATATGACAGCGTATATGTCAGAGGGGATGTTATTCTGTGATCTGAATTTGGAAAGATCTGGACAATTTAACTTTGTATTTAAAGTGCAAAAGAGACATCTCATTTATAATTAGGGGGGATTGTAAGTCTCAGTTTGGCAAAAGTAGTTCCGGTTTTTGACTACTATCTTGGAGTAATTCTTACTAATGCTCCTTTTAATCTCCTAAGACTCCTGGCTTGAAAAATTAATTATATGGTCACTGAACTTGTAGCACAATAACATTCATTTAAATTAAAATACACAAACCTCAGTATATGCTTTTCAAGGAATATTTTGGTTCTATGCACATAAGAGTCAGTGAAAAAGTAAATGAAGGAGAAGTATTAGAGGGAGGCTGATGGGGGAGGAAGAACCTTGTAGCAAGTCTGAGCTTAGACGTCAGGGGTTTCCTGTGACCCTTTCTCTCCACAGTCCACAGTTTCCGAAGTGTAACGGCCCCCATGCTTCCATGGATAAACGTGAGCAAAATAGTCCTTTCAGAAGGTGTGATGAAGTCTTTCCCAATGTAGCCAAATTAATCTTTTGGTAATAGCAGAGAGTGTTTATCCAGAATCCAAGAAGTCTCAGCTGTATAAACCAAGAGTACAGGATTTTAAACTCATGTCATCTCATTTTACCCCAATCAAATAAGGGAAAATGTTCTGACTGGGTCCCACTGCATCATACTGCCTTCCTGGGTCACAAAGTTGTGCTTAGGGCACTGGGAGCTCATGCTGCCGTGGGTCTGTGAGTCTGCCCTGATGAGGTTGTGCCAGCACAATGAGAAGCTTCTGGAGTAGAAGCTTCCAGGTCCTGCCTGCCCTGAGACAAAGCTCTTAGAGCAATCGGCTACAGAGGAAAAGCCAGTTCGTTAAGGCCATGGAAAAGAACTCTGGAAATGTTAATTTTCCCATGAGATATTTCTTTTCCCTTGAGTTTCTGGTGTCTGCAATGTGTTTTCATTCCTTAACTCATTCAACTCTCTCACAAACACTATGAGATAAACAGTTTTGTTACCCCGACTTTATAATAAAGAGACAAGTTTGCAGAAGAGATGGCTGTGAACCTACAGCTACAAACTCCAGGCTCTGAATCCCTGTCAGACTATTCAGCCTGCCAGGGTTTGGTCAGGAACACAGGGGCACCCCTATATATTCTAAGTAAGGGAAAGACCGGCCTCAAATCTTTTATTAAATTTTTTTTTTTTTTTTTTTTTTTTGGTACAGGGGATTGAACCCAGGGGCACTCCACCACTGAGCCACATCCTCAGCCCTATTTTGTATTTTATTTAGAGACAGGGTCTCACTGAGTTGCTTAGGGCCTCACTTAGTTACTGAGGCTGGCTTTGAACTCGCAATCCTCCTGCCTCAGCCTCCCAAGTCGCTTGGATTAGAGGCGTGCGCCACCACGCCCGGCCAGATCTTTTATTAAAAAGTAAAACAACAAAAAAGGAAACCTGACTTCCAAAGCAAACACGTTGCTGAGCAGGCCTTCGTGAGCCTGGCAGTCTCTCTATTCTGCAGGTCTTCAGTCTTTTGGAATAGTCATGACAGGAGCAAAGGTGGGCTCTCCACATTGTGCCTTTTCCTGGGATTCCAGAAACCCATTTCCCAGCCTCCCATGCGGTTAGTCAGGGCCACATCACTAAGTCCTGGCCATTGAGGTACAAGAAACTAGTTCTCCCAGCCCCGGGCCTGGGCTTCCAGGTTTTCAGAAGCTGTGGCGACACCGTGGAGAAGGACCACCACCGACAGAAGCCTTTGTGTGAAAATAGATGCAACCATCTTTTGTGTGTGCTACGCCATCCAGACTTGGTGGTGCTTCTGTCCCTCGCTGATGTTAATTGCCCTAACTCCTAAAGAGTCACGAAGACCTTGGTGAACTTTATATTCTTAAGAACAATGGAGGGCTCACCAAGGACTCCATGAGTCAGAGTTTTGGTATGGTTCATCTCATGTAGCTAAACATTTTTGAAAGTGCTCGGATGGAAACATGACTTATCTTGTTGATTTGTTTTAAAAATCATAAGGTACTGAAAGGAGGGCCAAAGTTCCACTTGTAAAATAAATTTCTTTGATTTTATTAGGTTATAATTTCTATTTTTGATTAGCCTAATGTTGAAAAAAAACTGTTTGTGCCAATCCAAATCAGTATGGCCTCTGGGAATATGGAGTTTTGATGGTGTGTTCTGGTAACCCTGAGTTGTTCTCTGCCCAGCAATGTTCACTGTCAATGCTAATATCTCATTATTCTATGGGACTAAAGGAAGCCACTTCAAGGCTGCCTTTGAAATGGACTAGCATTAGCTAGATTTATATGCCTACTTTTCCATTTGTAATTAGATTAGTGTGTGGATTTAAAGTCGTTAATCTCACTTCCTGAACTAACTTCTCCTTTGTGCATTTCTCTCTCTTGGAAGTTTGGAGCATCCCCGAAGATTGGTTAGCACACAATGTCTCAGTGGCCTCATGCAAGTTGGAACAATGGGATGCAAAAGTGGAACTGGGGGGGCTAATCTCTCTTCTTGGTGACCCAAGCTATTTAGAGGAAATGAAGAAAAGATTTTAATTAACCAAATAGCTCTTGGAAAACCACACATCCCACTGCCTGCCAGAAACTGTCATAGCTAAACTATTTCAGGGTTTATTTCAAACAAACAAGACTGATTAAAAGTGACCAACGTTACATAATTGCCATTGTCTCATTCATAACAGGAATGTTTTCGTAGAGAAGCCATAGTCTCCTCCATGCCACACTTATTAGCTTCTTCTTCCTCACTCTGAGATTCTGTCCCCAGCAGCTGGGGGGACAGTCAGGACAGCCTTCCTTCCCAGCGTGCTCTGGTACCTCACTGACCAGCAGGAAAGGGTCTCCACGGGCCTGCAGGAGGCCAGGAGGAGTCTGAAGGTGGAATGGAAGCGGGGCACACTCCTGAAGGACTTTGGGGCAGCAATTGTGACCTCTGAGAAGAAAGTAATAAATGGTAGGCACCAAAAATTTGACTCTCATTTGTTTTCCCTATAATTATTGTGAATAATAATGAGAAATATAAGTTGAAAAATAACCAAAGTCAAAAACAACGCTAAAGACTATCCAGCAAATCTTATCTTTTGGACATTTACAGCCCAGTGACCTATCCCAGATGAATGAAGAACCTGAGTGATGGGTGATGGCATGACTATTCCGTCGTGTCTGCCCCTCCCTGTTCCCCTGTGCCTGGGGGGCAGGGGCTGCAGAGGCCCCTGAGGACACAGCCAGGCCTTTGCCCTGTTGGCTCAGTTCGAAGGCAGTGCCATCCCAGAGCGAGCAGTTCTCTGTAGGAGTTGTTTGCAGACCCCACAGCCTCGCCCTCCTCGGACACGGCCAGCCAGAATAAGCACACGCACAGGGCCCAAGGACTTCGCCATGAAGAGTCCTGTTCACTGTTTCCGCTGATGCCCGAATGACCAATGTGACGTGAAAGCTGACCCCCCCTTTCCTGAATCCGGCTGTGACTCTCCAACCGAGTGCAAGAGCCTGGCGTCCAGCACCAGGGGGAGAGGGGTGTGAACCCCAGAGCTGCCCCAGACAGGTCGGCCTGGAGTGCGGCTTCCTCAGAGGTGGAGCCCAAAGAGGAAGGGAGCCTGAGGCCTCCCTGGTCCCTGCTGGGCCTCAGAGCTCCGTGTCTTCTGTGCTTTGAAGACTGAAGCCCAGGAGGAGGGGCCGGTGACCCTGGATGTGAATCACATCTCTATCACCCTACCTGTGTGACCCTGGGACACTCACCTCCTTGGTGACAGTCACCTTTAGCTTTCTCATCATTAAAAGCAAAAATGAAGTGACGCAGGGGAGAACATGCACACCTCCCTGGGCAGAACGACCGCCCTCTGTCACCCCACGCCCAACCCCATCTTTACAGCGGAGGGCTGTGCCTCTGAGAGGCTGCACTGTG
This sequence comes from Glaucomys volans, assembly GCA_020662805.1. Classification (NCBI taxonomy): domain Eukaryota; kingdom Metazoa; phylum Chordata; class Mammalia; order Rodentia; family Sciuridae; genus Glaucomys; species Glaucomys volans. The sequence continues at coordinate 406,214 of JAJEJO010004166.1, forward strand.
TGGGGTGCTGTATGGGACCATGAACTTCCTCCTCCCTGCCGACTCATGGGGTGGGTTCTCTCATCATTCAGAATATGCACGAGCCAATTCAGGCAAACAGAATGAGAAGGACACTGGATTTCACACAGGAAACAAGTAGCGAATGCAGGATCTGAACGCAAAGCATCCAAGGCAGAACCCGGATCCCTCTTACCTTTCAACATCACCTTTGACATGTTTGCCCCTCTGTTTTCCCTGGACACAATTATTGGATGTTGAAGAGCAGGAGAGAAGGAAAGAAAACCCTCCTGTGCTCCATGGGCAGCCACACGTGCCGGCGACAGCCCCTCTCACAGTGCTCTGCTTAGCTCAGTATCCAACGCAGGACAGGGCAGCAGCGATGAGGACAACACGTGCCTGGTCACTATGGGATGCACATGCACCTGCTCCTGCTCCCGAGGCAGGACAAGAGCCCTGCTCAGAGGAGGGCCGGGTAGGCTTTACCACCAGGCTCTCCAAGGGTGGCATTCTTTTTGTGACACCCTGTTATTTTCCTCCTAGAAAATAGGACCTACTAGGAAAATGGTGACATTCAGGGGAGTCCAGCTGCACTGTGACTTCATGGTGGCATCTCTTTCTTATGGCATCCAAGCATGGATCCTAAACCAAAGCAGAACAGACAGCAGACGAGGACTCCTGCAGGCAGAGTCCTGGGCCCAGTCCAGCTCTCTTGGGGCACTCAGTGGCTAATGGGGTGATGTTAAATGGGCAAAAGAAATGAGCAGACGCTTCACAGAAGAAGATCTACAAACAATCGACAGATATGTGAAAAAATGTTCAACATCTCTAGTAATAAGAGAAATGCAAATCAAAACTACCCTAAGATATCATCTCACCCCAATTAGAATGACTATTATCAAGAATACAAGCAACAACAGGTGTTGGGGAGGATATGGGGAAAAAGGTACACTTGTACATTGCTGGTGGGGTTGCACATTGGTGCAGCCACTCTGGAAAGCAGTATGAAGATTCCTTAGAAAACTCAGAATGGAACCACTGTTTGACCCAGCTATCCCACTCCTTGGCCTATACCCACAGGACTTAAAATCAGATTACTACAGTGATGCAGCCACATCAATGTTTATAGCAGCCCAATTCACTATAGTGAGATTGTGGAACCAACCTAGATGCCCTTCAGTAGATGAATGGATAAAGAAACTGATATATATATACAATGGAATATTATTCAGCCATAAAGAAAAATAAAACTATGACTTATGACATTTGTAGGTAAATGGATGGAGTTGGAGAATATGTTAAGTGAAATAAGCCAATCCCAAAAAACCAAAGGCCGAATGATTTCTCTGATAAGTGGTTGATGACACATAGTGGGGGTGGGGGAGGTAAGGGAAGAATGGAGAAAGCATGGATTGTATAGAAGAAAATGAGGGGTTGTGGGGGAGGAAAGATAATAGAATGAGACAAGCATCATTACCCTATGTATATGTATGAATAGGCAACTTGTATGATTCTACTTTGTGTACAATGAACCACAACAACAAAAAAGGACACTGGAACTGGGAAAAGAGCTCTGGATGTCCCAGCTGGGGATGTGGAAGCAAGAAAAATGCAAGTAATGACACTGATACCTTGAAAAAAATAAAAATCCACAAATCTATAACAATGTTCAAAATATTAAGGAGAAAAAGAGAGAGGGCAGAAAACAAGGGAGGCCAGGGAAGCTGTTCTCTCGAACACCAGGAATCAGGGAACGCTGGAATCAGGGAGAAAGAGAGACAAAGAGCAGCCTTATCAGCTATTGCTCTGCAAGAAGCAAGTAAAAATGAAAGCATTTTGAAGACTGTAATTGCTGTATTAACCTGTAATCATCATATGCAAAATGTTTTATTGTACCAAGCAAGAATCACGAACCAGGAATCAAGTAGAGCAAACACACAAACCAACCAAAGGCCCTTAAGCTAACTGGTGGCATTCCGTGGCCTGTGCAGGAGAGAGTGGGCACGCTGCCTCCCACCCTCAGGGCTCCTGGTCTCCAGGTGCCACTTCTCAGGCCATCCTGGGCTGTGGTGGGCCAGGCCTGAGTGGCCCTCGTGGAGATGATCCTGGCCCTCTCCCTCCCTTTGCAGGAGGTGACAGTACTTCCTTAGTTTCCTGGATTTTCCCACTTGCAACTTATTTCAAAGCAGAGCAGTCCTGCGGCATCCCTAGTCTGATGGTGGAGGATCGGGGAGGGCTGTTTCTCCCTCATAGCTGAGTTCACAGCGAGGATTCTCCTCCGTTCTTCTCTTCAGCTCCATGCAGATGCACGTGGTTGTTATTGCCTATTTTGGCAGGTCTTCTTCATCAAGCCCTGAGGTGTGCAGGCCCCTTCGAGTCAGCCTGATGCAGCTGAATCCAGAGGCTGCCGTCGAAGAGCGGTGATTTAGGTTGGTTACTTGGCCTTCCGTGCCTCAGTTATGCATCTGTTTTGAAGTGAGCCCAATCATTTCAGCTTACTGGTTCACTGGAGCTGCACAGCAAGCCAGCACACACTGGGTGACTTAAAAGAAAGGTTTCATTTCATAATCCCAAAAGCCAGAAGTCCAAGACCAAGAGGCCAGCAGGTTGGTCCTTGAGAGCAATGAGGAAAGAGCTGTCCTAGGCCTCTCCTGGCTGGCGATGGCTGCCTCTCCTGTCTTCACATCATCTTCCCTCTGTACATCCATCTCCAAACTTCCCCTTTGTGCAAGAACACCAGTCATCTGGGATTAGAACCCACCCGATGCCTCATCCACCTTGGTCACCTCTGATATGCCCCTGTCTCCAAACATGGTCCCCTTCTGAGGCACTGCGGGTCATATGACTTGAGGGACCAGAAACATCCATCTCCTTTATAATCTCAGATGGAGATTAAACGACCTGTAGAACTTCAGTCGGAGCCTGTTCCCGGCAAGCCTTCAGCTGAGCATCACTTACTAATAAAGTGCTGTCCTCAGAGCACCTTGAGGAAGGTCCAGGCCTCAGATCTCTTCTCCGCGTCATCTCTAAGCCCCTCGTCATCTCTGGAGCTCTCCTGCACGGAGATCTGCCTCAAAACCCTGGGACTTTTCTGTTGCACATTCTGGAAATGCCAGAAGGAGGAGAAGTGATCATCTGAGAAGGACATGGTGGCCTCTGCTGAGGGGGCGCTGCTCACCAGCAGCAAATGCTCAAGGCCCCGCCCCGGGGGGCAGTCAGTGCCCTCCCTCCCCACGCAGAGCAGGACTCGGGCTCCAGCTTCCACCAGCTGCCTGTGAAGCCTGCTCCCAGCTTCCCCAGAGGAAAGGAATTGAACCTGCCTGGGGTGTGGCTCTCACCTGGCTCTCACCTTGCCTGCTCCAAGCCCTGCGGTCAGGTAAGCCCTTGGCCAGGGACGTCCTGGCAACTGCCCCAGCCTCTTCCTCCTCCTCAGTGATTCCTGCAGCAGGCAGTTTCTGGACACACGCCCCCAGTCCTTTCCACACTGGATTCCAGATGCTGGGGGACCAGGTTTCGCGGGGGCTTGCAGTGTAGTGGTGGAGACGCACAGATGTCTGTGACCGTCCTTCACCTCTGGAGGAGCTTCAGCCCCCTCTGCGGGTGGTCCTGCCCTCTCCTCAAGCCCCCGCCCTTGTCGGTACTACTCAGCAGGCCTGCATCCACCGCCCCATCTCCAGCCCACCAGCCTCAGGCGCACTCCTGACTCCAGGGGTAGGAAGAACTGCAGCTCCTTCTTCAAGGAACAGAAACCACGGAGGCCCATGTCACTGCTTCCTCTCGGGCCAGCTTTGTGCCCTAATGCAGTCCTGCTGACCTGAGATCCCTGCTGCTGAGGATGGGTGGTCCCTACACTGCCCACTGCCCATTGCCCTTGCTCTGTTCCTCTGTGAGGCTCTTGTCCCTGGGCATGAATCATGGAGGAAATAGCTTTACTAATATATGCGACCACCTTTATGTCCCAGCTCAGAAGCCAGCCTGTTGTCCCTTGCTCTGGCCAGTGGTGTCCCTGCATGGCTCCTGCTCTCTTCAATCCATGTGCCTCCCACCAAGGGCTAACTGGGAGGTGTCCTGATTTCTGCAGGTCTTTGGAAGGCAGCCCTGCCTTGGTCCTGATGCTCAGTGGACAGCGGGACCACTGCCTGCTCTTCCCATATTCTGCATCCACTCCTAATGCAACCGGAGCTGTGGACTGGAGGTCAGGGCGACATTTCACCCAAGCAAATAGGACAAGCAGGGGCCACTTTGGAAACTGCAGTTAAGTGGCACTTGAGAAAACTGGAAATCCTCCTCAACCTCCCAGCTGTGCCTCTTGCCTCCTCTGCTGCTGCCTCTCCGGAAAAGCACCCACAACACAGACCTAACTGCCCCATGACCTCAGGAGGTGGTGGAGGACATGACCCTGGAGAAGATCAAGTTCAAGAACCCACATGTTCAGTTGTCAATGTCTGGCTTCGCAGCAGGCTGTAGATTCCTGAGCACTTCCTTCCCAGTGACTAGCCGATGTCAGCTGGGCAGTGGGCATGATCTTATCAACTTTCCTGACTGTCCTCTGTCTATGTGGGAGGCTGGGGAGTGGGAACGTTGAGGTGTCCCTTGAGACCCTCAGAGGAAGGGGAGTTTTGGAGAGAGCATGTTCCATAGTGCTACAAATAATTCTTTCTCTGCTATTCCAAGTAGAGAATATTAGAGAATAATAAGCCACAAAAATGCATTTGTATTCTGCTTGGGAATGGTGCTTTCAAATTCTGCACTTGAGAAGGAATGTATTGTTTTTCATTTACCCTTCCATAGAAGTTTTATTTTCTTATTAAAGTAATTACTCTGCTACATTCAGGAGACCAAACACTAGTCTTAAACAGAAGCCTAAAGCCTCCTTTATTGATATTAAACACAGCACTGCTTGAAGTCAATCATATAGTGTTCTAAGAGCTTGCACACTTCTTTGACTTTCTTCTACCTTCTTCAAAGCCTCTATTCCTGTTCCTATACACACACATGTGTGCATACACGTGCACACGCACACACACACACACACACATACACATGGAAAAGAACCTTCCTGTCTGCCAATTCCCCAAACCTCCACCCCAGTGATTCTTCATTCTTAAATTTAGCATGCATAAAACACCTGAAAGTTTGCTAAGTGCAGTTTTGGAGCTCCAGCCTCCTGGAGACTATGACGTGATGATGCCTGTGGTGTGTCCCAGGGACTGTGCTTGAGCCACCCACCTCACAAGGTCAAGGCTGCCTAACTTGCAGCTTGCCCTGGCCAAAGGCAAGCAGCTGTGGCTCGTCCCCTCTGCCTGCTCCAGCTCCTCCCACAGCCAGGTTCTCACAGTCTTGTCAGTCCTTCAAGTCTTCTGTGGTCACTCCTGCTCTGGGCTGACCGTCCCCAGTGCCATAGCACTATATGGACAGTGAGTGCTCAGGACCCTGCCTCCTCCTTCTCCTGCTCCTTCTCCTGCTGGCTCTTTGTTCATGGAGGAACTCAAAGTGGATAGTGGAACTCTAGCCCCTTCTTTCTCAGTTCTGCTTCCTGGCATGAGGTGAGTGGGTTTGTTCCTCCATAAGCTAGGCTGTGTGGTGCTCCCAGGCCCAGAGCCATGTGGCTAGTTAATCATGCTCTGGAACCTCCATAATGGTGAGCCAAAACAAACCTTTTCTCTTTGAGGTTGATAATTGCTGCTATTTGTTATAGTAATGGAAATCTTCCTAACATAGCAGGTTTCTCCTTTTGGCTGGGAACAATTCTTGGGGAAGGATTTACCAGAGAGCTGTCAGCCATGCACACTCCCTGTGGCTGGGGAACGAAGGTCTCAGTCCTCCTGGAAGCCTGAGCTACACATCAGCATCTGCTACAGAAAGCCCAGCAAGTACGAAGCATCAGCGTGGGGATGCCTATGGAGAGCCACCCGGGACTCAGCCCCCCGGGCTCTGTGACATGCATAGCAGAGCTAGGCCCCGCCAAGAAGGATCTAAGAAACAAACAACAGACAAAACTCATGACAGATTTGCATTTCAGAAGAATCTCTGAGTGCAGTAATACAAAGACAGTTTGGAAATCAGTTAGGAAACTTTCAGAAAGTTTGAGAAGAGGCGTAGAAGAGACACAGCATTTGAAAGCCTTCCAGAAGGAATAGTGATTAAAACCGAGGGCTGATTATCTGTGATCAGTGAGGCAGAGGGACAGAATGATAGTAATTGATCAATAAGACTTTGACTCACATGGTCAGTGAGCATGAACCGCATGCTCGCCCGCCTCCTAGAGTCTGAGGCCTCCTTCCCCAGGAGGGCCTGACGGCAGAGGAGAGCAGCCTGTGCTGGGCCTGGTTGCCAGGGGAGGTAAAGAGTAAGAGCCCTGCTACTGTGTCTACACGATTCATGTAAAAGAGGAAAAGTACCGGAGGAGGCCCGCAGACCCTTGGCTGAACAAATTGCGTATTTTTCAGGACAATCAGAGCAAACATAAATTAGGATTGTTACTAACTAAGGACATGGGAGTAAACTTGAACACCTACGCATCGTGCAGTTTCTGTGTTTGTTATCGTCCTGGTCTCCTCAGACGGCAGACTCCTGAACATCCCTGCAGCTCTGTTCTGGGTCTGGGTGGAGGAGGGAGCAGCAGAGGAACTGAGAGAAGATGTGCAATTAATTAAGAGGGTATTAGTTCCTGCTTCTAATTAAAATCAAGTAAAAATGGGAATTTGACAGGTGTTTGACCAGAAGGAGCATATTAAAGCACTCCCAGCCTTCAGGGAAGGAGAAGGCTCAGAGGCTTGGAGGGCTTCCCTCCGAGCTCTTCTGCAGGGCGTCTCCTTCCACCACTGCTTTTATTTATTTATTTTTCCAGAAGGAGTGGACCCCTTTTCCACTCTGCGTACAGGATCGTAATGCCAGCAGCTCAGGAGGCTGAGGTAGGAGGATTGCAGATTCAAGGTTAGCCTCAGCAACTTAGTGAGAGTCTGATGTCTCAAAATAGAGCTGGGGATGCAGTTCAGAGGCAGGGTGTCCCTGGGTCCAGGCCCCAGTACCAAAACCAAAAGAGAGCAAACCTTTATTCAAGGAGTTGGGATGCCAAGGGCAGGAGACCAGCCTTCCCTGTGGCTGGCGGCTCCTCGGGGGAAGGAAAAGGATCCCTCTTGGTGACACTGCCTTGACACCGGATGGCTTGGGATTGTCGGGTCGCGCACCTGCTCACAAGGCTGTACTTGATCCGCGATAGCTGGTGTTTATGACAGTTTTCCTGTTTTGTTTTTCCTTTTCCTTTGGTTCCAGGGATTGGACCCAGGGGTGCTTATCCACTGAGCCGCATCCTCAGCCCTTTTTTATTTTGAGATGGGGTCTCACTAAGTTGCTGAGGCCGGCTTTGAACTTGTGATCCTTCTGCCTCAGCCTGCCACCACACTGGGCTGTGTTAGTTTTCAGGAGCTTCTGCAGCTCATTGCCACAGACCTGGTGGACCGGGGAACCGACTCGTGTTAGCTCTGGAGTCCAGAAGTGTGAGGTCAAGAGGGCCATGAGGGCCTCAGAGGGTCGTGCTTTGTCTAGAGACTGCAGTGGAGGATTCTCTCTGGTCTCTTCGGCTTCCTGCGCTGGCCACGGACCTGCTGTCCAATGGGTCCCGTCTTGGCCTCTGTCTTCCCTGGGTGCTCTCACCTATGCCCATCTCTTCTCTCCTCTTATGAAGCCCCAGGCCATGGTGGACCTAGGACCGGCTCCAGCTGCGCCATCTCGTCCTCACACGACTGCATCTGCAGAGACCCTACCTCCAAATAAGGTCCTGTTCACAGGGTAGGACCTGAGCGCATCATTGCAGAGGACACATACCCTCCCGGGGTTCAGACACAGGAGTTACTCTCCTGTCGTGTGCCTTCAAGGAAACCGAATGTCTGCAATGGCCCCGCGAGCTTCCCTGACCCTCAGGTCTCGCCTCGCCCTTTTCCTAAGGTCAGTAGAACACAAACATCTCCTCTCCGCTGAGACAGAGCACAGGCCAGGATGCTTTGAGGACAGTCAGGCATGGAGGAAGCAAGCAAAAGATGCTTGAGGATCGTCGACGTCAGGGAGGGATGAGGATGGGACTAAAAGACGGTATTAAGGAAGAGTGGACAGTGCAGGGAGAGAAGGCTCAGGCAAGTTCACGAGCCCTATTCTGATAATGACTTGAACTCGCCTTACCTGCATTTCATTGCGTTATTTATAGAAAAATATATACATATATAATGCCTTATAGCAGAAATTTTATTCAAAAAATCCTTGTGAAATACTGTCACATGCTGCGTCAGGTCCTGGAGAAACAGAGAACACACCTGTGATTGGGTTGTACTCAAAAGAGCCGATGTGCACGCGTCATGTAAACTTTAAGGGCAAAAAATGGTGTTTATCATTGTCTGGGCTTTAAGGCAATTAAGCTCCTGATTACAGTCACTTTGATGAAGCAAGTTCCCGCCTGCATGGTCTGCTCTCTCTCCTAGCCTGATGGAGCACCAAGGTCTCTAGGTGAGATCCTTTTGAAACAATCGGCACATTTCTACTTCTTTGCTGTGTACCTATACCTGGATCTATAGCTATAACTATCGATCTCCACCTGTCCCAGGCATAAGTATCTCCTACATCTTCCTAGGGATTCTGCTTCTCTTACCAAACTGAATGATGAAGACATGATCACGCCCCAGGAGAACTCCACACAGCCTCTGCTCACTGTCCCCCTGTCCAGTACTGTGAATCGGGGCTTTGTGAATCACAAGGAACCTGGTCAGAGATGCTCCCTACTACACCGGGCTGGTAAGCAACGAGGCGGGGAAATAAACCAAATGCTCCTACTAATAAACCGGCAATCCTAATCTATCTCGCTGCAGCCTGAGTGCAACAGAAGTTCTATGAGAATTTGTGACAAAGAATCTGACCTGGCCTGGAGCTGTCAATCAAGTGTGCTTTCAAGGGCGGGGTTGAGTGTATCTGGAAGGTGAGTCAGGGGAGTGCGCCCAGCACTGAGGACAGGGGAAGCAGCGTGCCTAAAGCGCTGACCAGCAGGATGAACAGAGCGTTCAGGAAACTGCTAATTGAGCACCTGAAAATATGGATACCAGTGTTCCTGTTTTTGTTTGTTTTGTTTGGGGAGCGTGCCTGCCACCCCTGCACCCACAGGCAGAGCCCTCCTGGGATCCTACAGATGTTGGGACAGATGATGGACAGGCACAAGGGGAATGGCAATAAGCTTTACTGCTCCTATGCCAGACAGCAAAAGGCTTTCCCAGGAGAGGGGACAGTGCAGGTCAGGAGGAGGGCCCCAGGCATGAGGAGGGGGTGTGGCCAGCGTGGGGGCCCCTCCCAAGCAGGTGCTGTGTTCTCTGAAATGCTCTGTGGCAGGGGACAAAGGGCACGGGTCTCCTCAGGTTGCCCAGATGCAGAGGGGGGAGAGGGAGGTGGGTCCCTGACCCATCAGTGGAAACTGCTGCAGAGCGTTCTATGATTTTAGTGCATTTCCTGCTGTTTTCCTCGTCAGGACGTTACCACAAGGGCGGGGTGCCTCCGGGAGTCAACGTCAGTTGGTCAAAACACACGCCAAGTATCTCATTCCTGCTGTCAAAGAAAAGAGGGGCCCCAGGAGCACCTCAGGGAGCACGCGCAGCTCCAGCTGTTGGAGCCTAGATCCAGGGTAAAGAATAAGCAGGTCGCCAAAGTCATTTGCCAATGAGAACATTCTCTATTTACGTGTGAGCCATGTCGGTCCTTCTCGTGCCTCGAGGGGTGGACTGCAGCAGTGAAGAGAGATCCGCTCTGAAAGGAGCCAAGGAAGGGGTGGCTGAGGCCTCGAAGAAGCAGCTGTGGGCCATGTTCCCTCAGGTCAGCTCTAAGCACCTCCAGAACATCCACTCTGTGCCCATCCCTCTTCAAAACGGCCACCAGAGTTATAAGAGGTCCGAGGGACCCTCTGAGGGATAAGTGGTGGGACTGGGTGCGAGTCCTTGCTGGGTGTTCACGACCGACTGCTTCTCACTCAGCAGCCTGTGTTTCAGGATCATTGTGTCGACTTTGTTCAGATTTTTCTCGAGTGTCATTGAAGCTTGAGCTTCAGCTTACTCTTGCTGTTGATTAAGTGAAAGAAATGTTCCTTTGCCGAATTTCCTATTTCCCAATGTGTCCATGAACTTGAAGTTACCGTGCAGGACAAAGCTCCTTAAAACTCAATAAACTCCTTTTAAATTTATTTCACAAAACCATGTAACACAATTTTCCTCTCTCTCAGAAATGATCATAAAATGCTAATTGGATCAGTTTTACTCCTTAATGTCTTTCCGAGCTCTAGCTGGGGAATGCACTGGCACGACATCTTATTGTGCGGACCTCCTTCCGGAACAACAATAGAAAGCCCCCCAGCCTCCATGTCCCAACACCTTTCCCTTTTCTCCTGGAGCTTCATTGTGTTCCTAGCTCCATTTGAATCACTCTTCCTCTACTCACCTGTATTTTTATATTCCTTGTCAGAAGAGATGGAATTGAGGCCTCCGGAAATTCAGAGCATTTGTCTGTTCTAGAAATCTCTTAAGAAGATCTTTGTAACTCCTTTGTTCAGAAACGTGGTTTGGTGCGTTGGGAGTTCATAACAGGTGAGGTGATTTGCTTCTTTGGAATGGGTTCTAAGCTATGCTTCTTAACAGTATTGCTAACAGTGTTCCTCCCACCACACATGCTCACCTGCATGCATGCATATTGCAGGCATCAAGACGTCCATGCATCCATCCACTCGTCCACGCGCCCCTTCTTCTGTCCACTCTCTGGCTGCTGGTCACTGTGCCATGTCTGTCCACCATGCCAATATCAAACACGCCCACATCTCTGTTGAAGGAGCAGAGAACAACGGGGCGTGCACCAGTGGATGCATGTCCTCTGTTCTGCCCAGGCAGACTTTGCTCCTGGCATGGCAAACCTCCTGTGCCTCATCGTTCACTGTGGGTGGATTTATTCCCGTCAGTAGAAAACATGCTCAATTTTTCCATTATAGAGAAAAACACTTAGACCACGTCCATCCCTCCAGGGGCCACCTGCTTCTTGTCCCTTCTCAGTGCCATGATTCCTTGGGAATGTTGTGGACACTTGCCTCTTATTCCTCGATGTTCATGTCATCCAAGTTGTTCCACATCACTGCACCAAGAGCACTCTTCAGGAATTGGTGACGGATTCTCAAGCTACTTTTGTTGTGGCTTGACCAACAAATTGGTTCCCTTGTTCCTAAAGCAGCTTCTGCCCTGGCTTCCCAGGATTCTTTCCTTTTCACCCAATGGATCTGTCTTCTCTGGTTTCTTTTATTAGTTCCTTCCTCTGTCCCAGGCGTCTGAGATGCTCCCAGACCCACCTCATCTGTTTTCTCAATATACCGACTCTTTACGTGGCTTCATCCACTCTTTAGGGGCTGGCCACTCCCCAAATTCCATCTCCAGCCTGAACTATCCCCTGATCTCTGCCTTCCTATCCTGTCCCTATGTGATAGCTAATCAATGCCAATTTTGGCATGTCCAAATTGTTGATTTCCTCATTTATTTTGCATCTGAGAAAATGTCACCGACATTTATTCAAGAGGTCAGGCCATAATGTGGGAGTCACCTCTGATGCCTCCATTTCTCTCAAACCCGAATCATCTAGTCTTGGCTCCATCCAGAGGGCAGCTGGAGTCGGGCCCCTTCCTCCTCCTCACCTGCCCCCAACCTGCAGCCCTCGAAGACAGTTCTCCACGCAGCAGGGCGAACCCTGGGAAGCACACCCCCTTGTGTCACCAGGCCACTGAAGTCACCCCCTGCCTTCTAAGAGCCCAGAGGGCCTGATTCCAGGGTCCTTCACTCTGAGGTCGTCTCCACCTACACTCCATCTCACTCTTTGCTCTGCCCAAGCCATTTGCACTGATGTTCTTTTCAAAGACAGGGAGTTGCTTGCTTTCCCTCTGCCTTCGAATTCCATCTCTGCAGACGTTCCTCCCGTCACCCTGCCTGTGCACCCCCCTCCTCCTGTCACTTGCTTCAGCTGGCCTTCCTTTTCTCCACAAGACCTGCAACTTCACATTCTGTCCTGTTCTGCCTTCACCCCACCTGGCTTGTGACTGGCCACTGGGCATGTGTTCCATGAAGGTGGGAACTGGCCTTGCCCTCTGCTCCATGAGTGGTCAGTGCTCAGCGAAGGCTCCTGAATGAGTGAGTGAGCAACTGTTTCTCCAATACTGTGCGACAATGGCTCCAGCCGGGTACCTGGTGACTGTGAATGACCAACCCTGGCTTATGCACATAATGGAATGCTTTTTTTCATAAATAAGAAATTTGGTGGCAAAAGGTAAAACTTAGAACAGTGACTCACATGCCACCAGGGACCTGACTCCTGTCTACCTGAACGATTCTCCTTAGCTGTGGCTTTTGTCCTGTGACCGCAGTCCAGCGCTGCGCTTCTGTCTGCAGCATCGCACTCCAGACTGACGGAAGGGGGTGGGACTTTCTGCTCCAGAGCCTTGGCCTCCCTGCTGCTTCCCTAGCTAGCACTCCAGCTAGGCAGGTCCACCGCCGGCCCTCACTTCTGCCCGGTGGAATCAGGCTCTGCTAGGCAGGAGGGAAGGAAGGAGAGAGTTCTGGGCACAAGCACCAAGGGTGCAAGGTCCTGAGTTCCAAGGTGCTCCAGAGAGCTCCTCTCCTGAGGGGTGTGTAGCACAGAGAAACGAAAGGGCCACACAGCCACCAGAAGAAGGCGAAACTCTCCTGTGCGCCCAAAGGAACTGTGGACCTGCTGGCTGTCAGTCAGGAGACAGTCCACAAGGCTCGCTCTTTCTTTCTTTCCTGGGAATCGAAACCAGGGGATTTACTATTTTTACTACTGAACTCTGTCCCCAACCAGATTTCTTTTCTTTTTTAAAAAAATGTTATTTTAATACATGGTCTTGCTAAGTTGCCGAGGCTGACCTCAAACTTTCCATCCTCCTGTCTCAGTCTCCAAGGTCACTGGAATTTCAGGTGTGCACCACTGTGCCCAGCCAAGACTTCATCTTGAAGGAGGCTTGATGATGGGAACATTCCGAGCAGGCACTTCAAGGCGACAAAAGCTAGCTGTAAAGATCTGCAGGTGCACAGGTCTCGGGTCGCGTGCTGTTGAGAACAGGGAAGCACAGGGTGGCGGTGGTGGAGGAGCTGTGGCAGGCTGGAACTGGGGTGATGTGACTGTGGGAGGACCGAGGAGAGAAGTCCTATCAGCCGTCCACCAGCTTCTGCAGGAGCAGTCCCCTTCGGGGGGAGCAGGCATTAAAGGAGAGGAACTTGGAGCAGGGAGATGAATTTGCAAACCACCGTCCTGGTGTTGAACTGATGCTCTCCCAGACCCGCGTGAGTGGGGCTGCATTCTAGCTAAGTAGAGTTTAGAGGGGTGGTCACCACTTCAGCAAGCCCATGGGAACTAGCAGGGGTGTCCATGTGAGTCAAACCAGATCAGAGGCCCAAGGGTGAGAGGCCCTATGGCTGAATGAAGGGGGCACCCCCCCCCAACAAGACGTGCAGATTTACTCAAGAGGCAAGTATGAAATACTGAACCAGTCAAAAAATCTCCAGCCAGGTGCGGTGGCACATGCCTGTAATCCCAGCAGCGTGGGAGGCTGAGGCAAGAGGATGTCAAGTGCATAGCCAGCCTCAACAACAGCGAGCACAAAGCAACTCAGACCCTGTCTCTAAATAAAATGCAAAATAGGGCTGGGGATGTGGCTCAGTGGTTAAGTGCCCCTGAGTTCAATCCCTGGAAACCCCCTTCCCTCCACAAAAAGAAAAGATCCTCCAGACAAATTTTGCCCCATGGCAAACTTCAGCTTAAACAGATGATGCTGGGATGTGGAGGTCTGTACCTCCACAGGGTGAACTGGAATCAGGGAGAAGAGGCTGTTCCTGAGCTTCCATGACCAGCTGGGAATTTGCCCATCAGAGGAAGCAATGCTGTACATTAGGGGATCTGATCTGATGGATAGACGCCTGAGTCTCTGTCACTGAGGGTGATTTTTTTGACAGTACTCACAGAGCCAGTCTCACAGATAAGGAAGAAGAGGAAAGAAAAAACTCAGTTTTGATCATCATAAATCTGATTTTAAAACCATGACAGCAACCTGAGACTTCAAAGATAAAAGTATCTATTGGAGCATTACAGTAAGCCAGAATCCTTCTACATATGATTTACTTCTCATAATATTCCTATGATATAGGACTAATTGCACTGATTTTATAGGTAATAGAACTGAGTCTTGAATGGGTGTGCAAGATACTCAAGGTCACACAGCCGGTGAGTGCAAGCTGGTGAATTTCAGAAGTTTCGAGCCCGACTAGACCAGATATGCCAGTTTACTTTTGCAATCCCAGACAAATAAAATTGTTCATCTACACAGGTGGGAATTACGACTAAATTAGTAAGAACTCTGAGTTGGAACTTTTTTCTCTTTTGCACACACCAAAGTACACCTCTCAGCTGGCGAGGGACCCTGCCTGCTTCCCTGCAGGGTGTATTAAGGAGGACAGTGTACACTCATTCTCTTTCATCCCATGCTAAAGAGAAAACTCACTGCAGCAGAAATCCCGGTTGGATTCAGGGTCAATTCATAAGTATCGAGAACCCTCTTCTTACCAGGCAGACAGGAATCCACAGCTATTTTCTGACTGCTAATTGACACCTCCACTGAAACTCAGATACCAAGGTTGATTAGCTGCCCTTCCTCCTCTGCTCCCATGGCGCTGCTGAATTCTCTACCTTGGTATTGATGTGTTTTATTTCAATCCTGATGTGTTTATGTCTAACAGAGGAGTCTCCCAGTAATCTATAAATTTTAATCCTCATCTTCCTTAGTATTCTGGACATCTTCTGGTCAAGAATAGATGTTCCAAGTTTAAATAATGAATGAATAAAAGTAAGACAAGGAAGCATTCCTTCGCCTACCTACCTGCTGGCTCCCGCCCTCTGTTCCAGCCACCTTCTCCTAGCAGAAGAATTTCCTTTTCACAAGGAAGGAGCCAGGACCCATTGATATTTTTTCCTCCCTCCACGAGGGTGGGGGAGAAAAGGAGAAATAAATAATACACTTTCACAGCCTTCTCATTATTATTTCTGGGAAAACATAATAAAGCTACAGCTGGCAGGCACTTATTTTTTTCTTAGCATTTAATAATAGAATTAATTGCTCAGTGGGAGCTTGCAGCCCCTCTGTTGTGTACTGCCCTCTGCTATCCTTAGGAACAGACGTAAAAATCAGAGCTAATTATCATTCTGAATGTTTGAAGAAATAGACGGGGTCACACTCAAAACCCATTCTACCTCCACCTCCGCCCCAGGTCACGAAGTCGGAATACACCTGTGCACGCGGGTGCGCACGGTTCCCATGGATACTCAGCTGCTCCTTGGGCTTAGGCTCTTCTTGCTGCGGTCATTGCTGTGGTTGGAGTTTTCATAACTCGGTAGATCAGGGACTTGGCCTACCTGGAGGAGATCATTACCCAGCAAGCATGTGTCCTATTTGCCTCAAACATGAAACAAGTGACCCTCTGAGCTACCGAAGCCACCAGGCAGCAATGTGATGTCAAAAAGCAAGAGCAGAGGCCATAAACCTGGGAATGCACCCCATCTCCCCAACATGGAAATGCAACCTTCTTGGTGTAGAGAGGAAGGGGCCCTGGAGGCAGGGGATAAGCACAGGGGACAAGGGAGTTTAGACAGGCAGACCTTTCAGTGTTCCAGGATGACAACAGGAAAATGCGAGTTGATGAGAAGGAGAAAAGCCTTCTCCCCTTTAGTTGTGGGATCCCTAAGCCTCCCACAAGAGAGCTATTTTCAAAATACAGTGGTTGAAGGTCTATATCTTAAAAGCAGAGGGAGTTAGTTAATTTCAAATGTTGCTTTAAGTGAGGGATATTAATATATAATTTTCAAAAAGTTGAAGTCCTTATTCTCAAGTAAACATAGAACAAGCACAGGTCAAATATTCCCTTACTGCTTCAATTTTTGGGTAAGCCAGTGAGACGCTGCACCCGAATCCTAGAGCATAGAGAGGCTAAACATGGATGGAGAGATGGCAAAATGCAAGGCTGGCTCACACTCACAGAGCCACAGGCCTTCAAGGCCACCTGTCCCACCAACAGGGGTCATTCACCTGCCTCACAGGCAGACATCTGTCAGTCAGCAGGCAGCTCCAGAAAACAGGAGACCTTCAGTTCATAGGAGGCAGCTAAATGAGACTTCCATGGTTCCAGGTAAATTTTAGGTGGCCTCTGCCCCCATATGACACTGCAAGGCCCTGGCCCACCTCTCCGCCTTGTTTCCAGGTTTTGGTTCAGTCTTCTGCAGGTGAGTAGGGTGTGCGGTGACAATGCACATGGAGGTGCACATGGAGTGCTTCCTGGGGACATAAACAGAGGAGGGCGCCTTGAGGACCACACTGTGGGCTCCTGGGTGGAGAAATAAGAAAGGCGCTGCTGCACTGGTTATTGAGCCTCTTTGGAGCCTTCGATAAGTCCTGGAGGAGACGCTAGGAGTCATCCCCCAAGATGACCCAGGGATGAGGTGGGGTCTTCCCAAGAGGGGCATGTATTCCCCCCATCCCAGCTGGACTAAGAATTTTCCCTGTCCCATGGGATCAATGACCCCTCAGAGAGTCCTCTTAGGTGGATTCTGTGGTCACCAATTTAGAGAGGAAGTACCTGGGAAACAGAGGCTAAGAAAGTGGCTCCAGGCCACACCGGATCAAGTCAGGGCCAGGGTGAAAGCCGGTTCTGCAGACTCCGGTGGGCTTTGTTTCCCGATAGACACACCTGACGACAGGGGTCAGAGAAAAGAAGGCATTTGTTGAACATGTTCCTGAAAATACATGCAGTACGGGATAACTGGAAATGTCCCTCGGGTATTTTCCAGCCACTTTGTCAGAAAAGCTCAGCTGAAAGACCCGGCTTCCCATGCCAGACAGCAAAGACTGCCTGGAACTGGGAGCCCTGGCTTCCGGTGGAACTCCATGCTAGGCCTTCAGAGCGCTGTGGCAGAGTGCCAGTACTGCAAGAGGAAAACGCATAACTCAGAGCTCCCGAAAAGGAAAGGGGTTCGCTCAGAGCTCCCAGAGCTGGAGCTCCACCTCTCAGGACTCAGAGCTGGGAAAATGCACCACAGAATAGCCCGCAGGGATGAGGTGAGGGCTGGAGGAAGGAGCAGAAGGTCCAGAGAAGACCTTTGTGCCTGTCTTTCCCTCTGGGCTCTGCCCCCTTCGATCTCTACCAGGTTTGGGAGGAGATGGACCTGGAACCATGGGTTGGAGCACCATGTGGTCTGCACTCCTCAGTACTCAAGTGGCAGGGAGAGTGGGGTTAGTCATCGAGGGTGGGGCTAGTTGGCTGACCCATGCCACCATCCAAGGGCCCACCCAACCCGACTGGCATGGAGAAAGCTACCACAAGGGGGGCTGCTTAGGGGACAAGAACCAGAAAGGTCTAAAAAGGAGAATTCAGAGCACAGGAGACCTGCAACCAGAAACAGGGCCTGTTCTGAAATCCTGCCCCGCGGGCCCTTGTGCGATACCCAGCGCAGGTGGGACCAGGCCCTCTGATCTGTAAGGATGATGTAATGGCGATGGGTCTTTGGATGATCGTGCATGAGCTGCAGTTATCTTTTCTAACTCTTTGCATAGTTTCTTTTGGTGAAAATAGACTTTGAGTTTTAATGTGGGTTGATTTTTTGTCCTTGTCTCTTAAGGTTAGTGCCTTTTGTGCCCTAGGACAAGTGTGCCCACCATCTCAAGGACATGAAGGTCCTGTGTTGTCTTCTAGAAGACCGTGTGCTTTCACCTTTGAATTGGCTTATTTGATCATGGGTTGACCATGAGCATCGAGTTGCATTTGTTTTTTTAATTGGTGCCAACACAGTTGACTGACAGACCTTTCTGTGACTCTGCTCAGCTATTCCACCTGCACATAACCCAGTGCACAGGGAGAACGTTGGTTCTGGGTGTGTTTTTCTTTCCCTTTGGTCTTTTCTCTACCAATGTGGCGATAGCACCTTGAATAATTACAGTAGATTTGTAGTGAATTGTGATAGGCAGTAGAGTAGGCTTGCCCACATCGTCCTTCTTGGGACGTTGTGCTCCCATGCACTTTCTGCAGTCCCCTCGTGAAATTGCACAGAAAGGTCCTGCATTACACTTTTGGGTCCTGTGGGTGGATTCCCATCTTTAAAATGTTGGGTCACCCAGCTGGTGCATGGGGCAGGTTCTCCTGTTAGAACGTCCCACGGTGTTTGCACTTTCAGTCTGGAGACCATGTATAATTTTGTTTTATCTTCTTAAGTATTATTTTTTATTCTACCATAAACAACTAACTTTTCTTTCAAAATTTTTACTTTTAGCTCTAGGCTGGTGAGATACAGAGATAAAATTGATTTTTTTTTTAACTTTCTATCTGGTATTCCAGTGAGCTTGTTTGTTTAAGTATTTTATCCAGATACTCTTTTGAATGTCCTACATAGGTAGTTGTATTACCTCTGAAAAATGGTGTCTTAACATTTTTCTAGAGAATATGACATCATTTTTCTTTCCTTTTGAAATAAAGTATAAGCTCCAGAAAAGAATTAAGTAGAACTTTCCTCAGGTCCTCCAAGGAGAATGTCCACCCAGAACTTGGCAGGGCAGCACCTACCTGCGTGCTCTCTCCTGGCCATGCATGGGGCGGGCGTGTTTGGTTTTCTCTCTCACTCACTCTCTTTCTCTTATGGAGATGTTAAATTTCATCAAAATTCTTTCCAACATCTCTTGAGATGATTCTCTCCTACCTTGCCCTAATACGGCAAATTCTAA
Source organism: Glaucomys volans (assembly GCA_020662805.1). NCBI lineage: Eukaryota > Metazoa > Chordata > Mammalia > Rodentia > Sciuridae > Glaucomys > Glaucomys volans. The sequence goes on from JAJEJO010004166.1 coordinate 425,040, forward strand.
CTGATTTTTAATACATTAAACCTACCTTGCATTCCAAATAAAGACAACTTCATAGTAATATAGTATTAGTTTTATACATCATTGAATTCATTCTGCATCATTTATTTGGGAGCTTTGCATCTACACTACAATGACCTGGGTGTGCGTGTTTATGCACACACATGCATATGCATTTCACTGTCCTTGCCTGTCCCTCTTGGGGACTAGAGTGGTGGTAGCCTTACGCTGAGTTATGCTCCCACTGTGTCTGTTCCAAAGTGTCCCTTTAATTTTTCTGTCATCTTTTCCGTATGGAAAGACTTACCTATGTGCCTATCATCTTTGTGTTACTTCCTGCCTGTTTAGAGCATTAGCCTTGCATCTGGGATTATTTTGTGTGGCTTGAACAACACTCTTAGAACTCACGTTGTCCCGGGTTGCTGGTGACAAGTACTCTCAGATACCGTGTGCCTGAAGATTTCTTCATTTCCACTGCGTTCTAGCAGAGTGATTTCCACATAGCAGGAATTTCCAATTGGGAGTTATTTCTTTTCAGTGCTTTAACGCTATCATTCTAATTACTTCTTGTTTCCATTTTTTTTTTTTTTCTGAAAGTCAATTTCCAGTCCGGTTTTTGAGCCATTTGCAGGTGAGCTCTGTCCTCTGGTTTGAAGGGCTCATCTGAAGGCCTGAGGGTGCAGCCTGTGCATTCTTCCTTCTTGAGGTTTTGCAGAGATGCTTGAATCTGGCTGAATGTCTTTTGTCAGTTTTGAAAAATTCTCAGCGATGATCTTCCCAAATATCGATCCACCATGTGTTCTCTCTCAACTCCTGGGACTCCAAATTCACACATTAATCCAAGTTTTATCTTGTCCAATTTGTTTCTTGTTCTCTTTCTGTGTTGGCTAATTCTCTCTACAGTGTGACTAATCAGCTGCTAATCACACTCATTGAGCTTTTAATTTTGGTTAAAATATTTTTAATTTATGTATTTTCTGTTCATTTCTTTTTAAAAAACTGTCATTTTTGTAGTATTTTAGTTCTCTACCAAAATTCTCAATCTTTTTATTGTATATTTGTTTGTTTATTTTAACACTCATGAACATAGTAATTCTAATTATTTTTAAATATGTGTCTGATTAATATCTGGAAGCTCTGTAGTTTTATAATTGGTCTGTCCTTTTCTGTCAATTTGAAATATTTTTGAATAAATTTTTGGAGACTATTATGCTGTTCTCTTCCTATAGAGAGGGTTTACGTGGGCGCATCCTCACTCACAGCACGATGCATCTCAGTCCTGCCAAATGACCAGGCAGATCCCCACGGGTGTCCTTGGAGCCCCGTGTGGTCCCTTTGGTCCTATGAGTCAATCAGCAGCACTGCTCAATGTGTCACCTCGAAGCCACCTTTTAACTTCCTTAAAATTTTCTGTGCGAGGCTGGGGTTGGGGCTCAGTGGAAAAGCGCTCACCCAGCACTCACCCAGCGCACGTGAGGCCCTGGGTTTGATCCTCAGCACCACATACAATGAACATAGATGCAAAGATCCTTAACAAAATTCTGGCAAATTGCATACAGAAATGAAGCTTTTTATGTGGGTCCCCTCACCAACTTTAATCCACTTAATTGACTGGGTACTGACTCATCCTTATGGTACTTACTGAGAAACCATCAACACTAAGATTCTCCCTGAGAAGCTGGTCCTGTGGATGAACCGACTGCAGGGATCTGCAACCTCCAAGTCTTGACCTAAGGTCAGGATGGCAATGTGCAGCGGTCGCACAACACAGTGACCAGGGCTACGCAAACAGTCAGGCTCACAAAAGTCACCACTGAGAAGGATGGAGGTTGCTCTCCAGGCAGCTCTGGGCCGTGGTCCCTGCCCTCTGCGTCCACTGACACCCTGTCATGTGAGATGCCTAGCTGGCCAACACTGAGAGCTGGGCAGTAGATGCTTTGAAAGGAAGCGACGTGGGAGCAGAAGGAAAGCTGGGGTTCCCTAGTTGGGCAGGATGGGGCACGGAAGCCAAAAGAGAGGACGACTCAACTATTTTGCATCTGGGAGTTCCACATAACTCACCAAGAGGCCCAGCTGGAGGTGTCATGCAGAGGACATGTGTGTCATCCAGAGATGGCATCAGACCCTCCCGCCCAAGTGCAGGGAGGGGCAACAGGGTGCAGATGCCGCTGCTGTGGTTCAGGGCCCGGGGAGGGTGAGAGAGCAGAGCTTCAGAGTCTGCAGCACAGATGGCTCCATTCAGAACGTACTCAATGGAAGCTCAGGAACGCTTTCAACAACCAGGGACATCTTATCTGCGGCGAGGATGAGAAATTTCACTCGAACAAAGCTCTGCACAGAAAGGCTCTTATCTCGGAGTCCAGAATGAGGATATTAGTAACAGTGCCGGCTTCTCTCTCAGACCCTATTAGTGTCAGGTAATAGGTTTTCCTGATGGTTTTTAGCATTTGCTCAGCCACAGAGAGCCACTGAAAAAGAAAGTTTCTTTGGAAACAAGGTAGATTTATACTGAGAAACATCACCCAGCCGTTGAGGTCGCTCTCGACTCAGGTGTTTCTGAATAGTTGCCTGGAAAGAGTTCCTGTCGAGTGAGTCAGACTTTCCCATTCACTTTTATTACAAAGATGAGACTACTGTACTTCTGCATAAGGTTCCAGGAAGTCGCACTTATATAAAAGTGTGCGTGTTTGTGCGTGTGTGTGTGTGTGTGAGAGAGAGACAGAGAGACAGGGAGAGAGGGAGAGAGGGAGAGGAAGAGAGGGAGAGGGGATAGATGTCTTTATGTTTTAGAATGCTTGACCGCATCAGTTTGGACCTGTGGGCTCCATGGATAAGCTTCTTGGGTCCCTGAAGTCCTTGAGTTTGTGCACAGGATCTGTGGGATTTAATTTTGTTTTGGGGAGAGAGGGGCCATGGCTTTAATTTACCTTACAAATGAATATACAGTGCTATTCCACCTACAATGTTGGAGACAGGCCCTGTGAAGAGCCCTCCAAAGAGCTGTGGGGAGCCAGGCTGGCCACGAACCTACCGCAAACAGAGAGTGCAAAGGGCTTGAGACTGCTCTGCCCTCCCGCAATGGCCAGGAGGGCAGCATGGAGGGAAGGTGTGCCAGGATGGGGGTGGCAGCCGTGAGTCAGGAGGAACCCCCCAGGTGACTGACAAGGCTGGGTCTGAAGGAGCCCGTGCAAGGATCTCAGTGCCGGCTTTAGTGAGGTGGAAATCCAAGGGAAGCTTTCGAGTCTGGAAGTGCCATGATTGGATTTTAATTCCAAAATAATTCAGCTGGTTGCCATGTTGACAATGGAAAGAAGGTGTGTTGGGGTGCTCAGAGATTGGCCAAGAGGCAGTCACAGTAATCAAGGCAAGAAATACAGGAATCACGGAGGAGATCTGGAGGAGTCACTTCCTGAACGTTTTGTGCAGCGACCAGAATTGTCGCTGGCTTCGTTGTCAGCGCCACAGACAGAAAGGAGCCAAGGAAGCCACTGGTTTTCAAAGCCAAAGCACCCGACCCCCTTTCGTTAGCAATCCTAACACCCCAGACATCCAACTGCCTTTGATTGGCGGCATTCTGGCGGCAGCCAAGTGCGCTCACTTGTCCTCATGCTCGGGAGGAATGGCCCCGACCTCTGGGAGGGCCCACACCTACTGATCTGCCGTGATAGCCCCTTCAGTCAGGAGCAGGTAGAATCAGAGAAATCAGTCTCATCCTCTCTCTAAAGATGGGGACAGAGAGGCAGAGGGATGGAGAGGTGTCCTGCCCTGGAGCATCAGAACTCAGTGCAGGGGACACTCAGGGGCCAGGCAAAACCCACTCAGCGGGTCTCCCAGACAGTCAGCTGCCACCTGAGCCCTGCACTGCACCCCGTCTGACTCACAGGTGCTAGATAGGGGTCTGCTAGGTTGCACTCAGTTCTGAGAGGCAGCAGCAGGAGGTGGGGCATGTGTTCCTCACAGTGACCTGTCTCTCCTGGGAGCAGGGACAGCTGCATCCTTGGTTCCAGAGGGCCACAGCTCCTTCTGGACTCCTTGTCCTCAGCTGCCTTCCCCCTGGGAGGCGAGAGCTCCTCCTCTTGCTGTACAGTCTGCAAGTACTCATGCCTCTGGGACCAGGGGAGGCTGGGGAAGTGGACCCTCCTCACGATGCTCTGCGGAGCTGCACTTGATTCTTTATAAACAGTTCCTCTGTTAAATCACACTACAATGATCTAACAGAGGATGTGCCCGCTATTCAAGCAGGGACCTTGACTGTTACAGAGGTGTACTTTTTGGATCTTCAAAGAAAATTAAAAACTACAGACTAGGGGTAATACCTTTGAGGATTGTTTTAAATAATCTTCATTGAAGTATCATTCATGTGCAATAGAATTCATTCATTTCGAGTGTTGAGTCTGCTCACTTTCCACATGTGTATATAGTCATGTCACCAACAAGGCCATCAAGATGCAGAACGTTTGCATTGAGATGCTCTAAGATCTTCCTGATAACCTCTGTGCAGTCACATCCCTGCTCCATGCCCGGGGCCCTGGCAGCCGCTGCTCTGGTGTCTGAGTTTCGTCAGTCCTCACTCCCGCCAGTGCATCTGCCTGATTTCCCGGCCTCATGGAAGTGATTCAGCCTAGAATCCTTTAATCAGAAAGACCCTCTTACATCAGAAGAGCTTGGGAGACGTTAACTTACTCCAAAGTCAGGCCTCGTGAACGGCATGGGTGCTCACCGTTCCTAAGAGGCAGGGAGACAGAGCGAGAGCAGAAGGTCATCAATCAGAAAGGCCTGGAAAACAGAGCTTGGTCTGGGGTGGAGATTTGAGGTGTGGAGTGGAAGGTGGGTCCCTGGCAACAGAAAGTAGGCATGGGCTCTGGGATCAGACAAATGCCCAGTCCAAGTTCTGGCTCTGAGGAGCTTATTCGATTCTATAGACCTCTGTCTTATTCCTTGGAAAACAGAGATTCTGAGCTTCCTGTTTAGTACTGTGGAAATTGAGGTGAGTGGCTGTATGTAATGAACATGGACCAGGAAGACATTGTGTTTGTCCACTCCAGGCAACATGCAAAGTACCTTGACCCAGAATAAGTTATTGTTCTTATAATAATTACTGTATATGCTCTTATGAAGTTTTACCACTCTACATAATTTGTAAGACTTTTATGGGTCTTGATATTTGTCTTTATTTTTATTTATCGCCCTTGCTAAGCATTTACTTGTTCAGCATGTCCTAGTACTCATTGCTAGAAATTTCAACAAGGCTGACAAAATTCTGATATAAGTGGGGTGAAAGGAATCTTTCCCAACCTGTTTCAGACTCAGGGCACCTGAATTCTTCAGAAGAGGTCCCACAAGTGCAAGCAAAGCTTATATCTCCATGGGAAGTCGTGGATTCACAGAGTCATATGTGCTTTCCTGAATGGGAAGATGCTGAGATGTCCATCCTGACTACTGGTCATTGTTTGGTGTTTTCCAACAACCCAAACCAACTGCCTTAATGTAGTACCTTCCTTGAACTTGAGGGAGATTTGAAGAGCCAAGCATGGGTTTATGTCCACACGGGTGTGAATTTTGCCTAGATTGCTGAAAATTGTTAATATCTTTAGTTCAACACCATCTTGAAGTTTAGTACATTAGCTTTTAGGTGGAAAAGGGAGAACAAGAGGAGCAGTTATCAGAGGATGCCAATCCTCAATTTCAGCAGCCCTGAAGTTAGGCATTTGCTAATATGGTATTAAACAGAATTTAAATATGAGCATACTTTATTGTTCCCAGAAAATTGCCAATCATATCTGCTGTCCTAGTGCCTAGTTATTCTCCACAATCCTGTTCTGGATAATGGATCATGTGGTCATATTCATACCCAGTCAGGCCTTCTGGCTCTGTCATGGTCTGGATGTGAGGTGTCCCCTAAAATCTTACGTGTGAGACCATGCAAGAAGGTTCAGAGGAGAAGTGATAGGGTTGTGAGAGTCTTAGTCAGTGATTTAATTCCCTGATGCGATGGTAATTGAAGTGGTAGGGTGTGGTTAGAAGGCACTAGAATTGGGGCATGTCTTTGAGGTACATATTTTTTATTTGGAGAGTGGAGTCTCTCTCTGCTTCCTGATGATGTGAGCTGCTTCCCTCTGCCACGCTCTTCCACCATGATGTTCAGCCTCACCTGGATCCCCGAGGAATGGAGCTGGTCTTGTGTGGGCTAAGATTTCTGAAACTGTGAGCCCTCAAATAAACCTTTCCTCCTCTATGATTGTGCTGTCCGATCATTTAGTCACAGCAGCGACAAAGCTGACTAAGACAGGTTCCCCTGGAGGAGGAAGTGGGCCTCCCTCTTACCTGCAGAGGTGTTTGAGGATTTTGGAGTGAGAACTAGAGACACACTCAGGGAGAATGCAGGTAATAGGAACTCGAATCAATCACTCTGGACAAGGAAGGGTGTGAGTTTCTGAAGGGGGTGCCTGGGAAGAGTGGGACTGGTGCCTGCTGGACATTTGCTTTGGGAAACCCTGCACTTGTACTAGGTCAGCAGAGAACTGCGTGGAGACTTCACAGCAGAGGGCTGGGCGATGACCCAGGCAGCAGCTGCAGTGACCAGGGGGAGAGACTGAATCTGCCCCTTGCTAGTGTGTGACTTCGGGAATGCCCTGATGGCTTTCAGAGCCTCTTTGAAAGGGAAAGATCAATACTCACTACGATGTGCAGGTGATCAGGATTGTCCAGGGAAGCAGCACCAATGGGAGATACAGTTACAGACCATGTGGACACACAGCCGTCTCTCTAAGGTAGATGGGCCTCTGTTACATATTGCGTGGGTTGCGATGCACGACACATGTGCGTGTGACATACCACAGGTCTCAGGCACTGGCAAGGACCTGTCTCATGCACTGGTGAGTTGGAGCCCAGTAGAGCTGAGGTGTAGTTTCTGTCCAGGTCTGAAGGCCTGAGAACCAGGGGAGCCTCTTGATGCTCTGAGTTCCGGTTCAGAAGCCAGCAGGCTTGAGGTCTGAGAGCTGACCGAGGTCCCAACCTAAGCCATCAGGCAGGAGGGTTCCTTCCTCCGTCTCTTAGTTCTGTTTGCATCTGCGTCTGGGTGACTGAGGCCCACCTGTATTTGGGTGGAAAATCTGCTTTACTCAGTCTACCATTTCAAAAGTTAATCACGCCCCAAATCACCCTCATGGACACACCCAGAATAAAGTTTGCCCAAGTGTCTGGATGTCCTGTTGTCCAGCCAAATTGACTCATGAAGTTAATCACCACGCCACCTGGTAGGGTCGTCATGGGAATGAGCAGATGGAGATGTGCATGCAGGTGCTCATGATGTGCACTGGCTTGAACCGCATGTGAGGGGTAGGGAGGGCGAGTTCCCTGGGTTGAGTCCAGTGCAATGCCACACAAGTCAGTGGACTGCTCTTTAGCAGTTCAAATGCTGCTTCTCACTAAGTGCCATCTGTGTGTGTGTGTGTGTGTGTGAGAGAGAGAGAGAGAGAGAGAGCGAGAGAGAGAGGGGAAAGAAGTGTGTAGGGGGATCTTTGCACTCAAATCTAGTTATTTTGGAGAAGATGTATTTGATACTCAAGTTTGATCTTTACTTTTTGTATTTAAATACAAAAGCTGCTGTCAAGTTCAATTTCCCACTGTCCTGGTTGGGCAGTTTCAGCCTGACTTGGACAGCACCTCAGGGCATGTTGCTGGAGAGACAGAAGCCGGGAGCACAGCTCCCCACACAGGGAGGCGTGTGGCACAAGTGCCTGTCCTCCAGGGTGATTCAGAGGCAGGATAATTACAGGAGTGCAATTGCGGCTCAGAGAGGACCACTGTGATCAAATAGGAAAAAAGAATCACACGTGTAATCCAGTCCAGGGACTCTATGCTGTTCCTTGTCGGCCAGGAAAGTTGTCTGCTCAATGGGCACAATGAGCAGCAATGATCTTCTCTGAGACCTGAAAACCCTAGTGACAATTGTCATTGATGGGGGCATCCCAAGGGCTCTCAGTTTGGAGGAGTATGCTACTGGCGATCACATCAAGTCCCCTCCCTGGTTCAAGCTCTTGTTCTGTGGGTGTGGGAGCCTCTTCTTCATCCCCCACCCCAGCAAGGCTCCTGAGGGCCTAGAAATGGAAAGAAAATAAAGACCTGGGTTCTAGTCTCATTTTTCAAGTTACTGGGTTGTGCATTTGATCTTGTGCCAAACATGGAGAATTTCATTACCACTTGAGCATTTAACCCTCAAAGCCTAATGAAATTGTGATGTCCACCAGGAAGTTTCTGCTTTTCTTCAGTTGCTGGAAGCTTGAGGTGGCCTTTTGTCCCCTTCCTTAGCCCACTCCCAACAGTAGGATTGGCCCCTCCCCTCTCCAGTGATGGTAGATGACAAGACAGTCTGCAAGAAGCCAAGTCTTTCCTCCAGTTGTGGTGATGCTGAACCCGCAGCTCGTTTCGCACCTGACACTGGCTCAGTGAGTGTCCAAAGGCCTGGTGAGTTCTGTCTCCTGTCCTCAATGATGACGGAGCAAAGAGCAAGGTCAGGAAGAAGCTCCTTCCTGTCCATCAGTTTTCTATCTGGGTTTTGGGATGAGTATAGGTTTGCTGAGATTCTGATCCCTTTCTGCTCTCAGAGTAGGAATTCCTGGGCCTGATTTTCATTTAAACCAGTATATTTTACAAATATATCTAATTTCTGTGACATCACATGAGAATTTGGGGAAACGCTGCTGAAACAAACTCCCCTGTGCTTTGTTTTCTGCCATCTTGTTTATCTGAGCCTCTGGATCCAGGCCCAGGGGCGCTGCTGTCCTTGTAGCTCTGAATAGAAGAAAACCCTACACCTACTCCATGCAGCGTTCTTTAGACACATTTGACTTCTTTGGTCCTGTAAAGTCTGTACACAAGCAATACCATCCAGGCCTTTGGAAATTAACAGTTGTTTGATCTTGATGCCATGTATTTTTGAAATAAATCAGGACCAGATAGTACTTAAGTTCACCCGGAAGGTGAGTACTGAACCTGCCTACTTACTTTGATTTCATGTCCCTTCTCAATTTATGTTCAGCAATTGTCCACTCAAGTTTATTGGTAGTGATAACATGCAAGGTCTACCAGATTTAGGTGACCCTGTTATTTAAAAAGTATGTCCACCTGGAAATTTACAGCCACACTAGCAACATGACTCAGGAAATCTTCACTCATTGCAAATCTCAAAAGTAAGTCTCCAACCTGTCCTGCAAAGGAAATGAAGACTACACGTATGTCTCTCCCTCTCCCATAACCACAGAGATGTACGAACTGGTCTCCTGCCTCCCACAGGTCCTTCTGCCTAGTTCCTGTTGGAGGAGCATCTTTGAGTGCTTGGTTCAACTTCGCTTTCCACCTTGAAATTGCAGTCTGAGTCACCCTGCACCGACATGGGTACAGGGCTACCAGAATATTCCAGAGTCAACAACACAGAGAACTCTGACTCTCAACTTTGAGAACATCTTAGACCACATGTCTCACTGTCCTGCTTGCATTAGCGTGATTTTATTCTTTGATTTTCTGTACTAACTTAACTTTCTATTCCAGGAAACCCTTGCCCATGAAAATGAAATTGCAAGTAACTTTATGATTTGTATCAGGAAATTCCCTGAAATCTATTTATCCAGAAAACAGACTACTCAAATAGTTCTCCTTATCTATGTAATTCTTAGGTAATTGGTTACCTAGGCTTTCTTTCCCCAGCAACTGCTTACTCCTCAAGACTTCTTTCAAATTCCCTGGCTGGGTCCACCCAACCTGAATCATAATGCATGGATTTACCTAACCCCGTTAGCCTCCCTCCATTGACACTGAAGGGTCTGCTTTAAAACAGGAGCCCCACCCAGTGGAAGCCTTAGTCTCCTCTTGGATGTGACTCAGACACTGTCACAACAGTGAGTAGGGCTCATTATTATAGGGAGTAATAAACTCAGCTTTCCTTGGTCAATGTGTTATATTGGTGGTCTTATGGGGGGTCTTTTGGGGGACAAAAAAACAATTTTTATCCACAGGTGCAGAAATTATTGACAGATGTCATATTTGTATGTTAACAGCAGTTTGCAATCTAAATACCAATTTTCGGATATAATAGTATTCCTCAGATAGACATGGAATTCCCAAAGCCTAGTATATAAAATCATCTGGGACTCAGGTTGACAATGCAGACTTCTGGACTCACCTGAGTACATTCTGATTCAGAGCATGTCTGGGAAGGGAGTCAAGAATTTCCGCTCCTGCTCTGCAGGTACCTGATGCAGATGGCCCACAGATGATATTGGAGAAACAGTAACCTAGACCCACATGGCTGTTGTCAGCTACAGACCATAATAGAGATTTAATATTATCTGTTGCCTTACCTGGGGCTGCTGGGACAGAGTGCCAATGCCTGGGTGGCCTATAAACAGCACAAATGTATGTCTCCTGCTTCAAGAGAGTGGGAAATGTGGGATCAAGATGCCTCCAGGTTGGTCCAGTTGTGGGTGGCTGACTTCTCATCATCTCCTTGCATGGCAGAAAGAGGGTAAGAGCTTTCTGGTGGCGTCCCTGTAGAAAACTGATCCTGTTCCCGAGGGATCTGCCATGTGACTGGTGGCCCCATCTCCTAAAGCTGTCATGGTGGAGGTTAGGTTTCAAACATAAGAATTTGGGGGAAAAGGGGCACAAACATTTGGTCCATTACATCTGGAACATGAGATAAAGGAAACATATATCACCTTGTATCAGAAGAATGGAATTCTACTCAATCCAAGTTAAACACACGTAGATGAAGACCTACAAACTTCAACCCAATTGAGAAAATTATCTCTTATCAAATGGGTAATTGGGAAATTATTCCTCCCATTTCCTGTGTGTAGAGAGTATTGGTTGTGAGCTAGAAAACCACACCCATAAAAATATTTCCTCTGTTTATCATCTAAGTTTTGTTCTGTTTTGTGTACTATAAGTTTTGCTAACTCTAAGTGCTATGGGAACACACATGCTTCCCCAAGAGTTTTCTTCATCTATTCAACTCCTCACCATTTCTCATTCAGCCTGCTCACTAACTCTGACACTTCTGAGACCCTCTTGCTGAATCAGCTCTAGTCTCTGGCACTGACCAGGAGCTGCACTCTGTACCTGCTGTGGACATCATTGATGTCTTCCATCCAGTGCAGGCCAGTCTCCTTACCCTTCTGCATTTGTTCATTCTCTAGCATGATGCCCCGGTTCTTTAGTCATTTCTGCCTCTGTGGCTGCTTCATGCTCAGGAATAATTTGGGCCTTGCTGTCCCGCCTGACATGGAGGATTCTCCTTTCTGGCCACATTTGTCCTGAGTGGAGCGTCCACATTTACACCACCCGTTTCCTTCCCACTCCCAGCTCTGTGCATGTGCAGACTGCGCTATCATTCAGCCTCTGGGCTTTCCGCCACACACACAGTATCCTTTTCCTGAGCTGAGTGCATTTGTTCTTCTAACACTCCCCTCCATTTTTGTCACCTGAGACCCTCAGAGACCACTGTGATTGCATCTGTGGGATCTGGATCTGCAAAGCATCCTTTATGGAGATGAAGCTTGCCCCCCCCACTAGCTCCCATGCAGGTGACTCTGAATAGGAAGCTTTACCAATGCATCACAGGACACCTGGTCCAGCCTGTGTTCTGGGTCCTGCATCAGGAGCATTTTCAGCTAGCCTGTGGCCTTCACAGGATACTCTGCAGGAAGCCCCCTGACTCATGCTGGAGTAGACTTCACTGATCTCTGGGACACTTCCTCTCAAACCTACCAAAATCTCACAGTTATTTTGTGTAGTTGTTGCCAAAAGGGAACAAGAAGTCCAATCCATGTCTCCTCGCCCACACGATCATACTTACATTGAAGCCTCAGACTTTCACCCTGAAGCTCAGCTTATGAAATGATGATGCTTTATTTACATGTGCAATTTTATCTCGTTGAATGTGGTATATGAGACTATTTATTCTTCCATTATGTTATGTCATCTGTGCTCCCAACCTGTGTTTTCCCAGTAGGTCAACTCTTTTAACCTTGTGTATTAACTATGTTGTACAGTTTTCTAAAGTCTATGGGAAGCCCCTTATTTCATGTCTGAGAACAGATTCAATTAGAGATCCACTTCTCTAACTTAACATGCAAGTATTAATCAGTAAGGCAGGTCAACCTTCTAAGTCATCTTAATGTAAAGCCACCTCTGAAAGTCCACCCTGACATGACTCACACACAAGGAGCTTAATAAGAAGGAGATCGCTCTAGGGGTGGGAACACAAGGGGCAGTATGTTGAGGGGAACTGCAGCCACAGCTTTGATGTCCTCCAGGCGGACTCATTTCTCCTGAATGGGGCAATTTAGTTTCCCCAGTGCAGGGTCTATAGGATGCGTTGCACTTGAACCATAGTCTTTAATAATAGAAGCCAATTGCACATTCTGCTGAAGAGGCCCTTCTGCACATACTGCCTGGAGTTGTAGACAGGTCCTCTAGGAATACATGGCATAGAATATTCTTTTTCATTATTACACTTTCCTCCAGGTAGCATGGCCTTATGTGTATGCTGGAAATGGACATACTGTCCTCTGACATCCCAGACACTATAGTCCTTCTACAAATCCTGTGACTTCCAATTGGTTGTGAATCACTGGCTTCACCTTGCCTAGCAGAGACTGCCATTTGCAATTTTGCCTTATCCTATAGAAAAGCATTAGAAGTTTCCTAAAATTACATTTCATTCTTATTTAAAATCTATCTTTCTGATTGAGGTCATTAGTAAACATGGCAATCCACATATCTTTCTCCATATATTTCCCATCATTCTTCCACAAGGCATGATATTTATATTGGTAATTTCAAACCCATCCATTAGATAGCTTGTCTTACATCCTCTACTTAGTGGGGTTACATAACTGTGGTACCTGCCATGGTTTTTGTCTTGTTTATGTGGATCTCATTATCATTTCCTTTGATCACTTTGAAATCGGCATTTCTTCTGACCCAGAGTAGGGTTTTAATGCAGACCTCTGCCATGCCAGATTGCATAACCTCCTTTTATTACTATTTTCCTTACATTTCACAGACTCTGCTATGCCTTTCTTCCCCCTCCAAACAATCTTCCATAACTGTCAGAAAGGATGAAAACAAAACAAAATAAAAAAAAAACAACTCATGGATGAGAGAACTGTAAGTGTCAGTGGTGATGTAAACACAGAGACAACAAACCAGGATGCAGCCCAGGAAGGACGGTTCCACCTCAAGCTTCCTGGGATAGGTGGATGCCTGTTCCCTTGAGTGTCCGTGACAGTGGTTTGGGAGTCCTCTGGCCATCTCTGACTCTCAACTCACCACGTGTTCACCAGGACCAGAGTCAGGAACCCCACAAAATGCCTACAGCTCCCCCCGCGACAGTTCCAATAATCTTATTCCAAGCCCTTTATAATCTGTGTGTGCAGAATTGCATTTCATATGGTCAGTAGCACAAATCTTGAATTTTTCTTTTTTTAAATCAGATATATGGGCATATAAGTTATTTCTTTAATAAACGCTTGTTAAATTCTTATTATGGGCCAAAAAACTGTATTAGGTTTGAGATTAGTGGGGGTCACAACTGGATATATCACTGTCCTCATGGAAATTCTGGAGAGTGGAATACCCATATTAACAGTGCATAAATAAAATGACTAATTCTTAGTAAAGTGAAATGAACCCCTCTGGGTGTCATTCCAAGCAACAGAATGGCTTCCATAACCAGAGAAGGAAGAATATTTTCAAATAACTAGAAAGAGTCTGGTGTGACTGAGCACAGAGCCAGAGGTTTGTAAAGCCTGTCAATGGAAGGTCTGCTAGTGCCTCGTGCTACAACTTAAACTTGATGGGAAACCCTCCTTGTATCCAGTCTTCATTTAAAATGCACATTGCTTCCCTTGGGTGGTCCTAGCCATCCAAACCAGAGCCTTGTGCATGCTAGACAGGCAATCTACCTCTGAGCTACATCCCCAACCCAAAAATAAACATTTTCCTCCAGTTCTAGTGTGGAGAACTGAATGAGTAGTCCTGAGTAGACTGAGGGAGACTAGTTAGAAGACTTGCAGCAGCTGAAAGATGGGAAGACTTAGACAAGGGTTCTGTAGCAGGCATAGAAAGATAAAGATGGAATTAGGAAATGGTTGGGAGCTAAAATGTGGACAGACATTTGCTAAAGAATTGTGTATGAGGTAGAGGGAAATGTCAAAGTTGACGTGTAGGTTTCTGCCTTGTGCAAATTTAGAGATTGGAAGCATTAAAAATAACAGATTTGGGGCAAAATAGTAATTTTGATTTTGAAGTTGAATTTCTGATTCCTTTGAGACATCCAAGTGAACTTACTGAGAAATGGTCTCCAAGCACATGGTATGACTGGGTAGAGGCAGAAGCCTGGGGTAGATGGCATTGTGTGTGAAGGCAGGGGCTTAGAGGGAGAAGAGGACATGAGCCTGAGCCTTGACAAGTGCCAATGTCAAAAATGGCAGAGGAGGGAAAAACATGCAAAACTGATATAGGACCAAAACACAAATCATGAAAACTCAGCAGCAGATATGTAGTGGTTAATCTGAATTGCCAACTTGGTAGGATTGAGAGGTGCTGATGATTAAGAGACTTCTTGATGTTTTCATGGGGGCGTGTCTAGGAGTGATTGGCATGTGGGATAGTGAACTGAAGTGGAGACACTTCTTAAGCGTGGGCAGCATCTTCCAATAGGATGATGGCTTGGACAGAATAAAAGTTGGAAGAACTTTTATTAAGTTCTTATTAAGATGCAGATGCAAGCTCCACTCTCCTTGAACAGGTTCTTGATTATTGCTTCCATTGTCTGAGGATATCTCACTTCTTCACTATTCCAAAGTGGACTCTGCCAGTGTTTCTCCATGGAGTTTCCAGAAGCCTTGGTCTTGGACTAGGGTTGTACTGTTGATCCCTCTTGTTCTGGGGTTTCCGCCTCTTGGACTGCGCAGCTACTGGTTCTTCCAGTTCTCCTGCCTGCAGACGGCCATTGTGGACTATCAGCTTCTGGTTGTGTAAGCCAATCTAATAAATCCCCTTTTTATAAACATACTTCCTATTCATTCTATTCCTCTAGAACACCCTAATACAAGATAACATTTGGTTGGAAAGAAAAAAATAGCTAACAAAGATTGAAAATATGCTCAATCTTATTAATAATGAAGAAACACAAAGTAAAAGCACAATGAAATATCTACAAGAGAAGTTAAAAAGCAATAAAACCAAGTATTGGCAAGGATGTGGAGCCATGGGGACGATAAAGAAGGTGTAAAATGTATACAAGAGCCATAGAAAAACATTTGGGGAGTGTGTAGTCAATCTGAAGATGCACAGAGCAGACAGTGCAGCATCTCCCCTTCCTGGTGTAGAGCCAGCATACACAAGTCTGCGTGGGCATGAATGTTCATGGCAGCATGTTTCTAACAGCAAAACATTGAAAGCCACACAAAGGTCTGCTGGTACGATAATAGAGAAATAAATCTTTCATATATTTAATAACATGTATCCATAGAATGAAAGACTCAAATATGAACATGAATTACCTGCATTGACAACAATCTCATGGCCAAATAAATCATAAACATACAATGTTGCATGTAAATACCAGACCCAGAAGACAGCATGATACCTATTCACATAAATCTCTCAAACACAGCACGAAATTATCTGGAGAAATAATAAGATTAGGATAAATGCCACAAAATAATAATTCAGAGTGACAGGATTTTTTTGTTTTTGTTGTTGTTGTTTTGTTGGGCTGGAGATGAAACCCAAGACTCACACCCACTAGGCAGGTGCTGTATCGCTGAGCTACATCCCCAGCTCCAACATTTACTTTTGATCCTGAGGAAGAGGTTTGGGTTGGGAATGTTCACACAGGAGCCTGCAAAGCTTGAGGCAAAAGTCTTTTGTTATGCTAGGGGATGGTTGCTATTGTTTGAAATCTACATGAAATGCAAGGTATGCAGAAAATAAAATTTTAAAAACTGAATAAGAAAGCAAAACAGAAGTAAAAAGTAACAAGGAAACGATTCGTACAGTGACAGGCTCTGAGGAGTGGCCTTGGGAAAGGTGGTAGATGTGGAGAAGAGGTGAGGATTGCTGTGGATCCTAGAGATACAGGAATCAACCAGGGTGATCGTGAATATCCCCATGGAGAAGGAGTCAGCCAGCTGATGGTGGAAGTCCCCATGGAGAAGGCAAGTTTGAGGCAGACACCGGGCGTTCTTTGAAGCAGAAATGACAACCACGTGGGTGTGCCTTGGGACCAGAAGGAGTCAAAGATGGCGGAAACTACGTGTCTTTGGCCTGAGGGGCCATCCTTGTTTGTGACTCCTTCCCAGAGTGGGTCATAACCTGAAGTGGCAACAAACAACAAGGGGTGGGCAGGGTGGGAGAAGGCTTCCTCAGGCGGAATCCCAAGGTAGATGGAAATTCCAGAAACGACTGAGGAGAAAAAGCAGTGACTCCACAGAAGGGGATTGGAAGAGCAGGAAGTTGCCAGAAAAGTCTGAAAGAAGAAAAGGATGGAAGCATGCTGGTGTCCCTCTGCCTGCAGGGCTACACCTGGGCCCCATGGGGAGCAGCCACCTGCTGCCACTGTTGCTGATGTTGAAGGAGGGACAGGGGCTGGAGCGGTCTTGGGTCGGTGGAACAAGGCTTGACTGCTGTCAGCACTTCACCCTGCTTGGCACACAGACGACTCTTGCCACCAGCCAGACGGGTCGCCTGCAGTAGGTGGCGTCTGTACAGATCTGAGCAATGCCGGTTTTGTAACCTACTAATCACACCTGCTGGATGGCGGCGAGGGGCTCCTGCACCGTAATTATTCCCCATGACTTTTCTGTACAGTAGTTAGTTTCCAGACTGATGAGGAGGAGCCTGCTCTGTGCAGATGGGAAATGCTTATTATGCTAATCAAGTTCTGGGTTGTTAGTGCAAATTATTAAATGGAGATGTTAGCGGTGCCTCTGGTGGAATGACGAAGGTGACAGGGTCCTAGGCAGAGATAAATGGCACTGACTGCAGCCTGGGTGGGTCCTGGCTCCAAGTTCAAGGCAAGAAAATGGAGTTCTAACCTGAAGGTTCCATTTCTTGCAGGAACAGGGAGAGGCATGGCCTGCTTACTTCCTAGATCTGATAAGAAGTTCTCATTAAAATATTGTGTTTTATTGGGAGAGAGTTTGAAGATGTCAGTGAGAGTGAAAGGCCCAACAGTCATGCCGAGGTGAACTCTAACACGAAATCCATACGCTTAGCCAACAGCATTGAGCAAGGAAGAAAACAGTGAGTCAGATGTAAGAGGAGACTCTGGGGCCACGTGCAGAGGACAGAAAATGAGCTGCGAGTGGTGGCCACACGCTCGGCCAGGATTCCCACAAAGATGGCAACTGATTATTTTTCTAGGGAAACGTGGATTAAAATTGATTCAGAAAGGAAAACAATCTGAATGTACCAAAAACATGAATGGAATTAAAGTATTCAAAATAATTAGCTTTATTAAGTGTCCCAAAGCATGACACTTCCAAAATCACACTTTTTCAAGCATTCTGTCTCAGATAAACCCCATGCTCTATAGCATACTCCATTCAGCATTGTGGGGGATGAAAAAATCTCATTTTATTTTATTATGAAATATGTATAACCCTCATATTAACATCTGAAAAGTAAATCACAGAAAATTTAGATATTAGCTTCTTGAGATGCAAAAATCTATAACATCTATAATAAAATTAAACAATAAAACATAAATATATAAATAGCTGTAATACAAGTGAACAATAAAATACATAAAATATTAAAACCTGACAGGCATTGAGCTCAGGAATGAAGGACTCTTCCCTTAAGAAACACAGAGCTGTTTCACAGCACACAGGAGATCCTAGTATTCGGTGGGTTCTAATTCCAACACAAGTGTCCTTAGAAGAGATACAAGGAGTCTAGGACACAAGGTAGGGTGCAAAGTGGCCAGAGAGGCAGAAGTTGGATCCCTGCAGAGGCTGCCACTAGCCAGGGACCAGCTGGAGCCAGGAGCGGTGGCTGCACAAGGAGAGCTTTTAGCTTGAGAGGGACTCAAATGAAACCAGAATTTGGAATCTGGCCTCCAGAAGATGAAGGATTACATTTATTTTAAACTTCTAGTTTATGACAAGTTTTTGCATCAGTCTTTGCTAATACACATCCCTCTTGCCACGTTAGTAGATGGATGCCTCGCTATTAAGGCAGAGGAAGAATGCCTACCTGTCAATGTCAGACACTCTAAGCACTCAGTGACTGCATGACTGCACCTTAGCCTGATTGGAACTTGGGGTCTGGTGGTCCAATCTTCTGGGCCACTTCTGAGCCGATGCCATTGGACAAGCTCCTTCTGGACACATCTCTCTCATCATCTGTGAGATGTGGTGAACAAGTGCCTTTCAGAGTGACTGTTACAATTTGACGTAATGCATAAGACAGTTAAGCACCGTGGTTGGCACACAATCAGCACATGACAGATCGTCTCTATTACGTACACACAGACACCCACGCAGACTGGACCCGGGGCCATGCTGCTCGGCATCTGGCATCTCTTATTGCAATAAGTAGTTCAGGGAGACGAGCGGTACCGTAACAAAAAGCAGAGCTAGCTGGACCACAGAACGGGCAAACTGAAGTTCATTTCTCATTATATGACCCCAAAGAAATGAGAACATAGAAAAAAGATGTTAAGATGATAAGAAAGCCAAACTATATTTTTGAACGAGCACAGGGATCTGCTCCATCAGCCCCCAGTGGAACCGTATTTTCCCCAACGCTGCTTCAGAAGCTGTGAACCCCAGAGCAATGGGGCCGTGCTCACCCAGGAGCCCTCTGCAACTGTGCTTCCTGTGTGACTTGCAGGAAAATTGGGGTCAGAATTGTGGAGTGGGCACCCCGGAGAGGCTCCCCTCACCATACTTGTGTGGTGCACAGAGTGGCCCTGATACTTGTGCCAGCCTTGTGCCTTCACGTGGGAGTCAATCAACACCCCAGAGTTGAGACCGACAGCTACCCTCGTGGCTCACTCCTCTCTCTAAGGTCCCACCTCCCGGTACCACCACATCGACTATTGAGTTTCAGCACCTAGATTTTGGAGGGGACTTGTACGCAGCACAGCCGAGATCTGCTGTTCAGCCTCAGCCCAGCAGGGAAAGGAGGCACTGCCCTGCCCATTATGTACCTACTAGATTTAAGGGCATCTAGGCAGGGCTGAGAAAATAAAGAAAAAAGAGAATTGTTCGATAAACCTTTTAATGGAAAGAACCTCTGTTGAATTCAATCGGTACTTTTTCTTTTCTTTTTTCTTTTTTGTGTTTTCATTTCAATTTATTCTATGCAGCTGGTCCTTTTCCATGCAGCCCCAGTTGGCATGACTATACTGTGGTCCTTGGCATGCTTAGGTCCCTGTTTGCAAAGACGTCCACTTACCTGGTGTCCTTCTTTATATTTCCCATTCAGCTGTTTGTATAGGTTTTGTTTTAATGCGTATCAGTCTGTACACCAGAAACGCACACTGGCAAATGGCACAGCTTTCTAGGTGTCAAAAATCACGCTGTTAAAGAGTGGGATTGTATTCCAGAAGTTGTGCTAATAGAAATTAGAGAACTTAACACAAGTAAGGTCTTGCTTTAGTCGAACCTGACAAAAATCATTAGGGAGGAAACTTTATTTGGGGTCTCCTGGTTTCAGAGGTCTCAGTTCATAGAAGGTCAGCTCCATTCCTCAGGACTCAAGGTGAGACAGAAAATCATGGCAGAAGAGTGGGGTGGACAAAAGCAGAACATGGGACCAGGAAGCAGAGAGAGAGAGAGAGAGAGAGAGAGAGAGAGAGACCCCTCACCATGGACAAAATATAAGCCCCAAAGGCAGACCCTCAATGAGCCTCCTCCTCCAGACACACCCCGCCTGCCTACAGTCACCACCCACTAATCCCTATCAGGATTAATGCACTGATTAGGTCAACACGCTCATGACCCAATCAATCCACCTCTAAACTTTCTTGCATGTCTCACACGTGAACTTCTGGGGACACTTCATTCTAGACCATAATAGGCCTCCTCACAGAAGGCTCAAGGAGCAGAGGCCGCTTTTAGCACTCTGCTTGGTTGTGAAGGCCTGGATGAAAAGTCCTGAGGATGCAAGAAGGTGTAGTGAATGTCACATCCACAGCACTTTCCAGTTTGCAAAGGCCTCCTGGGCACAGCGCCTCCCATGATCCAGGGCCCTTCTAGCTCTGTGGTGAGCGCTGCTCCCAGATCCTGGTGTCCAGGCGGAGCCCAGCCCCACTGCTGGCACACTCAGACTGTTCCCATCTGCATGGACCCGTGGAGGCCTAGGTGCTGTGTTTTCCTAGCTTCGTGCTGTCAGGGACACAGATGGATAAACGGTAGTTTGGCATTAATTTGCAAAGCAAAGGCCCAGTTTTTACTTACAAAGAGTTTCTCTCTCTCCTTGGTGGTTTCCATAGCAGTGTGCTGCTTCCTGCAGTAGGCGCTTGGAAGGAATCAGCACAGGGATTTGGGGGGCTTGTACTACTTACTTCATTTCATAGAGTGCTTACCTTTTGACAATAGCTGCGTGTTCTTTGCTACATCAGAGGTTTATGGTATTCCTATAGTAGCTCAAGGACTTAATTTTAAATGCTGCCCCACATAACAGCATTTCATTCAAAACTGGACATTTTGGGAAAAAAATAGTTAGCTATCATGCAACTTTTAGTGCACTCTTTCTATGATTTCAAATTGTAAATCTTTTATGAGTAAATGGATTGATGACTTTCTGTCAATGACGCAGACTTGACACTTCGCTGTGATAAAAGTTTGGGTCACCCAGTGTAGCTACGCGTTTGCTCATCCTTGTATTCCACCAGCACCTGCTATGCTCCAGCTGCCTGCCGGCACTGTGCTCACCATTGAGGGATGGGGCCTGTGTTAGTCAGCTTTTCCTTATTGTGACCAGAGTATCTGACATAAACAACCTAGAGAAGGAGAGACTTATTATGGCTCCTGGTTTAAGGGTCTCAGCTCCTGGTCAGCTGGCTCCATTGCTCTGGGCCTGGGGTGAGGTAGAACATCATGGTGGAAAGGCTTGGTGGAGAAAAATGCTCAGCTCATGCAGCTGGGAAGCAGAAGAAAGAGAGGGTAGAGGAAGGGACAGGGACAGGATATGGTCCCCAAGGGCCTGCTCCCTGTGACCTGCTTCCTCCAACCATGCCCCACTGGCCCATGGTCTCCACCACCTTCCAGAAGTCCCTTCAGCTCTCCATGGATGCATCCGCTGATGAGGTCAGAGCACTCTCCATGCAATCCCTTTCATTGCTGGCCTGGGGACTATACCTTCAATGTCTTAGGGAGACACTTCATATCCAAACTGTACAGCCCTAAGATACTTCCCTTGAAAACAGTCAGAGTGATGAGTTAGAGTTTTCACAAAGGAAGAGAAACCATGAAGGCAGCCTGGGCGCTCAGTGAAGGAGGACCATGGGAATCTGTGGTACCGACGAGGAACAAAGGGGTGGATACAGGTGGAGGACTCAGAGGAGAAGATCCCAGTGTGCGTTGAATTTGTAAAGTAGGCCAGCTCCTACAGTACGCTGGGAACAGTCCTTACAGCCTGACACCTTCAGTATGGTGTGTACAGTGCCGTTGGTAATCTGCAGTTCTACGAGGTAGGCTGTGTTGTTCTCATTTTACCAATGACAAAACTCAAGCCAAGAGGGTTTAACGCACAAGATGCAGCCCTGTGCATCCCATTTCAAAGCCAAGGGTGCTAACACTCTGTCACACCAATCTTAGGAACATAGGAGGACCTGGCCAAACTGCAGTGTGGGCAAATGTGGACACACTACATTAGTGAGAGATGGAGGTCAGCTGTGGAGGGGTCAGGACGAGGAGGAAGGGTGCAGAGGCCAGCTAGCCAGGCCTCACACAGCTCCCCAGGAGGGAAAGCTAAGTCCAGGCTGTGCCCAAGGGGTCTGGGACAAAGAGTGACATTTCTAGGAGTATGCAGATTTGGAGAGGCTGGTAGAAGAGAGACTGAGTTGACAGCCAGCCCTCCTCCGTCCCTTGGTTGTCTCGGTTATGGGATGCACAGGAGCGTTGCAGGGCTGGTCTCCTGGTTCTCCAAGCCCTGAAGCTAGGAAATGAAGTCAGGGTTAACTGCAGAGGCCTGGCGGCTCCTTTCTTCTCCACTAGACCCTCTCCCTTCCAGGAAAGAGTAGAAAAAACAAGGCACATTTGCATATTTTGTGTTTTGCTCTTATTTTTATCACTTCTCTATCTCTACTCTCTACTATTTTTTTTTTCATCGAATCTCAGTCTTCTCTTATAATCTAAGTATTTACCTATCTTTACTTAAATAATGTTTTAGGAATACCCTCAAATATTAGAATTTAGTATTTTATTATCATTCATTTATAAATGTTTTGTGATTTTCTCTATGCAAACTTCTTTGATCAAGTTAAAAGTGTGATTTACATTCTTTAAACGTGCATTTTTTTGTTCGTTAAGTTTTGCAGACTTCATGTTGATTCACTGTACACAAACGGGGGACACTTTTCCATTGCTCGGTTGTGCATGATGTAGATTCATACTATTCCTGTGAGAAATGGTAGAATGAGACAGTCGTCCTTACCCCATGCACATGGATGATCAAACATGCATTTTAGGTTACACAGTGCTGTTGTCCTTTGATTATGTTTAGATCCGTAATTGTAATTTGAGGCACACAGCACATGGTGTCTGGTCCTGATCCTTTGCTATTTGAGGTTGCTCAGTAACCCGACTGGCATTTGCGTTATTCCACATGTTCCTCAAAAAGAGACACCTCCCTAACTGTTGGATGAAGATTTATAAAAGAGAAAAACAATCAGATAATCACAATTATGGAAATACATACTCTCTGCCACAACTGGGCCCCTGGCTGAATGAGGGAAAGAGATCCAGCCGTGGCTTTTCTTTCATTGGATTTTATTATCCTTTGTCACTCAATAAGTATTTGAAGGATCTACCATGTGCCAAACTCTAGTTTTCATGGAGATTATATCTTAATTAGAGGAATCAAATGGTTAGTGTGCAAATAAGTAAATAAATAATGCAGTGTAGTGGGTATCAAGTGCCGTGAAGACTCTCAAACAGGATGACGAGATGTTGACACTGGCAGGTGGATACGGTGGGCCTGGACTGCTGGGGACGATAGTGGCCTGTGAGCTGAAAACAGCAGAAGAGTTAATTTCAAAGTCCTGATGAAGAGCAAGGCTTCGTGGTCCCAGGACAGACTGTTCAGCCCGGGAAGGGGAAGCAGAAGTTCTCCATGAGGCCTGCTGGGTTGGAACTCTGAAATTCCAGACTCCCTCTCGGGGACCTGGAAGAGGTGCTTTCCGATCCGCAGGGAGGGAGCTAAACTTTTATTGGTGCTCGACCACACGTTGGCATTTCCTGTCTCTGGTGGCTTGTTCAGCTAGACTTCTCTCCCTCTAATTGCCATTTAATCTGAGAAACTAAATGAATAGGTGTGCATGTAATTGCAATTTAAGAAAGAAAGTGACAACTAAATATAATTAATAAAAAACCATATTACTGGGCATATCCAGTGTTGAAGCTGGAATGAATCTGAAATTACTCACAACTTATCACCCAAAGAGCTGATGCTTTGTGGTACAACTCTTCTTTTTTGGTAATATTTTAACGTATTATAGTTTGTTTACACATGTATATTTTTAGGGCAAATGATGCATTAAAAGTAATACTAAGACTAAAATTTGTGGAATGCACAAGCACATCCCATCTGAATCTAAACTTCATTAGGACAGGATCTGGGTGGCCAGGCCTCTCTGTTTCTACAGCACCCGCTTCGCCCCCTGAGGTGGCACAGAGCACCATGGTCATGGGAGCGGGATGGCATCTATTTTGCCTGTTGTTGTCTTACCGGTGCCCGGGGCTGTCACTGATCCCTACCTGCTCAGTTGGCTGAATTCATGTTTAATGACATACACTTAGTCACTCTGCCCTTCTACCTGTGGATCTTTCCTGGTTAGCACATTGATTTTGCCGCCGTGAAAATGTTCTAATTTACAAATGAATCGAATTGGACAGCTAACGTGGAGGTCATTTCTTTAGGATTTGAAGCACATGGCCCTCTAGAGACATCAAAAAAACACACGTGTATGGACGCCTCCAGTAATCAAGCACTTAATTTTAATTGAAATGGGCTTTTCTGGGGATGCCCCAGGACCATATCTACAAAACAAATGAGGCAAAGGAACACACCAGATTTTTGCGGGCATAGCCAGTTTCTCAAGTAGAAGAGCGAGGGTCCTCCACCACACTCTGCCTGTCCCTGCTGTACACGGAGTCTCTGGTCCATACCAGGAAGTCATAGAAAAGCCATCTGGAGATGGTCTAATATTATGGTGGGGAAGGGTGGGAGCAAGGGAATGGAGTGGGGAGGAGAAAATGGAAGACCCTTCTCAGTGTTGAAGCTGCTCAAACGTAGAATCTTATAAATGGATGTGAATTTAGCCAGTGTCAGACTGAACTGTCACTTCCAAGTTCATTTGTTGAAACTCTAATCGCTGGCATGACTGTGTTTGGAGATGGATCCTTTAAAGGAGATAATTAAGGTTAAATGAGGTTTTGATGATGGAACCCTGATAAGAGAGTGAAGGCATCATTACAAGAGGAAGACGCTGGCTCTAATACACGTCCCCCACCCTCCCACCACAGGAGCACCCGGTGAGAAGCAGCCATCTGACCTACAAGCCAGGGCTCTCCCCAGAAACCACCCCAACACAACCTTGATCGTGAATTTGCAGCCGCCAGAACAGTGAGAAAGAAATTTCTGTTGTTTAAGCCACTTACTTTATTGTGGCGTCCCTGGCTGACTAATGCATCCTGTACCCAAACTTAAGAATATAAAGAAGAAAAAGTAGGCTCAAATCTTCACCATGTCAGCTTAGGACCTGACTTCCTTAGCAAGGCTCTAAAGCTCAAGAAGTAAAATCAAGAATCAATAAATGGGATGGACTCAAAATAAAAAGCTTCTTCTCAGCAAAGGAAACAATTGGTGACGTGAAGAGAGAGCCTACAGAGTAGGAGAAAATGCACCTCAGATAGAACACTAATTTCCAGAATATACAAAGAACTCAAAAAACTTAACACACACAAAAAGCAACCCCATCAATAAAAGGGGTAATGAACTGAACAGACCCTTCATAGAAGAAATGCAATCAATCAACAAATATATGAAAAATATTCACTATCCTTAGTAATTAGAGGAATGCAAATCAAAACTAAGATTTCATCTCACCCCAGTCAGAATAACAAATGTGAAGAATACAAACAACAATAATGTTGGTGAGGATGTGGGGAGAGGATATACTCATACATCGCTGTGGGAATGCAAGTTGGTGCAACCACTACAGGATCTGGTGTGGAGATTCCTCAGAAAACTTGGACTGGAACCACCATTTGATCCAGCTATCCCACATCTTGGTTTATACCCAAAGGACTTAAAATCCTTAAAATATTACAGCCACATCATTGATGCAGCCACATCAATGTTTATAGCAGCTCAATTCACAATAGCTAAATGATGGGACCAACCTAGGTGCCATTCAACAGATGATCAGATAAAAAATGTGGATATATATATTATATACATATATATAATATATGTATATAATATATATATATATACATATATATGATGGAATATTACCCAGCCTTAAAGAAGAATGAAATTACGGCATTTGCTGGTAAATGGATAAAGGTGGAGAATATCATGCTAAGTGAAATAAGCCAATTCCAAAAAAAACAAAGGCCAAATGTTTTCTCTGATAGGCAGATGCTAATTCACAGTGGTGGGGAGGGAGACTAGGGAAGAGTAGACTTGTTTTAGATTAGGTAGAGGTGAGTGAAGGGAATGGAGGGACTGTGGAGGTAGGAAGGATGGTAGAATGAATCAGACATTATCACCCTATGTACATATATAACTAAACAAACATTGAATTCTACATCGTGTATAACCAGAAGAATGAGAAATGATACTCCATTATGCATGATGTGCCAAAGGGCACTCTACTGTCATGTATAACTAATTAAAACAAATTTTTTAAAAAGTGAGAGGCACACAACATCAGCTTAAGCTATGTTACTTTGAGTACTTTGTGATAGGCAAGGTATTTTTATTTACTTATATGTTAACATTTCCAGAAAACCTTGCAAAATGGCTACAATCTGCGGGTGCAGCACTGACATGAATAACTGAGGCTGAGAGAGCTCACTGGCCTCATCCAAGCAAGAAGAAAACCTAGATTGTATGGTTTAATTCATTCATTAAAAAAAAAAAAAATTACTATCCAAAGAGGAAAGATTCCACTCCAGCATTTCTTTGTCAAAATAAGGACAAATTATAATTGCTCATTCTGTCTTTATACCCACTTTTTAAAATTCATCTTCTTTGTGTTTATTCTGATCTTGCTTCAAATGGTAAAAATCGGCCGCTCTGTCTCTGCCTGGAGGAAGCTGGCCAGGCGCGTTCCGTGGTCCTCCTCCTAGAGAAGGGGCTCCCCCTGGCAGGCCGCGCCTGCGTGTGGCTGCTGACGGCTGTCCCAGGCTCGCCCTCTTCATGGTGGGATGTTCCTAAACCTGCAGGGCTGGAGGTCGGCAGAAGCCTCATCTTCCTCTGTGCCCTCCTGGCACAGCCCAGTGTTCCTGGGCTACTTGCAGCGTTCACCAGTGCCCATCAAAGTCTCATGAATCTGACTCTAGGCATTGCGCCTCATGACCATTCAGTAAGTTTGAATCCTATCTTAAAACCATCTGTGGACAAAGTCCACACGTGGAACACGTGGAACACGTGGAACACGTGGCGTTCTTATGTACATAAGCACATCCCTGAGTAGCATCTGCACACACGCCTCTCAAAGTAATAGCAGTTGACAGTTTGCAAGGTGACTTTTAACCAGGGAGCCGTTGACCTAGCAAACATGACCCAAGTCACGCAGAAACCAAGAAGGAAGATGCGAGAGGGCCTGGGCGCCTCACCTACTGCTCGACAACCGTGCCCCTCCTGCACTCAGCTGGTGACATCTGGGGCTCCGCTGCTGCGCGATGGGATCCCTGTTTGTGCCCATGCAGGAAAGCAAGATGTAAGCGTGTGTGTGTGGGTGTGTGCTCGTGTGTGCGTGTGTGCGTACTATCTAATGCCGACTCATCTGTCATCTCTAGCCAAGACTGGGACAAAGTGGTGGTAATTCTGCTTTTCCCTGTGACATGTATGCATCTATCAACAGCCAGGGTGCTTTCTTGAAACCAGATGTCAGATCACGTCCCAGTGTCTTCCTCCCCACACCCACCTCACGCCTGGCTTGGTAACAGGCTGAGCACCCAGCAAGTGCCCCTCCGACCTGGGACCCTGCGGAAGCCTCTTTCCCAGCTTCTTCACAGGGCTAATCCCTCCCACCCTCTGGGCCTCTGCTCAAATGCCTTCTCTACAGAGAGGCCTCACTACCAAGTGAGGCCCTGGGGTACACTAAGGTGCCGGCTCCAGCACATCACTCCGACCCTTCCCTTGCTGCAGTTTGGTAGCTATGTGCTTACCCCCAACCCATGAGCCCCTGAACACACTAGCCTGCAGAATGGTTTAGGTTGGGGACCTGCACTCTGGTTTTCTCTGCTGGAACTGCAGCTGGTCCCTGACCTGATGTAGTTGCTCAACAAACATGGAGTGGTTTTTCTTTGCTTTCTGTGTAGTGAGGAACTGGTAAAATTTACAATACCTTGACTGCTTTAGCATTGATTATTAATTGATGTATATTAATGCAATCAATTCATATATCTGTAAAGTTGAAGTGTGTGTAAGAAGAACAAGTAGCATTGAGAAATGGAGACAGAATGGGGCAGCCCCGGGGCAGCCCCAGACCAGTCTCAGACCAGCCTGGCGCACCTGCGAGCAGGTAGGATGGGGGAATTTGTGTGGGAGACAGGCAGGACCAGCTGGTTGCGACCAGAGCGAGATAGTGGTGTCTCCTTGCCCTGCCCAGGCAGGACTGCATGCAGCTCATCATAAGGAAAGTGTGCAGGAAGTTTCACTTTCCAGTTCCACCAAGGAGAGCGCTGAGGTCCCTGCAGCTAAGGGGCACAGAGGCAGCAGGGCAGCCGGTTAAGGGGTCAAGGATGTGGCTCTGCACAGGCCGCTGGCCCCAGCAGCCAGTCCTCTCAGGGCAGCACAGCGAGCAAGCGAGGTGATCCTGCCTCCTCCAGGCCGTGAGCTGGCGGAGCAGGACCAGCGGCCGCAGGCAGGAGCAGCCGGCAAGGCCTCTGCCTCCTCTGCCTTCTTAGCTCTGCAGCCGATGATGGTGACGGTGTGGGATGGAAAACAGAGCACTGGCAGGAGGGGGAGTCTGAAAGAGCAAAGCTGCAGGAGCCCCCGTTTCTCCCCTTGTGACATGTGCAGAGTCCATAGGGAGCCCCGAGGAGAAGCAAGGTGACACAAAGAGACAGAAATAGGAAACACAACCAGGAAGTCTGTGTGCCCTGGCTCTGCCAGTGGCCTCACGTGGACAGGAAGCTCCCTGTCCCCACTCCACAGCCACCAAGCTGGACTCCGGCTTGCTGTCCCTAACAGGGTGCTGTCTACATTAGGCACCCAGTGCTAAGACCCAGGGTCCCCTGACACATTTGAAGGCTGTCACACTGGCTCGCGCTCCACAGGCCATCAGTCAGCAGGTCCTATGGAAACAACGCTGATTTTGGTCAGGCTGCACCTAAATGCCATTAAACACTGGAGCTCTTGCTTACATATCTGCAAATGTGACAGTGGTAACTGAAGGGACAAGGAAGAGGGTAAAGTTCTCAAAGAATCAAGAATAAACCAGACCTGGGGAGCCACTGCACAGGCGGGTGGGAGGCTGCTGAGAAAGGAGGAGCAAGCATGCCAGAGGAGTGAGCAGAGGCAAGTTCAAGTTGTCCGCAGGAGGCTGGCAAGCCTGTTGGACCCCTGAGTGAGGGACCAGAGAAGGGTGGATCCAAGGCCAAGAGCTCCGAAATGGCCTGCACCCTGAGGTAGGTTTTAGAGGAAACAGCAAACATACTGTAGCTGAAAGAACAAGGGGAAAAGACAGAGAGGTCTCTCAGGGACACAAGTGTGCACAGAACCCTCCGGTCCATGTGATGGTCTCCCATGCCCCACGCCTTGGCCGCTGGCAACAGTCTTCCTTCGAACTGACCTATCTCACATCAACTGCAATGGTTGATTCCACTCATTCATTCAACACAGTATCTATTGCATGTCTACCAAGCGAGCAGGACTGATGGAGTCTCCGGGACTATAACAGCGAAGGCACATTTTAGAAGAAGAGCAAGCTAATTTACGAATGAATGGGTAAGAGGATGAATGAATTCCACATAGAGCTTTGGACTGTGTTCATTAACGAAGCAGCTCGGTCTCCCCCGCTGCCCTGGCTGCTGAATCAGAGGCGAAAAGCTGCTGAGCAGCAACTATATGTTTAATGTTTCCCTTGAAAGCATCGCTGCGATCGTCCAAGACTAAGCTCCAGGTCACATCTGCAGCGGAGCTGGTAAGAGAGCAAGTTCATGGCCTGCATTTGGATGGCTTCTACCAGCTACATCTGGCCAGGCTACTGAAGTCTGGGTGATTATGCAGCTCGGCAGGAAAACGCAACCTGGGTCGGCCTTTGTTCTCCCTCTTCTCTTTCCGCAGAGCCTTTCAATTTCTGCCTTATTGTTTTCCGTCACAATCTCCTTATTTTCAACCACTCAGCTTTGTTTGCAGATGTGGCTGGAATCTGCCGTCTTGGACTGCCGTTGATGGACTATGACAGCCAAGGACACCAGCTTGAAGTTTTCAAGGGTGTCTGGATGGTGTGGGTTGACAGTCATCTTAGGCAAGGACAAGACAAAAGCAGAACAAGAGATGGTCAACAGACGTGGCTGCTCTGACCACTGAGCAAATTAGTAAACCAGATGGACTCAGCAGGTCCTAGGAGCTTCACGCAGGCAGGTCAGGAACTGTCCCTGGCAGGGTGTTCTGCTCCTGAGGGCTGCAGCACCCTGACACAAATGACTCTGGGTTTCCTCCATTTGTATTTTTCATGGTGGTACCTTGGCTCTGCTAGGCTGGCTCCTCTGTATCAAAGGCGTGGTCACAAAAGATGGGGCCTCTTGTCTTTGGGTAGGTCAGTCTCCCTCAGAGGTGCTGAGATCAGCTTGCTTGACTTGATCTCTGTCACAATCATGCATCTAGAGAGCCACACTCCCTGGGAACCAGCATCTGGAAGTGGAGTGCGGGCCTGCCCCTCCTTGCTGACACCCGCTTCAGGCCCTGGGAACGGGCCGCCACTCTCCTTGTCCCCAGCTACCTTCCATACATGCACATCCAGCCAGTGTGGCTCTCACCCAGTGTTCCCAGAGGACTTTGAGCAAGTTTACTGGTCAACTGGAATAACCTTTGGAAGTCCAGGCACTCACAAGATGTCCATGCTAAGAAGCATCTAGAAAGCAATCTAAAAAGTTGTGTGTGTGTGCATGGTTGGTGTTGTGATCTTAAACTGCCCATTTTAAAGGTTTCTGCCTATAATTGTTTCCGTGTTAGTGACTTTTATTCTATGCAGAGCTCTTTCAAATACAATGCTATTTTTAAGCGACTTGATCTTCTTTGTTAGCTTATTAGTTGGTTAATTAATATTAAATATTGACTATTGATTAATACTTCTATCAGAGTAACAATTAAGAACCAAAGCACAAATATTCTGAAGCAGTTTCATGTGATCTTCAGAGTCACAGAATTGCTGAGCCTTAAAAAGCTCATACCTGAAAAACAGCATAATCCTTGCCCAACTGGTGCTGATGTCTTAAAAAAGAACTAGATACAGATGCTGAGGTTACTCCTGACTCTGGGACCATGTGAGCACGAGGCAGTGGTGGACTGTCACCCCTCATGACTGCCATGGACGCTCTTGACCATGGACTCACAGACTGAATGCAGAACGGAAGGAGGAAAGGGGGATCTGCACAGCACAAGGGTGCACTGATGCCCAGGGCAGCTTCTGCTGCCGCGGGCTTTGTCGGGGATGCCTGAGCCCTTGCACTCTGCCACTCTGACCCATCTGACCTGGAGAAGTTTCCACAGAAGTTCAGGTTCCTGAATCTCTGGAGCATTACAGTAGATGGTGTGGGTGAAGAAAATTCTGTGTCAAAAGAACTTCAGAGACTTCCTGGGTGAGCACAGGTGTAAGCCAGGGCTTCTGCTACGTGATTCAGAGATCCCTAAAATAACATGCAAAGTCTGCCCACAACGCTGAACCACGGGGCAGCTCTCTGTGCGGGAGGACAGGGGAGAGGCACGGAGGTAGCAAGAGAGCCAGCAGGTGACGTTCCACTATCGAGCCAACCACACCTCCCCCAGGCAAGGGGGTCACCTGAGGAAAACTGTGTGGTGTGTGGCAAACCAGAGTTTGGACATGAAAATTGTCCCTGTCACTCTCTGTTGAAGCACCACCAACAAACACAAAGGGCTTTGGAAAGGTGGCCGCCTTCTAACACTAACAGCAAACAGAAATAAACAACATGGAAACAGACTGTGGGCATTTTAAACAGCAAACCAGAAAAGACAGGGTGAGGTGCAGGGGCGGCTGCGTGTGTCCACGTGTACAGGCTAGGGTCCCCAGCTGTGCCACCACATGACCACCCAGGTGCCACTGTGAAAGTGGTTGGTAGGTGTCATTGAAGTCCCCAGCTGGTGGACTTGAGGTAGTGACCTCGTCCTCAATGATCCTTGTGGGTCAGTTAAAAGGACTGAGGAGCAGAGCTGAGGTCCTGGGAAGGAGGGGCTCCCAGCATCAGCCTCTCCAGCTCCCGGCCGCTCTGGGCCAGCCCGCAGTCGGACCTGCCAGTTCCGCCATCAACATTTCAATAGACACCTACTTCCAGTTTCTTTCTTTCTTTCTTTCTTTCTTTCTTTCTTTCTTTCTTTCTTT